>CAUOFW020006169.1:0-206717 GCA_963454935.2 Ilex paraguariensis | reverse complement strand
AAAAAAAAAAAAAAAAGTTGGTGTGAAATCAAACAAAGGAGTAAGTTGCTTCCTGATTGTTTGGATTTCAATAATTACCGCATGTGCTTTGTAGAAGATATTTTTTTAAGGTTTTTTGGCTCTTAGAGTTGAAATCTCGGTATTCCAATGATTTGAGAGCTATTGGACTGACATAAATTCAATAGTGATGATTTGGTGTCTCGTGTGTTACGAACCACTATGTTTTTACTTTTGAATGGTAAAACATTGATCATTGAAACCTCTCAAGAATAGGTAAGACGCGGGGCAAATATGCACGGATGATGCAGGCATAAAAATTGGTGAATCAGAATTAAGGATGATAAGCTCGATCTTGGACATGACTAAATTTGAAGAGTTTATTTCAAGGTAGGTTGTTAGAATTTGACTTAAACTCCCTAGCTATCAATTATCATGAATGAGAGTTTGTTGGATAACCAATGTAAGAATCCTATATGAAATAGGATTATATTGGAAGAGTTTTAATATACCATAAATAAGTATGTTAGACATGTGATAGGAACCATAAATAGGTATGTTAGACATGTAATGGGAAAAATAAAAATCAAGTTATATCTAAATAAGTTTGAGTTACAGTATTTTATTCCTATAAATAGGTTAAGTATTATACAATCAATTACCAGATGACCAATTTTTCAGTGAATAATACATTGATGTAGATTTTTGGTCCGTGGATGTAAGTACGGTATACCAAAATGAGTATGTTGTATCGAACCACGTTATATCTTTGTGTCATGTTTTTTATTGTTTTCTTTTCTTTGAATTTCTATCTTTTAACAAATATTATTTGTGCTAATTATTCACTGTGCAAAACTAATAAGGGAGATAAGAAATGCATTTAAAGCTATTTAAAATTAGGTTAGGAAGTTTTCATCTTCTTTCAATAGGGTTATTAATTAGTAAAATTAAAACTATTTATAGACAGCAACGTTTTCAAAGCCTAATTGAGCCTATTCAACTTAGTCACACATTGACCGAATTCTTCTCATTCATAAAACAAACTCAAAAACTTGATAAGATACAATTAATTAATTAATTCCATGATTTAAACGAATTAAAATCGAGGTGAACGCGAGTTGTTCAAATCGTTGAACAGTCCACTCCCACCAACATGGATAAACATAGCAGCCGTAATCAGAGCTGAATAATTTGTTACTTAGCAACGTATTATATTACAGTCAATGTTGAAGCTATGCAGTAAGTTTGGAAAATGACAAATGCCGTTAGATACGTAAAAATGTTTGATCACGGCACTCTCTAAAGTTCACCACAAATTTCATTATGTTCAACAATGAGGACCCACTTGAGCAAATAATTTAAAAAAATCTCAAATTTATGTCCCACATCGATGTAAGATGTAAGGAATTTATATTATCTATATTAACACTTTTACCTAATTTCATTCAATAGTAAATTATTTACCATTAATACGTGTGAGACCCACTCTATTTATTAATAAGCCCCTCACCTATACATGATGAATGATTTATTACCGAATAAAATTGAGCAAAAATGTAATGGAGAGAGTCTGAATCTGGATGTAAGCGGGTCTTTATCTATCGGGGGGTGAGATGAAAAAGATTTAGAATAATGCTTATAGGACATAAAAATTTGACATAATTTGTTGATCTAATGATGTAATTTTATTATAAGCGTTGAATTTATAAAAAAATTTGAATTTATGATGGGATCTATAGTCAATATAATAGTTATAGTGAATTAGATCAACAAATTAAATCATAATAAAAGTGCTCAGATTTATGTGTGATAACTGATAAGGCTGGTAGGATGAGGTGGAGGGGGTTGGGTGAATATCGTGCATAAAAAATAAAGATATTAAGATAGATGTATGACAAATTCAAAAACGATAAAATAAAAATCAAATATATTCATGCAATGGTAAAAATATCACCAATAGAATGCAAGATAAGAGAATCGGTTTCGATGATTTAGCAACACCAAGACTCGTTACAACCTCATATAGTTGGAAAATTTTTGTTGAGTTGAGTCGTACATAGATTACTCGCCATATACCCATTATCATCAAATATTTTTAACTAGTTAGAAATAAAAAGCTTTCAACAATTAAACATGGGACTCCCTTGTATCTTATCACTTATAGTTTGCGCGTATTCATGATACAAGTTAAGAAAATCTATATGTACACATCAATAAGTTACCAATTATTCTATACTAACCCCTAAGAAAATTTATTATGTACATATCAAAAAGTTACCAATTATTCCATACTCCCCCTAAGAAAATCTATTGTGTACACATCAATAAGTTACCAGCTATTCTATACTACCTTTCTCCCAAACTTGCGGTCTTGGTTTTTGCCTAATTTAGTCTTCAAGATCCAAAGAAACTCGAGGCACACTCAATTGCTACTTTTAAGAGTTGCATTAAATTCAATACCAAGCTTAGTAAAGGGGTTAGACACAAACGAATGGCAAATATTGCTCCCCCATCCAAATCATGTGTATATAGGTTGGGCGGGAGTTACCAATGAGTTTCTCAACTACCCTCATTGATCTCTACCAGACTAAGAAAGATGAATTTCTCACGGATTTTATTTCTATTATGAATCTCTTAAGAATTAATATAAAGTTATTTTTCAGTTATTTTTCTTAGAATGTATTATAAACGAGAACCTTTTACGTTGCATAAGATATAATTGATGTTAATTGTGAAACAAAACATTAGAAAGAGTAGGTTATCCCAAGCATGGTTCAAGATCGTTGTATCAATCATCATCTAAGTAGGTTCTAAGAAGCATCGAACGTGGCATAGTAAAATGACATTTGACGATACAACCTAAAAGAAGAGGTTGAACCTCGACATTGACTCAGGATTGATTGAAAGAACTTGAATAATTCGGCCAAGTCAAATAAAACTTATGGCTTATAGATAACATAGAATGATATCGAATTGAATACAACTCCACCAATACTCGAAAACATGGCCTTACCAAAGACACCACCCAAAAAAATATATCTATCAAACAGTGGTTGATGTTCCAACATGAAAGAAACTAATACCAAAATTTTTGGCCGAATGGTTAGGTCTTAAAAACCATTATGACTCCCCACTTAAGATAATCTCCTACTTTTTCACGGAAAGTAGAGTTGATTTGAGGGAAAACCTCAAATGCTAAAAGTGACTCCACAACTATGAATTATGGATATTTTGCAAATTCGACATATTTATATTAAATATCATACTGGATTTGATGTTCGTCGAGTATTCAAAGATGCGTATAAGATATATATTATATTTATCGGATAATAAATAAAATATGTAGATATTTTTACACATAAAGTAAAATGTATCATTTTTAATTTTAATATATATCATCTACTTTTGAGTTCATATACAATACAATGTGTTTGCAAAATTTCATTTGATTTTGAAGACACGATTGTTTTTTAGGTGTTATCTACTATTATATGTAAAAAGAATATAAAAAAATGAGTTAGTTATACTATAATTTTAAAAACAGATAGCTGTAAATAAACCAACTAGCTAAATAATGGTTTTGATTCATTTAATTGATCACGTTTACTTTATGAATATATCATAATGAAACAATATTACCTAGTTTTCAACGTAAAAATTTCTAATTTTATTTACTATTGTTAAACAATTATTAAAATTATAATTTTAAAATTATTAAATAATAATAAAATATAAAATATATTTTATTATAGATGTATCTTAACTGTACCAACGTTGCATCCTATTTTTTGCAAGTTTTATCATATTATTATATCCGTATCATATTACAATCGTATTTCGTATTTCGTATTTATATACATTTATATGCTTAGCTTCACAATCATCTCAAAAGTCTGCTTTGGAAGCCATCACCAATTCAAATCAAAGGTCTATTTTGCACACTAGTTCAGATAAGGCATACCAAATTTGCTTTGGTTGGATTCTCAGCTCTTATGCATTATATGCCACCTGGTCTTCTTATCATATATAGTAATATGCACATTTCTCCTTCAGAAAGTTGCTTTCTGATTTTGAAAAGATTGATCAACACATTTTGTCTCCGTTTGTTAAATTAATCCTTGGGATAATAATTAGATTTTTTGACTTGGGAAAACACGAGTCCCTAAAAATTATAAAATATACGAAAATGGGGATTAGAGCGATAATAAATATTCATCCATTTAAATAATACAACGTGAGTTTGCGTTTGAAAATGAAGAAAAAAGGTATCACAAGTGGAATTTTCCACTTGAGCAACATGGGGGATAAGGGCATCTCAATTTGAATTGTGCTACTGTTGGTTGAACTGGCGTTGGGCATACAGGTCCCCATCACTCTCTTTCTCCGTTTTTTTTTTTGGTTTAATGATCAGGAGTGTGCAGATTAGTTTACGCACATCTTGATTAATCTTCTCTCTAATTTGATCAAAAAATAGATTATTCATGCCGAAACTAAAATATTCATGAAAAATAAATTTTTTATGATCTCGTCAGTCTCTCTCTTTTCTTGCTTATCAATAATAATGTATTGATACAAAAATTTGGAGTCACAATTCAGGAATCGAATTATAGAAGAAAGATTCCAATGGATGTCAGTTTAGGAACATTTGAAGCCAAGAATAATTTGCATAACATTCTCATATTTTTTTTCCCTTTGTTCTTATCGTATTTGGTGTACAAGATTTTTGCCTCGCCTCTAACGATAACGAGGTTAACAAGAAATAAATAGTAAATCATCTCACCTTTATATTTTAAAACGTGAATTCAATACTCAAAACCAAGGCACTCTACCTAGAAGGATTATGCAAAAACCTAGGTATGCTACCTAGAAGGATGAATATGCATCATCGCTTTAAATCAAACCTCTCGTTTGTTGTCTTTTAATAGACAATAAAATTATAATTGGGATTAACTTATCTCAACAAGAATCCCAATTCGAGAGATAGCAACATAGGTTAGAATGGAATGATGCCAATAGAATTCCTTGAGGAGACCCCTATTGGGCGTGGTATGATTCCAAAGAAAAGGATATGGACATTCCTCTCTCTCTCTCTCTCCCTCTCTCTCATGGAATATGCTTCTTATGGACAATGGACAACATGAATCTTATCCTTTTCAATAAAGTTCAAATGTGTATTACAATTGCTCTTATCCTTATTCTCGGATATCGACATCATTGTTATTTTGTTTTTCTAATTGGTCGTTGTCTTTAGCCTAGTCTTTCTTGGAGATGTCCATGCATCGAAGGAAGGAGCATTGGTACATGGGTTTGGGTTTATGTTTCACTGATCAACTATGTTTCACCATCCAAACTCTACTCACCTCTTTTCTTTTTCAATCTCCAACTATTTTTTCAATCCACTCAATTTCCAATAAGGGACATTTGAATTTTAAAATAAAAAATTTTCTTACTTATTTTGCCCTATTTTTTTTTTAATCGTATTATGTTGAATGTCGTCAAAAGAAAGCTTTGCAATGACATAAGAGACGATTTTGTTATACTATTTCAAAGGGTAGGTAGAAAAAAAAAGTCACTAAAAAGTATAATACGAATTCTAGTATAGATGAATTTCATCAAAAAAAAAAATGTCGAGTACGAAATTAGTGAACGATCTAAGTTGATACCTATTCAAAACTTTTTTTTCCATATCTTTATTTTAGCTTTTTATCACATATATTACTTTGTTGGATATATTTTTATTCATCAAGAATCTGAATCGATAAAATATATACAATTTACATTATCAACCTGTTTTTTACATTAAATTTAGCCCCTCAGAAAAAAATTTCCAACTCCGTCTTTGACCGTTATGGATACGTGAGAGTATCACTGCATGATAGTTTTCAGACGGAAACTTCGCGTGTTGGGTTGTCCTATTTTTTAAAACAAAATAATTGTAGGACAACATCAACTGATATCGAAGTTTGGGGGCTTTCAAAGACAACTTTAGATGCCACCGGACCACATAGCCTTTGTACCAGCAAAGGCCAGCCAGATGTTGCCGGACCACATACGGTTTGCTCCAGTAGAATACAAAGTTATACAGCTGTGGAAGAAGGTCTAGGACTCGGACTTTCAAGTCCAATGTTGAACTGACTGACACAACTTTAGCCACCAGTTTTTGTTTCCTTTCAGTCCCCACCATACCCACAGGCACACATTTTGTAAACTTCCAAATCTCTGGCTGACACACAATTATTGTATGGGTGAATTACAATTTACACCTTTAAAGTTTAAACATAATTTCTATTTGGTCTCTCAATTATCAATTGGCAATAATTATGTCCTAAATTCATCAATAATTATGACTTAAAAGTGTCGTCTGAGGATTATGCCTCAAACATATACATAATTTTGACCAAATAAACTTAAATATTAGTTAAATCTATCAAAAAAAAAAAGAGTCAATACATCCAATTAAAATATTTAAATTTATATCAAATGAGTTAACAAATATAATTTTTATACATAAACTCTAACTTTTGAGCTAACTTATTCAAAATTAATCTCATAATTGGGTCACGTCATTTAGAATTATTGACGAATTTGAACTGGGAAATTTAATTGAAACAGAAATTAAAGTTTGAGAACTTGATTGTTTTAATTGATAGTTTAGGGATCAATTAAAAATTAGGTATAAATTTTGAGGGTAAAAAATATAATTTGCATTCGTTTTATTTTGCCACTTCGTATGTTTTTGCAAGTGTGTTCACCTGCTGCGCAGATACACTAGGCTGAGGGGGCATATCTTCAATTTTTATTTTCATAAAGATTTACAATTAATCCTGTCGGATGAGTTTTTGTCATGTCTAATAGAGTAGCGTGTTAACATTATTTTAAAAAAAAAAAAAATTATATGTGAGCCATTTATATCCAAATTCGTATTATGTCATGTCAGAATTATACTGTATCTAAATTATATTTAATAAATTCGTGTTTTATTTAGTTAGATTTATATCAACTTATTTAATTGACAAGACGATCAACGTGTCTACCCATTTACCATTCCAATCGGTCAAGTTTAATATAGATATATTAATTTCATATCAATTTTATATCAAATTCGACGGTTCTATACAAAATTGTCGAGCCTATACGTGACTATAGTCCCGCCAATCCCCTCATCCTTTTACAAGATGTATATTATTTTTATAGAGAGAACAACGAGAAGAAAAATGAAAGAAATTTGTGAATTTAATTACATAAAGATATGATTAGAGAAGATTGAATTATGAGGTAGGATTGTTAAAGATAAGAGCATTTCACCTGATATTAAAAATTTTTAAAATAAAAAAATAGAAAATTAAATAATACAAGTGTTGAGACTAGTGGGATCCTCCTACACTTCTCTAGGATATAAGGAAATAAAAAAGACTTCCATGTTTCCAATGCCATCTATGTTTGTCAGAGCATTTAATTTATACACATTCTTCCAAGACTTTTCGTTAAATTGGGGCGAATTAAGAATATTTTAGCAATAAACTATCCCTTGTGTCAATCTAAGCAAATCCAAATTCAAAATCCCCTCCCCAATTTTATGGTTCAAACAGCTTTGTATGACTTTAAGAATTGCCACAAGAGGACACGTGATCTGGCAGTTGACGAAAACGCCGACTTATTTTACTCTTTATTTTTTGTTTTAAGATGTCTAGGCTTGCCTCCAACTTATCAATTGTCGCTGTGGCTTGACTGCAATGCGACGGCAACAAATAAAAAAATTTTGGTGGCTATTCTTCTCGTAAGTTAGATTATAATTAGTCATTAAATTTGTCAATAATTTTAAAATAGTCTTTATACTTTCAATTGTCTCAATTTAATTTATAAACTATCAATTTCGAGCGATAAAATTCTTCTGTCTATACCACTCGTTAAAACTATCAATTTCGAGCGATAAAATTCTTCTGTCTATACCACTCGTTAAAACTAGTGGACGCAACCCCATGTATTTGTTATAAGTCTATCCATGTCATTAGTATTAACAAGTAAAATATATAGAAGAATTTTAATTACATGAAATTAATAATTCAACAACTAAATTTAGACAATTTTTAAAGCGATAATTATAATATTTATCCTTTCTCTTAAATGTTTTGACGCGAATTAAACGTTATCTTTGTCTAGATAGAAAATTGAGTATGAGTTTTATATATATATATATATATTATAAGAACCATAGAAAAAATAATTCATATGTAACATTTTAATTTTTGGAATGAATATTAAGTACAATAGTAATGTCACATCCACATAAGATAATAATAATCCACCAACAAAACATCCTACACCATTAATATTATTTCTATTCAGATACCACCCAAAAAAAACACATAATGAGATTATGTGAAGTTAGGCTTGAGACATTATTGTCTTAATTAGTAGGCAGGTATTTGAGGAGTTGTTTATTTTTAAACACTAACCCACTCCTCCAACCACTCCTCTTCATAAAATTCTATTTCTCTTTAATTTTTCCCTTGTTCTTCTCATTTAACCTTTCATCTTCTCTCTCTACACTTACCCACTTATTAAATGAGTTGATTTTGAAACGGTCATAAGGAAGTTCATAAAGAATTTGATCGTAGATAGAGATTAAAATCTATGTGGAGTAAGAGTGGATGTAACCAAGTGAATGAAGCTAGTGGATTGTGAACTAATCACACGAGCGGGTTCAATCCCCGTTCATCTCATGCATCGCACGGACCGACCACTAGTAATTTATAGAATTGTCAAGTTAACAATGTTGTACATAACACTACTTAGTCATGTTTATACTGCAAGAAAAATCAAATGGGAGAGCATTCATAAGCCAATCACATAAAAATACTTTTATTGCATGAGTAACACAGCACACAATAGACCAATCAGGATATAACCAATAGTGTCTACCCACCATGGCTCCCTTAAAAACCACACACACACACACAAAAAAAAAAAAAAAAGGCAAACACTCCCTTAAAGTAAAACACGCAGCAAAGTAATAAAAGACGACAAAGCCAAACAAGACCGAAATAAGACCCAACCAGTCACAACCGTTGGATCTTACATCACCACAGACACTAAGGTACCACAGAACTTCAGCCCATATGCAATTACACGCTGCAACGGCTTGTACCTTTTATTCAAAGCCACTACAATCTTATAATACTTCCGGTTGCAGAGGATCAGAGCTTATATTGCCAGCACAAGACCCGGCATGGATTTACCGATCCGATTCGAGACACTGCTCTCCCAAACAGAGGGGCAATGGAGTGACGTAATCGACGAAAACTTCGACGAAGATGATTCGTCTGTGTTCCCGAGTCGGGTAACAGTAAGAGAAGTATTGAAATACTCTCTCACCTGGGTAATTATCCCATCCGTGACAGTCCAGGCGTGAACCCAATAGATTGAACGGTCGTAATCGTAGCCCTCGACGAGAACCGTTGATCCAAAGATGGCAACAGATTGAGGTACGAAATCGAATGAATCGTCGGGCGTTGCAGTGCCGGTGAGCAATCGCATCATAAACTGGTCGGACGGCGGGCCATGGAACCACCACTCCAAATCAGAAGCCAATAGCTTGTGGACGGTGTCTACGTCACGTGAGCTTAGCGCTTCATATAGGGCGAGCACCACCCTCTGGTTTTGGGTTTCTTCCAGAGTTTCCTGAGGGTTAGCCAGTTCAGAGAGAGAGAGAGAGAGAATGTATGAAGATTCCAGAGAGAGGAGTAGAGGGGGAGGTAGTGGATATGTGTGGGGGGGGTGAGGGGTCGGTTATATATAGGGAGAGAAAGGGGTATTGTTGGAATTTTGGTGGTTGTATTGTTATTTAGTCGTGGGCAGTTTCGGAGGCTGATTGTGCGTGTGTGTAAATGGAGGTGAGTTGTGCATGACGATGACGTGTCAGACGGTGGTTGGTTTGGTCATGCGTTTTGTCATTATCCCGGTTCACTGCTTGGACCCCACTGAAAAGAGCGTAAGTGGTCAAGCCAACTTTTTTGACCTCACCTTTTATGAACACAGCAATGAGGGACTAATTTTGTGATAGAGTGGTAATTTGGTAATTTTGAACACGAACATTTATAATAGTGTTTATAATTTTAATTTTTATTCATTTAAATTTATTTATTATATCAATAGTCACATCATTTAATTTTTAATTTTTAAATTTTTTTGTCAATATGGCATTACTTACTTTTTTTTTTTTTTTTGCTGGTTTTAAAAAAATGATAAAAGTAAATGAAAGTACTTAGAGATTACTCAAAAAACTTTTCATTGGTGGGATCATGAGAATCCTAATCACGTTCATTACTCTTTTCGAGAACGAATTTAATTAGATTAACATAATAGTCAACGACCAAATTCTAATATATTACTTATTTTGTCAAAAAACGCGTGTTGAGGTTAATAAACATGACGATTTAGAATTCGACCGTCCCGGACAATTAATTGAAATGGTCGAATACGAATTAAATAATGGTCCAAGCAAGAAGCAACATGACATGATCTAAACCCTAAACTTTCCTTTCATTTCAATCACTCATTCTTTAGGCATATTAACAAATCAGATTCAAATTGAATTTGAGTTTATTTGAATTTGAATTCGATTAAAAAATCTATTATCAATCCGATCTGTTTATCTAACGGATAGAAAAATATTAATTCATATCCTAATTTCTTATAATCGAACATTCAATTCGATTACTTGATCCAATTCATAATGATATTCCCTCAAAATTTTAACAAATAATCATTTTTTTTAAATCAAGCACGAATAATTAATATACATGTGTGTGTGTATATGTTTATATTCAATTTAAGATATCTAAATGAATTCAGATAAACGAATAAAAATATAAATTTATATTCGATTAGACAAATTCAAATTGAATTAGGACCAAAATTTTATTCATTGATAGGCCTATTTTCTTTCAACGCTAAGTCTAATGATGTGATTTTAAAGGACTAAAAGTCGTGAACATTAATTGCTTGGACTTTCATGTAGTGGCAAACCTATGAGACTCCCAAATGAAAGGTCACGTGGTGATCTCTCATGCCCCTCTTTCTTTCTTTTTTGGTAATGGATATGTTGATAGATCAATCTATGTATCCGTTATAGGACATTGTTTTTCAGTATCACAAAACTATCTACAAAGGATCTCATTAAACTTACGTCGGAGCTGTAACTAATGTCCCACAACATACTTTGGATTATGAAAAATATGTTTAGCTCCAACGAGCTGTTATAATTATAAAGACTTGAATTCAAGTATTTAACGAGAAAATTTGAATTCTTACCTATTGGGCTAATAGCTTGTTGGTCATGCCCCTATTTCAACACTATCGCTTCTCTTTCTCTCTACATATTCTTGTTTATGTTCTTTTTGAGTACTAAATCCATGTAATGTTTTTATTTTGATTGTAATCGATTATAATTCTAATCCATCTCTATCTGCAATGTTAAAATACATTATTTGAAAACATTGTACCCGAAAAACATTAAGAATAAATAAACTTTTCAAATTGCGAGGATTTGAATCCTTAATTTCAATAGGAATTAGAGGGAAGTTTTTGAGTTGGTGATAAGTAATGTTTACCTCCTGAAATAGCAATTTGAATTGATATTGCAACAGACTTATTATGCTTTCTAATGATTAAATAGGGTCTAAGTTCGTCTTGCGCCTTGTCGGTGCCTCTCTTTAGAGAATAAGGCTTAGATAGTTCACTTATTTTCTGTATCACTTTGGAAAACCGAAAAAAAAAAAAAAAATACCCCCTCTATTTCCCCTCTTTTTTCCCAATACATCACAACATACTACACATATACAATTCAAAGTTTAAGCCAAAAAAAGGTGTTTCTATTAGTGATTTTTTGGATACAACCGCTTATTTAAAGTTGGTCAGAATTATCTGACGAAATATTAGGTTACGGTATCTCAAAGGGACCAGTCAAATGAAAAGGCCTGAGGTAATATTTTTGGGTTTTGTCATTTATAACAAGTTTAAATCACCTTAAATTGAGCCTACGTCTCGATCTTCATTATTTTCTGTGTATAATTTCGATTTTTTCGTAATTTATTTTTCGATTTATTGTAATTTCAACAACCCTTATTTTTTATTGTGTTATGTGTTCCCAGTGGGAAGAGGATTACAAATGTAAACAAGAAAGAAGAAGAAAAAGCAGAGGATTACATATGTGATGAGATTTTTCTGAAATGCACCATGATGAAGACACGTGTCCTCGGTATTACCAAAACACTGTTGCTAAGATCGAGCACCATCGGCGCACAAAGGTCCTCGCCCCCGAGGTACTCGTCATATAAGATCATGCGTTCAGTATGTTTTACAACCGACACGTGGCCTCGGTCTGATATGGTACCTNCATCATATAGGATCATGCATTCAGTATGTTTTACAACCGACACGTGGCCTCGGTCTGATATGGTACCTCGGTCGGCATACCTTCCTCGGTTCCGAGATAAGTCTTTCCTCGGTGCCGAGAGGTACCCCGTCCTGGACGCTTCCTCTACTCCAGGATAAGCTATTGACGTACAGGTCATTAGCCTAGGCTAGTCTAGACTATTCATCATGACCTCGTCTTAAACAATTAGTGTCAGAACGTACTGGAAGGCAGGGGTCACAGCCAATAGAGGATGGACGTGTGGCGTATGATATCACATCGAAGACAGAGAAACCGCATGTCGTTGCTGACACGCGACTTGGGAAAGCAAACTATTAATTACATCATTCCCTTGATGAGACCGCATTCAATGCGGTAAGGCTCGGAAATGAAAGACAATAAATGCTCCTAATACAGAGCATTTATTGCATCCTCCCCGAGAGGAGTAAATTGTACCGTCGGCATCCCGCTGACACAACATTGATTGCTCGGGACTCCGAGCAGTTAAGAAGAGAAGACATCCCTCATCAGAATCAGTGCGCACACTGTCTGTACCTACTGATCACCTACTGACTACACTGACAGCAATCATGAGCTTTTGAGGTATAAATACTCCTTGTAAAAGGCAAGACGGGTATGCAACAAAAAACTCTTTACTACAATACACACTCAGTGTTTTCTCCTTCCTCTCTTTCTCAAAGACTGACTAGATTGTCGGAGGGGATACGTCGGAAAACACTCCGGCGCCGTTCTAACTTGTTCTTCTTTGTTCCAGGAACCTCTTTCAGCCTTACTGGATCGTTCTTCTACTCCCCTAGGGTCTCCCGTCGCCGTTTCAGGTTACCACCGGACCTCGCAGGCTGTTCCAAGCAGCGTGGTTGGTCACTCAACTGGCTCACTCGAGTTCACCAAGAGAGAGATCTGTTCTCGTTTTTATATTGTGCAGGATCTTGCACGCACAATATATAAGCAAGAAGAATGTGAAAATGAGTTCAAAAGCAACAGGAATGCTTAACTTTTAATACAAAAGTCTTGGGTTGTTGCCGACCGGACTGCTAAAATTTCTTTAACCTTTACTTAATACATAGGTATTGGGTTGTTGCCGGCCGGACTGCTAAAGGAATGTTGTGTGGTGGCAAATAATCCTGAGAACTTAACTCTCAAATAATCCTCAGAACTTAACTCTCTCTCTCTCTCTCTCTCTCACGCACACAGTGGATTTTCAATGAGAGATTTCCATCTTTTCATTAGGGTCGTTAATTGACACGAACCTGATTCGACACAAAATTTAAAATAACATGAATTATAAATGAGTCAAAATAAAATTAAATATAAATAATACGATTATCGGGTAATATAGGATGAAAAATAGGCATTTTATAATTTTTTTACATAATAATATATGAGATGTTGTAGAATTAAATAATTTTTTATTGACATAAATATTGATACAAACAAGATACGTACCAAAAATGTCATGACTAAAAGTGATACGACACGACACAACAAGACCTGATTGAAACTCCTATTTTTTGTTGAAAATAAAATATCCGTGTTTAGTAAAAAATGACGTCTTATAAGAATAAAATTCATACTAGTAAAAGCATACACCAAAAATAGAAATAAAACAAAAAAGGTAGTAAACATAATGTTTTAAACTCCAACTTCAACTGTGATCGAAGTTTGAATATTTTGTTGGACTCCATCAATGAAATGAAGGCGGAGTCGGACCGGAGTTAGAATTGATGTCAGATTTTTGGATAGTTGTGCGCCGTTAGAAATACTCCAAGAGCAAGGTTTTCCCTAATATGACTATGTGAAAAGGCAATAATTCATTATTGTTTTCAAACCGGAATGTCTTTTTCCTTGAGCTTGCATATAAATTCCTTACTTTCTGCCCAACGAAAACGACTGAAAGATAATAACTCCAAAACAGTGGTTGGAAGTTACCATTAATATGCTACACTCTTTTGAAGAAAAAAAATATTGGGTGGGACGGTAAATTCACGTTATTATTGTCATGTGATGTTATCATCCATTCAACTATGTTATTTAATAACTATCCAGGTGAAACTCACCTTATTCATTTGTAAGTTTATTGTTAGACGATGATATCACGTGTCAATGATGATATGGTGTTACTATTACATCCAATATATATTGGACTCCTTTTGAAGAGCAGAGAGTCGTATCCCATTTAAACTCCAAGAGATAGTCCAGTAAAAATAGAGATGAGCGGTAAACTAGATATTTTAATGTTAAAACTTGATAATTTTTTTGGTGTTAGGTTATGAGGGATTTATCCCTCATAACTTCTCTGGTCACGATATAGATAAGATAACTTGTCTTTGATCGGATCAATTTAACCGTAATATCAAAAAAGAAAAAAAGAACGGATAGCATTACCATATTTTTATGGGAAAACAACATCATGCACCAAATTTATGCATCAAACTCGTAAATCAAATGATATCGAACGGTCTTAACCACCGAATATTTAGTGGGAGAAAGAAAGATTGTCAAATTCTATATCGATATCGAGATAGTGTAAAAAAACTTAGTCAAAAATGGAATTTTTGTAATTTTATTTGTGTCACTTTTCAAGAAAAAATACCACATTTTGTCTTAAACTATAGAGAGGAAATGTATTGCTATCGATGCTTGACTAGATACATATTACACTTTTCTCCCACAGTTGTCATATGTGCCAAAGAAAGGGCATCATCCATCCAAAATTGTACATCCTGCCTTCAAGATTGGAACAGTGGATGAAAATTGCTTCATGTAGGTACAAAGGGCCGGTCTACACTACATACTAATAGGGAGGCTGATCTTAGTGGACAAAGTCCCCCTTGGTGTTTTTGAAAGTAACATAAAAATTCTAAGTATCCTCCTGCGTTGTAACAGAAACACTCGTCTTTAAAACTGTCAAAAATTAAAAAAAAAAAATTATGTTAAAAATATAAGCTCTAGAGCAAAGAAACATCAGAATTTAGAAGGATAAAAGGTGAAGGTGAGAGAGGTAGCCCAAAGGTAAGGCTCACTTTCGGTTAACAGCGGAGTCAAAAGTATGTCCCAAGGCAGACATACTTTAACTGTAGGTTTTACTTTGTCCTTTAAAAAGTAAAAATAATGAGAAACATTTTTATTTTATTTTTTTCATTATATTTGATACTTAAAGATTGCTTAAACATAGATGAGCCAAAAACAAGAATACAATATCTATACGTAAATAAAAAAAAATAACTAGAAAGATGTTAATTATAACTTTTTTCCCAAAAAAAAAAAATGAGATTAATTATATAAGAGATGTGGTCAGAATATCAATGTCAAAGTCACAACCGGTAATATCAATATCAAAGTTTGAAGGTTGCAACGTGCAACACTTCACTGATTATTGTCGTTTTGTTTGTTTTATTGCTTTAAGGAGAACTTGAGAATGGAGTAGACCATACTTTTTTTTATACAATTTTTTTTTTATTGTTGATTTTAAGAGATTCTTTAGTCCATTCTATTTTTATTACAATCCATTAAGCAAAAGATTTGTTCTCCCAATAAACCTAATTTTAATTATTTAAAGTCATCATGGCACAATTGAAGGTACTAAAAAAATACACAAAATAAACATAGGTAAAAATAAATAAATAAATAAATAATTAAGTTGGACCCAAGCCCCCCCTGGCCCATGTTTGCCGCCGCCACTACTTTTAGTAAGTGACCATGGGCTCTAACCTATCCATTTCCACCTCGCCCCTCGAATTTAAAAACAGTGGAGGCGATGGAGTGACCTAAAGGTGAGCAACTGAGCTAGAGGACTCACTTCCAATAATAGGTAGTTGTGGATTCTAACCCCACCTCTTTCCTCCTTGCCCCTCCGCCCTCCCCCACCCGCAACCCAAAAAATATATATATTTTTTTTGGATTTGTTCTCGTGGGGTATTGAAATTAAAAATTTTGAAATAAATTTTTGGAAGTCATAACCGATGAAGACGGGTACCACTACGTGATTTTCTTTTCCTTTTTTAAGATGTTTTTGACCGGAAATGCACCACCATATCATGAAGAAGGGCACCACTACTTTATTGAGTAAGATATATTGTCTTATATTTGCATATGTATCAGCTTATACCCCTATTGGTTCGCATATTTTCTTTTTTTTGAGGAGGGGGAGGGGGCAGAGGTCTTGAACCCTGACCTTAAGAAGATAAAACTTTTACAAGATAAGGCTTCAGAGTACTATTAAACCAAAAGTCCATTGGTATTTTTTTTTTTTTTTTTGGAGGGAGAGGGGGAAGGGGATTTGAACTCTTAATCTCAAGAAAACAAAACTTTAATAAGGTAAAGAGTATCATTGAACCAAAGACCTATTGGAAAAAACCCATTAGTATTGGTTCGTATAGTTAAAAGGACTAAATGGAAGTAAAAAATATGTTGATAGTGGATAGTGGAAATTGTCACCACCGGTTGAGAGCAGGAGCAGGGATAGTGTTGCATTATAATTAATGGTACGAAAAAAATAGATGTTAATTAATCATAAAATCGTTCAAATAATCTAAATTAGTAGACTTGAACCTTATTACTGCATGACCCAATCAATTTGACTGGACACTAGTCATGTATTTGCATTCTTCCCTCGTCGATGCCGTGTTCTTGATGTTACCCTAATAGAGTATGGATGCGCCTTAAGGTGTAATGCATTTGTTATTGAAGCATACAAAAACCAATAGCATTTTTTTTTTTTTAATCGCGAATTCGTGCACAGTACCCAGTCTTGGCTCTAGACAGAGACGGTGCGCTTTTGAGCTTTCCACATTCAACAACTATTGAGACATCGTGATGGTGATGATATAGTATAACCGATACATTGAAAATTTACTCGTTTTTTGGGAGGATATGACTGATACATTGATGTCTTATTCCCTTGGAAAGAGACAAAGGGACCAAATTAAGAAAAAAACAATGAACCACCTGCGTCCTTGCATGGCTCGGCTCGTTCTTCGAGCCCTGCTTCTCCGTTCCCTGTCTCCCCCCTCTCCCGGTTCTACCGTCCAAAACAAGCCGTATGAAGTAATGAAACATGTGAACCTTAAGGTATGAGATTCAAGCTTGCAATATGTGTTTAAGAAATTAAAACAAAGTATTTTTTTCCACTTGTATTCGGGCCTCTTAAGAACAACCGACTAATCCTCTTGAGTCCGTAACTGACTATTATCTCTATAAACTAAAAGAATTAGCAAAACACAACTACCCCACAATGACGAGATGATTAAATATATATATTTTTTTGTAGAAGGTGGAGTTCCTTTGTTGTTATATTGCTAAATTTAAAGCTCTCATTTTAATGGTCACTAAACTCCATTGTAGCAGAGTAGCATCAACAAGTTACAGTTAAATGTTATCCCGGTGTTGAAGTCTTGTCGGTGAGAACCATGATCACTACTAAGTAAATATCTTCCCCCTATATTCTTGAACGAAATTAATGGGTTAAATCCTTCCACCCACCCAAACATAGCACTCTTGGTCCCAAGCAATTTGCACAATTCATCCCTGCTGAGCACACTTACCTTTGTTTGATAATCAAGAATCGTCCTAACCACATACATTTTAGACTTGTGACTATATCGTCAATTCGAAATGCACGCAATCATTCCTACACCATGCACATTGGGTCAACTAACGTATCGCTTACAAAACTCTAATTTGGGACCTCGAGAGAGTAATCCTTAAAACCTTCTCATCCAAACTATCTGGCCAATAATAATAATAATACCTAATTTGGACTTTCATGTATGACTGCTTATGATTTCTTTAGGAATCTGTAGCAATCCACCAAGGAATAGATAATCATTGAGAAATCCTAGTGAGGCCATCGCTATAGTAAAGCTTGAAGGTTGGCCCTGATGGTGACCTCCATTCAAAACAAATTTGAGAAAGTCATCTTCATTACCTTAAATAGCAGAACCTAACAAGTGAATTATTGTCATTAGTATATATGAAATCTCACCACTGAGAGACTAGCAACATATAACTAATGAGCTTAGTGGCTTCTTAACTACTCCATTGACCTAATTAACAGAAAAGTAGAACTGCTTATGTGTAGGTAGAGGAAATATTAGGACTAATCGCTCCCCTCAACATATCAAATACAAATGATTGAATTAGATAATTATCAAATAGTTCTCATATGATTGTCCTATAACAAACCTAATAGGTTGTGGGTCAGTACTATTCATAAAGTAAAGGCCAACGGGGCTCCAGGTCGGGACATCTGGTAGAATGCTTGGCCTATTGCACCGGAAGCAACACCCCAAGGGTGAGCTTCTGGCGGTTACCTTCTAACACTAGATAATAGGCATTAGACATTTTGAGCTGAAAGAAGGCAAACACCAAATCAAGGGTCCTCTCAACATTTCAATCCTAATACTCGAGATAAATTTTATACCATCTACCACCTCGAGTCAGTATTAACTCATGTTATAAGAGCAGACCATATAACTTGATCCAACCATGATATTAAGTTATCATTGAACTAACTAAATCAAATCCTACCCTCTAATACTGGAACCAACCAATGGGTTTTGGTTCAATGGTACTCCTTACCTTGTAAAGAATTTACTTTTTTAAAGTCAAGGGTTCAAGCTCCATTCCCTCCTCCTCCTCCTCCTCCCCCCGAAAAAAAAAAATACTGGAACCAAACATGCCTAAGTGATTGCAGTCTTTGTCATTTGGTAAGTGAGATAAACACTATCGCTTCATCATGACTAGATACTTTTGAATTAGATAATTCTTTCCCCCATAAGAATATTATCATACAAGCTTCCCTGGCTGTGAAAATGAAAATTAAATATGTAATTTCAACACCATAGAGTCAAAAGTTTATATCATGGGTGCTAAAACCACATAAACACTTCCATCTTTATCTCCACCAGATTTTCTATAAGACGATTCGGCACTAAGTGATTCTCATGAGTCTGTATATTATATAAAGTAGCAACTAAAATATCTTCCACCCTTTCCACCTTTGTCACATAATCAAAAATTTAATGAGTTCAGAATGAAAGGTGGTTAGTGGTNGTAAAGCTTGAAGGTTGGCCCTGATGGTGACCTCCATTCAAAACAAATTTGAGAAAGTCATCTTCATTACCTTAAATAGCAGAACCTAACAAGTGAATTATTGTCATTAGTATATATGAAATCTCACCACTGAGAGACTAGCAACATATAACTAATGAGCTTAGTGGCTTCTTAACTACTCCATTGACCTAATTAACAGAAAAGTAGAACTGCTTATGTGTAGGTAGAGGAAATATTAGGACTAATCGCTCCCCTCAACATATCAAATACAAATGATTGAATTAGATAATTATCAAATAGTTCTCATATGATTGTCCTATAACAAACCTAATAGGTTGTGGGTCAGTACTATTCATAAAGTAAAGGCCAACGGGGCTCCAGGTCGGGACATCTGGTAGAATGCTTGGCCTATTGCACCGGAAGCAACACCCCAAGGGTGAGCTTCTGGCGGTTACCTTCTAACACTAGATAATAGGCATTAGACATTTTGAGCTGAAAGAAGGCAAACACCAAATCAAGGGTCCTCTCAACATTTCAATCCTAATACTCGAGATAAATTTTATACCATCTACCACCTCGAGTCAGTATTAACTCATGTTATAAGAGCAGACCATATAACTTGATCCAACCATGATATTAAGTTATCATTGAACTAACTAAATCAAATCCTACCCTCTAATACTGGAACCAACCAATGGGTTTTGGTTCAATGGTACTCCTTACCTTGTAAAGAATTTACTTTTTTAAAGTCAAGGGTTCAAGCTCCATTCCCTCCTCCTCCTCCTCCTCCCCCCGAAAAAAAAAAATACTGGAACCAAACATGCCTAAGTGATTGCAGTCTTTGTCATTTGGTAAGTGAGATAAACACTATCGCTTCATCATGACTAGATACTTTTGAATTAGATAATTCTTTCCCCCATAAGAATATTATCATACAAGCTTCCCTGGCTGTGAAAATGAAAATTAAATATGTAATTTCAACACCATAGAGTCAAAAGTTTATATCATGGGTGCTAAAACCACATAAACACTTCCATCTTTATCTCCACCAGATTTTCTATAAGACGATTCGGCACTAAGTGATTCTCATGAGTCTGTATATTATATAAAGTAGCAACTAAAATATCTTCCACCCTTTCCACCTTTGTCACATAATCAAAAATTTAATGAGTTCAGAATGAAAGGTGGTTAGTGGTAGCAGCAAACAGCCAACTGCAAGCATGTACAAAATTTGGGACTCTGCAAAGAATGCACAAAAAATTCCCTTGATCCAAAATGGCTCAAGTGTTATCAAAGGTCAAAACCCCGAGGAGAATCAGATTTCTAAAGTATGTTAAACAACAATATAAGAAGCTATAGGACACTGTTAGAGCTTCCAATCCAAAACCAATTCGAAGTGGGTATAGAAACCCCTTAAGCATATAAACTAACCTTATGTGGTCATAATCATTTGGTGTAGATGCATGACGAAAATTTCAAATGGTTAAACCACCTAATGTTCATCTTCGATATCAAGTTAGAGCATCCAATCCAAAAACAAATTGACAATGAGTGAAGAGGCCCCTTAAGCATATACCCCAACCTTAAGTGGTTCTAATCATTCAATGTGGGAGATAAACTCTATACATAGTGACAAACCAAATTTGTGAACAAATTGAGCTTCATCAAAACAAAGCAAACTTATGTGAAGATTGGCAAAAGCATTTTCTCTAAGAAGAAGATAACAAAATGAACTTCCACAAAACAAAGAAAACTTATGTTAAGATTGGTAAAAGCATTTACTGTAAGAAGAATAACAGAACAGTTTAAAATGTTTTTAAATTTACACAGATCCGCAACTAGATGTACTTTAATATTTGTCTTTAACTTTATCCTCAGGAAAGAATCAGAGAACTAATGTTTTGTTTTGCCTCGAGCACACTGTGTATGACATCTTGTGTGATCTAACTTCTTGTGCTATTCCCACAGAATTATTCATCACTAAATACAACTCATGCAGCACCAATTTCAACGCAAGAACTCTTAATCCGGAAGAATTCTATGATACCAAAAAAAAATCAGTACCATACAACCATGTGCAAATTTTTAAGAGTTTCTGTACATTTTTTTAGGTTATAATTCAATTACAACTTTTGGGATTTTTGTGATCTATCTTAAAAATTTATGATCGATTCTTGACCCCCCAAAAGTTGTAATTATGTAGGATCGATAAAATGTTTTGTGATTGATCCTAATTTTTTTTTTGTTGTAACCAGATACTAAAATCTTGTACCTTAACCCACAAAACGTATAAACTTTGTACAATCCCTCATTCGATAACGAACTCAAATCAGATGCAAATTTTTAGCCTACAAACTTTATATATGTAAGAGAACCACAATCGTGCAGGCCTCTGTATTATGTACTTATAGAGCACTGCTTTAAATTACATCATCTGTGGTAATTAAGACTTCATCAGAATAAATTTGGATTCTGAAATATCTAACTAGAACTATAGTTTCCTTAGTTATATATTTTCCAATCAATTGCAGTTGATATTGTCACCGCTATATGTCTATCTATAAACTTGTAGAAGGTATGTCCATATTGAACCGGTTCTTTAGAAGCTTTAAAAGCTTTCTTGTACAGGCACTATACAATATAAATATAGTATTTCACCCCCTCTTTGGCACACAAACAAAACAACACAATACAATACTTAAAGAGCAAAGTACAAGGCAGAAGCAGAATGTTAGGAAATTACCCAAAACAGTGACTTTAGAAGCCTCTTCTTGTTGCCCAGTCTCTTTTCAGGAACACAATGAAAGCCTCTTCTTGTTGCCCAGTCTCTTCTCAGGAACACAATGAAGGCTATAGAGATTAGAGATGATGTAGGCACAATGTCACCAGATATTTCCCTAATTTGTGCCTGAGGAGGTCCCTGATTTTCGGTGTAACAATGGAAGTGTTTTGTGAACCGAACAGTCAGATGGATAGTTTTCTACCAGAAGCAACCACGCAGCTCAGGACTTTGTTTTTTCTCTTTAACAAGAAAATATAAGAATAAGATAAGATTTCGGAAAAGCATAAAATTTGGACTGGTTAGGATAATATTTTCCCCTTTTGGAAGATGCTGTAGCTAGGAATGGCCTTTTAAGAAGGATTTAAAGCTAATTTCCAATAATTTCAAATGCTTAAGCTATGTTCAGATTTCTCGGATAAAATCAATAATGGCTTGCTCAACTTCAAGATACAACTAAACGTGGCACTTAACCGTAAAGTCAATGTATTCATGGTTATATACATCTGACCTGGTTGAAGAATTATGGGCAGGGGAAGGGTGTCCCCATTGTGTACCCCATCTATCTTATTGGACACTTGGAAAAAAAAAAATCAGAAAAGAACCTCTGTCTTCAGAATCCAATTTCCTAGCAGATTTTCACAAAGTTTTCTAATATGTCAGAAGTTGAGCTCTTCAACTGGTTTGACTTGTATAAAAGGCCAATTCATTACATATCTCTATTTTGATTGAAACTACATAGGCAAAACGAACACAGCAGATAATTGCTTAGGAGAGCATTAGTGTCCAATTTTTGTTGAAATTTGAATGCAAAATATCACTAGGACTGGATTTTCCATATCATACTGCTTTAGCAAGTCAAACAGCATTTTCATATCTATATGAAGATGACAGATTAAAATTTTAGTCTGCCATAGTCATTTATCACTAGAGGCCACTTCAAGTTGTCTTTCTGAGAAGTGAAAAGCAAAATCCTTAAGGAAGCAATTTACAGAAAGACATAGTAAATTCTACAAGAACATTTCACTAATAATTTCAGAAGAAATGACAATAAAACAACAGTCTAGATCTTGAAAACTTAAATGATTGACAAAGAAAACAAATTTGACCAAAAAAACCACATCATATTTGATTCCAATACGACTTGCCTAACAACATTAAAACAGAACTTAATATGAAAAA
Organism: Ilex paraguariensis; assembly: GCA_963454935.2. NCBI lineage: Eukaryota > Viridiplantae > Streptophyta > Magnoliopsida > Aquifoliales > Aquifoliaceae > Ilex > Ilex paraguariensis. The sequence goes on along the minus strand of CAUOFW020006169.1, from coordinate 183,270 downwards.
ACACTAAGACAGACAGCTTTCTGCTTACTGTCAATAAAGCACCAATTAACTACAAATTCAAATGAAAATGAAAAGTTGACTAACAACAGCGAAACCACTGGTTTGAGTTGAATCTTCACAAAGCCATACGAGCAAAATAGAAAGTCATACACAAATTTCAATACAATAAAAAAATTAAAATAACAAGAACAATTCTGAACCCCATTTTATATTACAAATGACAATGCCATTTCAAAATTGTTTTCTGCTAATTTGCTTCTCTTTGTATAAATGAAGGAGCAGGTGGTGTCATAGTTTCATTCTTACCTCTCATATGAGATTCTTCTTCAACTGAAGGAAGCTGCCTACCTGGACCATAATATTCTTCTACAAATCTGCTTGGACTTGGAGAGTCAGCTTTCAGTATCCGGGATGGAGAGAAGTTGTTCCTCAGAGGGGAACTTGGGTCGGATCTATATTGTAGTTCTGCATCTTCGCGAGGCAAAGGTGAAACTGGTGACTGGCCACATTCATCCACTTGTTTCCTGTATAACTTATCCTCCACAATATCATAGGAATTCCCAGTCCGAACTTCCTGAGCAAGTGAACACCAACAGCAGAAAAGCCATAGTGCACAATCACTAACAGATGGTTTACCACAACAGAAACTATATGTTGGCAAATTGAATCTCTTCCTCATTTGCATCCTCCAGTAGCCACCATAGAGTAAACCAAACACACAAAGGAAAATCCCAGAAATCCCCAGTAACTCCCTGACAGACTCATTATTAATATTGATTGCAGCCAAATTGAAAATCCAAAATGGAGCCATACAAAACAGAAGAAAAGTAGCGATATGAACATACATGTTCCCAAACCCAAGCCTCTCCATGTTCCACCCAAAAACACAAAAACTACAAAATAATGACAGATATGCTAGAGAGATATCATCCCAAAAATCAAGTATTCCACCGCTCCACATTGGTCTATGCTCCACAATCCTCTCTTCATCCTTGGACGCAAAGGAGAATCTCTTCTGTGAGGAATTCACCCTTAACTGGCTTGGCCGGCTAGTTTCAGTGTCAGTAATCTGAACATGTGCTTCGTCATCCATTTCAGAATCATAATCTCTCCCAAGGGGACTAACAATGGTGTAAACACCAGCAATTGCAGGAGCAGCAATTGCAACAGAGATAGTGATAGCAACCCCAATCGCGGGCCGCTCTGATCTCTTGTATCCTAAATTAAGGCCACACAAAGCATATTGTGCGAAACAGTTGAGATGCAGCAGAGAAATAACAACCATCATGTGTGCCCATTCGTTGGGCTTGTATGTCCCATTCTTGCAGTAAACTTTTCTGAGTTTGGAAATGTCTCCTGGCCTCCATCTCAACAGAAGTACTAGGTGATAAAACCGCTTTGGGTGTTGGTACAAACACATGAGAGTAAATAGTGCATTGAGGATTTGATTATTAACTTCAAACCAGGCATCTCTCTGGGACTTTTTTGGCAGGGCATGGTTTAACATTCCGACCATGACAAGGAACAGAATTGCCCCTGAAACAGCAACACAAGTTATCCAGAGAAAAAGTGCCATGTTCATTGGGTTCCTAAACCATTCCTTGCTAATTCTCCAGAGGGAGGTCCAATCAATTTTCCGACTAAAGACCCTATTAAAGTGTTGACGAAAATGATGATTGGTGGAAGAAGGTACAGTCCGTGAAATCTCATCCTTTTCCTCAGCAAACCGCAGAAATTTTGTGGAAGGGGAAGCCAAAGACCACCCAAATTTGGGAAACCTTATTCTTTTGGGAAGAGCAGAGAAACCATCATGGATCCCATCTTGGGGGTTTTCATCACTTATAAGTCCCCTATGAGACGTTGAAATGTGAAGAGGAATATGACCGTTGTCTTTAGCACCATTAGATTCCGTCTTTCCACTAATGTTGTCGCCAATATCAATTGTAACCATTCTTTCTTTCTTTCTTTTCTTCCGAATGCCCAAAAAAATTCAGAACTTCAAACTATTGTAAATCACAGCTATCTTGGTTCTTTATTCTGCAACCACATATCAGAAAGCTGTGAAAACAAGATTGCAATTTCCATCACCCACGTTATGTTCTAGATATTGCAGGGTTGCACTGAGAAAGATCACGATAAAACTCACCCAAAAACCCAAAACTAAGTATTGTATGTTTGTTTTAGCAACCAAATCTGAAATTTGCTGTTAATAAATAAGGGAAGAAAGGTATCTGTGACCCTGACAAAACATATATTCAGAAACCGAAGCAGAAAGCCCAAATAAGCTATCCAGTAAATAAAATTTATCAAATCGAACCGAAGACTAAGACTGTAGAACCTACCCCAAATTGGTGTTACGTTATAAATGTTTTCAATAAACCGAACATACATTTCAAAGCAAAACTCAAAATGAGGACATTGAAAATTAAAAATGCGTACTACAAGGACATGAAAACTAGACTCAAAACTGATATAAGCTTCATTCAATTACATTTACCGTGATGAAGATCTATTCAGCTACGGAAGCAATAAATCTATGTAGAACACAACCACACACACACACACACAGAGATGAATAATTATAACATATATGGAAGATCTAAAAGCCTATAGAACACATACCTCATGCATGGATTGACAGATAAGATGATTGGAAGAGACAAATTGAAGCAAAGCTGGAGCTCCTTCCTTAATCCATAAACAGAAAGAGTTGTTACAAAGCAGCAGCGGCGGCGGCGGCGGCGGCGGCGGAGATTCTATTGCTCTTTTGCTACTTCAAAACTATACTATAGAGGCAAGAGGTTATTCTGTATTTAGCCGGGGGACGGAGTAGAGAGGGCTGTGCTGTGCGGTAGCGTGGTTCTCCGGAAAGGGGTATAGAACTGCGATCTGCAAGAATATACTCGTCTAGTCGCTGGTGTGCCCATTTTGGAAGTGATTGACTTACGAACCAATTAGATGATGCCACGAGGGCAAGGTGGTGGGGTCGGTGCTATTTTCTTCTTGTTGCCACCGACGTCTGTTTACCAGTCAAAGGGATTATTGGCATTGCGACTGATTAACACGACACGGGTATAATATAAAAATAGAGTCTTTCTTAAGCTGTAAGCCTGCAGCATGATACAATTAAGAAATGAATTGAATACGAGTAAAAAAAAAATTGGTGTTAAAAAATATTTAAAATTTTATTTTAGTATATTATTTTGGTCACTTAAAAAACAAAAATATTTTGACATATTTTGAATTCATTTCAAACCGTTTTGAAAATAAAATAAAAAAAATAAAAAATTTAAGAATTATTTTTTTAAAACATTTGTCGAAATATATCAAAATATCTTGAAATAGTTTGAAACATTCTGAAATAATTATGCAAATGCATTGAAATATAACAAAATATTTCGAAACATTACGAAACACTTCGAAATATTAGAATTTTGATTTCATTACTGATCCATTTCGATCTCCTTAAAAACAAAAACGTTTCAAATGTACCCCGGGCCAACAACTCGTTGGTAAAATCAACGAGTAAAATGGATATAAGTAAAATTGATTAGAAGAAATATATAGTAAAATTCGTTTATACACCAATTATATACAATTTATACATGATACGATTCTTTATACATAAATGAGTTAACTAAACTGGAGTTAGGGGTCGTTTGATAACGTTTTTATTATTGCGTCTTCAAAAAATTAAAAACAAAAATAATTTTTTGTCTCTATTTTGTGGTAAACACTGAAACAGAAAACATGTTTAGTAATCATTTTTGTCTATCAAATTATGAGAATAAAAACATAAAACATGTTTAATAACTGCCTCTTTTTATTTTTATTTTTTTTTAAAAAGGAAATAATATATTGATGTAAGCCAAGATTACAAGAAGTAAAGAAGAAAACTTTAAAAACAAGAAGAGCCATAGTTGGCTTTAATCCTTCAAAAGAAAAGATAAAAAAATTCAACGTATGTCAATATTGCCTAGCAAATTAGACCAACTGAAAGGCGCTTGAGGACCAGCTGAGTGGCACACCAAACCACCAAGCAGGAACCATAAACCAAACAGCAAACGACCACAAAGAAAACCCAAAAGGAGTGGAGCAGCTGAAAGGCGCAGAAAGACATGAAAACCAGCTGAAAATCATTAAAATCCAGCTGGTAATCCAGCTGAGAACAAGCTGAACATAACCGAAAAGGCCACAAACATTGCAAACCCAAAACAGCAGAATGGCCAGCAAAACGGGCAAGAACACCAGCTGATAATCCTGTTGGAAGAGCAGTAAAACCAACTGGAAATCCCATAAAAACAGCGTAGCAGCAACCGAACTATTTACGTAAACAGTGCAGGTGAGTAGCAGCAAACAGGCAGGAGCAAGCTGTATAGATTACCCAAAATTTGTATCAGAACATGAGACAGCAGAAGGCACAAAAGGAGTCAGCTGAAGCCAGCTGAAAACCAAGCAGGAAAGTCAGCTGGAAATCAGCTGGTAAACCAAAGAAACACCAGTGGCGAACACGCTTAAACTGTCCAGCAATAACATAGCAACCAGGACCAGTTGAAAGCCGCAATAACCATGAAAATAACTGAAATCTAGATGAGAGTCCAGTTGGAAAATAGCAGCTAAAAGCCAGCACAGTAGTACAGAACCTTTGAAAGCAGCAGCACCATTAAAGAAAGCCAAAGAAGGCACAAAATCATTAAGAAGCCTAGGTGAGATCAGTTGAAAACCAGCTGAGATTCCAGCAAATAAACCCCAAAGAACAGTGCATAGCATCCCAAAACAGTAAGTCAAGCAGATAGAATGCCTGATGACCCTCACAAATCAAGATGAAATTGTTGAAAAGGGGAAAAGCCAACAAAAGTTGGCTTTAATCCTTCGACAGTAATAAACCCTTGAAGTCAATAATAGGTAGAACCATTTATAGGCCCATTGCCCATACTCTGCCTCAGCACCAGTACCACAGAATCACAGAAAAAGACATCCACAGCTCCCAAACTGATACTGGACATAATACAGATATTCAACACTGCCCAGAGCACCAAGCAGCAAATGCACATCCACATTAACCACAACATCATCCAATCCCTCGCCTGTGCTCACTTTCAATCACCTTCAATCTAGCTGAGGCCATCATGCTTTGATCCTGTTGTAAAAGTAATCTACCAGTGATAGGCAGCATGTCATTTTCAGAAAAATCAAAATACCTACCAGACTGCACTGCATAAGAGGCCAGGAAATCTGCAACTCTATTGGCCTCCCTATAAATATGCCTAATCTGAAATTGCATCTTCCCAAGAATATCTAAAATTTGTTCCATATAAGTAGATAATCTCCATGGAACATCAACAATACCCAAGACCATGTTAACCAACACTTGAGAATCAGATTCCAATACCAGGTGATGAGTATTCAGACCATAATGCATTATCATTTTCAAACCATCCAGCAAGGCCAGACATTCTGCTTTCATGTTTGATCCAATCCCATAAGCTGCAGCTGCTGCTAACAAAATATGCCCCTTAGAGTCCCTTAAAATCATCCCTCCACCAGATAAACCATTATTTTTGGATGCCCCATCAACATTTAATTTCACCTGGTTCACAGTTGGAGGTTCCCATTTAATCCATTTTACCTCGTGATGACAGAAAAGGGTGGAACAATCCCAAGGTCCTGCAACAATTCATTTCAAATTCTACTTCAAGTTTTATCCTAAATATGCTTTATAATACCTCATTTTTTGTTTTCAAACAAATCAACACTTTATTTCATGGAAAATAATTTACAACCATGAATTAAAGACTTTCAACAAAGCACCTATCTGCACCTTACTGCAATTAATCCCCAAATCAGAAAACCTAAATAAAAAACAAATAGACGTTATATTACATCAAAATACAAATCCAAACATTCCTTAAACCAAAATATCTACTACTTCATCAAAGAACATCTAAAGAAAGATAGTTACATTACATAAGGCAATAACCACATTCATACATCATAGTGTCCAACATATAGCCCCTAAGTTCAGACATTAATAGGTCATATCACTTAACTAAAAATCCAATAATTAATACAAATACCACAAACAATAATGCACAAATAAAAATCAAATTACATCCACAACAAGCAAGCATGAAAATAGTAATTCATTTCTACTCTCTCCATCTTGACTGGGTTTGATTAATCACATGCTGTTCATTTGCAATTGTGTTATACTTATCAATCCATATGAAACAATTATCATGCTCACGCCATCGTGGACAACGATAAAAAGCTCGTCCATTATTTCTTTTGGTCCTTGCGACCAAAATATTCATGTTCCCGGATCCACACGAACATGAAGGGCCAATAAGTAGTATTATGTAGTATAAGTAGTATAAGTATAAGGATATGGATCTGTCATTGAGCTATTGGATTCATAGTATAAGTGTAAGTAGTATTAATCATCCTATAAGTAGTATTAATCATTCTGATTTGAGCTATGGGATTCATAGTATAAGTATAAGTAGTATTAATCATGTCCCCTGAAGAGATTGCTAGTGGTCTAATTGACATTTCTGCTATCTATGAATCTTTGAATGAACCTGATCAGGCACTTAAATTGCTTCAGAGGGCCTTAAAGGTATATGGCAATGCACCTGGTCAACAAAGCACAATTGCAGGAATTGAGTCTCAGATGGGGGTCTTGTACTATATGCTGGGAAGTTACTCTGATTCTTATAACTCTTTCACAAGTGCAATTTCAAAGTTTCGGGCAATTGGAGAGAAGAAATCTGCTCTCTTTGGTATTGCTCTGAACCAAATGGGACTTGTCTGTGTGCAACTTTACGCAATAAACAAAACTGCAGATCTCTTTGAAGAAGCAAGGACTATTTTGGAGACTGAATGTGGACCTTAAGGTCATTTGGAAATAAATTGGTTGTGCCATTTAGATAATAATTATAGTACATCTAGCAACAGTTTCTAGGAATGATGTAACATGAACCTCATGCTTATTGAGGGATTAATTAGTTGAACTCAAAAACTATAACATAACTCCAAAAGATTGTATTTTTTTTTAAAAGATCAATCCTAACTTTTCTTTTTTTAAACAATATTAAAAAGAATAGAAATAGCAAAGATTATTAATGATGGATCTACTAGAAAAAACCAATCATTTAACATCATGACTGAAATTTATAAAAATTGAAAAAAAATTAAACAGAAGGTCCAAATCTGATGAAGATTATAGTTACAAAATTGAAACAGTATTAAAAAGAAATACTTTTTTTTCCTTTTAAAATAGAAAGACAACTAATACTTACCAGTTACAACCAAAGTATGCCAGTCCAATCCCAAAGGCCATTTCATTGGCCTAAGAGAGAGAGAGAGACAACTAGTTCAGCATACACACTGCTTTTTTTTACTCTTTAGAGCTCTGTACCATAGTTAGCTGGCTACCTTATCCTCCTACAGTCCTACCCTCCCTCTAGCTCAGTGTTCTTTCCTTTTCTAAAAAGATAGCTATAACTCTGTCTGTCACAAAACTGCACAACGAAGCTCCATCATTAGTTTCTTTGGCTTTTAGTTTTTCATTTTTGTTATAATCTCTCGAGCCTCGAGATATACATTTTATGCAGGACTAATGATGCAATCGAAATCTTAGTGTGGACCTCGAACCAAAGTGGCCACGGCAAAGGATTTCCGAATCTAATGAATGGTTTGCAAAGAAAAAGACATCAAATTATCTAATTTCGCTTGGCATTAGCTTTCATATTCTGAATAAAAAGAACATCCATTGAAAAGCAGAAGCAAAATCACTCAAACAGAAGATTTTCCCCAACGTTGAGAAAACAAACGCAGAACCACTCAAAAAATTTAAACATATTTTCTGAGATAGCAAAAGCAGAAAAAAAATGGTCATTGGAGCACAAAACCGTACAGATCTATGTACATAAAAAAATTCAGATAAAAAAAAAAGGGATTTTGGGTATGTAATGTACAGATCTATATATATACATACAAGTAATGGGGTTACATTACCTTCTTCGTCTTCGGCTGTGAGTCTTCTTCGTGTGAGGCTTCTTCGTCGTCGATCTGTGAGTGGAAGAGAGAGAGAGTCGCTGAGAGAGCTCCGGAGAAGAGAAACGTACCGAGAGAGAGACGTTACTTACCTTAACAGAAGAGAGAGAGTGGCCGAGACCGAGTTGCAAAGGGAATGAGTTGTGCGAAGAACAAGATTGGCTGAGACTATATATACTCTCTCATATTAAGTGAGATTTGTGGCTAACAAGAGTCGAAGGGGAGACCTTATTTATACAAAAACGCGTGTTTTTTATTTTGTGTGTTTCCTCGAACAAAAATTTTTTCTTCCCATTTTTTAGGTCTTTGCCTCCGATACAACTAAAACAAAACAATACACAAACATATTTTTGTTTTCATTTTGGACAATTTGAAAATAAAAACACAAAATTCAGGACAAAAACAATTATCAAACATAGCCTCAAAGTATGAGATTTGTGTTATTTTAGTCTCTAATATTTTAATTATATCATTTTACTCCCTAAAATATTAAATGTATTTCTATATACTCCCTCAAACAGATAACATCCAAATTGTTAATAATTTTTTATTATAAACTTGTCGTGTAATATCTAAATATAGACAAAAAATAATTTGAATAACTTTTGACCAAATTTCTATTCAAATTTTGGTAAAAAAAATTACATAAATTACACAATTTTAATCATAAACTTTTCAAATTTTGATCAACAATTATCAATATTACACATTTTTTATCAAGAGGTACCCAAATTTAGTAAAGAGCTACCAAAATTATTTTTTATCCATATTTAAATATCACATAACAAGTTTTATGATAAAAAATTGTTAGTAATTTAAATCTTATTTACTTGAAAAATCACATAAAAATATATTCAATATCTCATGAACCTAAATGACGTAATTAAAATATTAAGAATCAAAATAAGACAACTTTTATACTTTAAGAACTTCTAGTACAATTAACCTTACATAAATTAATAAATAAATTAAATATTTTTTTGACATAAACCCACTAAAATCCGAAACCAACGTAGGAGGACTAGAAGGTTGTTCAACTATCTCAACACACCCAACACCAAAATATACGAGAGCACTATATTTGTAACTCAAACTCGTTTAATACAACCACCAAAGTACCATGCCAAGGCCCGCAAAATAAGTTCCAGATATGCAGTCAACAGTATTTTTTATAAATGATAACAATATGCAACCAAATGAACAATTCTTTGTGCAACTATTAAGGGCGATTCGATAAACCAACCAACGAGGGCATTCAATTCAACCACATAACACTCTGAATTAGTGAATTTAGCAGTCGGGGCAACTTTTTAGCACATAAAAGCATCCAGCACAAGACACTGTGCCCTTCAATCCAATCAATTCAATCATTTTCTTCATAGATTCTTTAGTTCTTCGCACATATAAGTTCGTCCCCAGCCACAATTAGGGAACAAAACTACATTCCAATCTCACAAACTCACAAGAAATATTTAAGCAATCGCAGTGAAACACCACCATCCAATTCAATGCAATAATTATAAACAAATGCAGATCAGTGTTCCAATAGCAGTGGATTCAAGTAAGATCATCCTCTTCCAGCTCTTTAGCCTTCACTGCTTCCTTCACTCTCAACAGAAGAGATGTCTTCCACGCATCCTATAGAGGGAAATAAGAAAGCAATATCAGGAAATTGTGGTATTCAATAATTAGAACAGGTAGCCAGAAAAACGCTAATCTAACATAACCACCATTCAAGTTTAATCATTACCAATTTCAACCTTGATTATGTATATAAACAAGACGGATGTGACAGCAGCATTCAGTACCATCCTCAGAATAGACCGGAAAAGTAGTACCTTAACTTACTACAACAAGCTTGAATCTAAACTAAAGTAGTTTGGGTTGCTTATTTAAATCATTGTTTTCCATTCATCCATAACCATAACCCATACAATTGTCATCCACCACCAAATCCCAAAGCAATCATGTCTCTCCTCATATCCTCATATCATTGGCTCATGTTCTTGTAATATTCTCACCTTGGAACCTTTAAGTCATGTCGAATCGCTCAATACCAATTTCTTGAGGGGAATATATTGCATAAGGCCAAACCAGTGAAAAATTGCCAAGTTTCTGGATGCCACTGAAAATTCCTCACAGCTGCATTCATTTCTTGATAAATCTCCTCCTTTATTTTTCATCCAATTTAAAATCTTCTTATAGGCCACAAACATTTTGGGAAATAAATGAAGATATTGTAAGCAATAATTACCTTTATTTTTAAATCTTCTTTACAGAACACATGCCTCTAACGTAGGGATGGAGGAAGACCAAAATTAACTTTAATTGAAATACTAAAGAAAGATATGACACCCTATGGTTTAACTAAAAACATTTCCCTTGATAGACCTCAATGACGAAAAAAGATTCATGTAACTGACCCCAAAAACATTGGAACAAGGCTTTGTTGAGTTGAGTTGTTGAGAACACATGCCTTTTTTCAGCCACAGCATTTTTCTTTCGTTGAGTGTAACTTGACTCGCTTAAAACTTATCCCTACTAAAATGCTTTTTGCAAGATTGTAAACAGTTACAACAGTTTGAGATCATATTGGCATATGAAGACTTCCACATGGTACTACAACCTATGTATAGACACTATGGACTAGCATATAAGAAAAAAATGAAATTAAGGTTTGTAAATAAGNCAAAATATACGAGAGCACTATATTTGTAACTCAAACTCGTTTAATACAACCACCAAAGTACCATGCCAAGGCCCGCAAAATAAGTTCCAGATATGCAGTCAACAGTATTTTTTATAAATGATAACAATATGCAACCAAATGAACAATTCTTTGTGCAACTATTAAGGGCGATTCGATAAACCAACCAACGAGGGCATTCAATTCAACCACATAACACTCTGAATTAGTGAATTTAGCAGTCGGGGCAACTTTTTAGCACATAAAAGCATCCAGCACAAGACACTGTGCCCTTCAATCCAATCAATTCAATCATTTTCTTCATAGATTCTTTAGTTCTTCGCACATATAAGTTCGTCCCCAGCCACAATTAGGGAACAAAACTACATTCCAATCTCACAAACTCACAAGAAATATTTAAGCAATCGCAGTGAAACACCACCATCCAATTCAATGCAATAATTATAAACAAATGCAGATCAGTGTTCCAATAGCAGTGGATTCAAGTAAGATCATCCTCTTCCAGCTCTTTAGCCTTCACTGCTTCCTTCACTCTCAACAGAAGAGATGTCTTCCACGCATCCTATAGAGGGAAATAAGAAAGCAATATCAGGAAATTGTGGTATTCAATAATTAGAACAGGTAGCCAGAAAAACGCTAATCTAACATAACCACCATTCAAGTTTAATCATTACCAATTTCAACCTTGATTATGTATATAAACAAGACGGATGTGACAGCAGCATTCAGTACCATCCTCAGAATAGACCGGAAAAGTAGTACCTTAACTTACTACAACAAGCTTGAATCTAAACTAAAGTAGTTTGGGTTGCTTATTTAAATCATTGTTTTCCATTCATCCATAACCATAACCCATACAATTGTCATCCACCACCAAATCCCAAAGCAATCATGTCTCTCCTCATATCCTCATATCATTGGCTCATGTTCTTGTAATATTCTCACCTTGGAACCTTTAAGTCATGTCGAATCGCTCAATACCAATTTCTTGAGGGGAATATATTGCATAAGGCCAAACCAGTGAAAAATTGCCAAGTTTCTGGATGCCACTGAAAATTCCTCACAGCTGCATTCATTTCTTGATAAATCTCCTCCTTTATTTTTCATCCAATTTAAAATCTTCTTATAGGCCACAAACATTTTGGGAAATAAATGAAGATATTGTAAGCAATAATTACCTTTATTTTTAAATCTTCTTTACAGAACACATGCCTCTAACGTAGGGATGGAGGAAGACCAAAATTAACTTTAATTGAAATACTAAAGAAAGATATGACACCCTATGGTTTAACTAAAAACATTTCCCTTGATAGACCTCAATGACGAAAAAAGATTCATGTAACTGACCCCAAAAACATTGGAACAAGGCTTTGTTGAGTTGAGTTGTTGAGAACACATGCCTTTTTTCAGCCACAGCATTTTTCTTTCGTTGAGTGTAACTTGACTCGCTTAAAACTTATCCCTACTAAAATGCTTTTTGCAAGATTGTAAACAGTTACAACAGTTTGAGATCATATTGGCATATGAAGACTTCCACATGGTACTACAACCTATGTATAGACACTATGGACTAGCATATAAGAAAAAAATGAAATTAAGGTTTGTAAATAAGGAGTTTTAGCTTTCTCAAGTCACACAAACCAGAAAAAGCCACAGCAAAAAAAAAAAGGACGAACAAAAACAAACCTCCTCAACATGAAACTGTTATCAGAATCCATTAACTTAAATCTAAAATATCCCAATCTCTGTCTCTAAATCCGCAGCCAACTTATTCACCCAAAAATGCTCCAAACTAAAAGGAAGATGACATCAAGAATCTCAATTTAAAAATGATATCAATTTACCAGCTGGGTCATGCTATCAAATTCCTTGACAGCATTGGTGAACTTTGCAACATCTTCCTCGTCAATTGCAGCAGCCAAATCCTGCCAACATACAAGCAATCTTATCTTTCAAGCAAAATTTTTGTATGATAATAAAAAACAAATATACAATAAAAGACTATCAACCACCGCCAAAAAACTCAATAATTAAGTATAAGGAACTGATAAAAAACATTCAAAACTCGAACTATGGACTTGAAATGAAAGATAATCCATTTCCAAGAAACTAGACAGTGGAAATTCGCCATTACAAAAGGAAAAAAACACAGAAATCAAAATCCACATCAGACATGACAAACAATAACATACCGCCAGCAATCTGTACTCACGTGTCCCTGAAAAGGTTGGATCCAGGTCCTGCAAATGCAAATGCAACAGTTACTCAATAGACATCACACACAATGTATATACAAAATGCCAGACAAGAACCAGCCTAAAACCTGATATCGCTCCAATGCATTAGTAACCGCAACAACATCGCCTTTACAGAGTTGGCAAATGCCAGCATTAAGAAGATGTCCTTTGACTCCATACTTCAGTAAGTTATTGTTAAGAGAGTGGCGTGCTATCTCTTCGTATATCTCAATCGCTGGCTGGTATCTGGAAAAATATTGTGAAAACAGTACATCCCTATAAGCACACTTACTAATTCTTCATCAACATTTTACATCAATGAATGGCTGTGACAATAATGTTTAATCAAACTAGATTTCTTTTTGGTGTCACATTCTTGAGCATTCCTACACTTTTTTGATACAATCCATATGAAACTCAAGAAGAGATAAATTCAAAGATATGAAGACTATGGAATTGACTTTCCATCAAGACAAAGAGTAATATGGAACCTTGCATTACTGGATTTAAGTTTTATTGAGTTAGTTTGAGTTACTTTGTTGACATTAGTATTTCAGGTGTTATTTTTATATTTTTCAAAGTTAAGGGTATTTTGGTAATTTTTAAATTTGCTGGAATGGGTCATAGTCCAACTTGTGGAAGGTCTTATGGATCAAATTCTAGTTTGGGATATTCTAGAATTTGGAGTCCTAATTCTAGTTTATGTTAGTTTCCTAATTTTAAGTAGAGTCTTTGAAGTCCTAGAAACTTTAGAATTCTAATCTTTTTAGGATTAAGAGATACTCGGAGGTCTATATATAGAGCTATAATACAATAATTTAATAGAGATATATATTTTTCAGAATTTTCAGCAATTATATGCTTCTAGGATTGTGTGATGCAATTCAAAACCCTAGATGTGATGCCTAAGAAACCCTATGAGTGATTCATAGTTTTCGACTTGATATATTCATAGTTATACCCTTAAACGTCATCTACAAAGCCCTATACCTTTCCCCTTCAACCTGTCTAACCCTAACACACAAGCTGACACAATTATACCATTTTCAGGTCCACTGCTGTCCTACATCATTTTTCCTCTTTGAAATCAAGTGACTCTGAATGATAAAGGATCCTCTATGTTCTTACTAAAGATTACTTTTCAATAATTGTGAAAAAAATTGTAAAGCGAACAAGCTAAACTCATACTACAAAAATGGAAACTTCATTAGTATAACTTAGTTGCTCGGATTATCAAAACAGAAGACCACCAAACTGAATTATCAACAAGAGCAGCAAACCACATAACTCAAATTATTTTCAACGATCCCACAAAGATTTAAAGCACTCGAAAAAATTATTCACAATATCAGCCATAAACAAGTGCATTAACTAATGGCTTCGAGATACTAAATGAGAAACTTACACATCCATGGATACTTTTAGATTTGCAGAATTAAAGAACTGCACCACAAAATTGATTAGTTTCCCAAAACAAGATAGGATAGGCAAATTATTAGCGCCACATTTAATTATCTGTCCAAAAATATCATCTACGTGCTCTGGTAGCATTTCATACGGAAAAACTAGGTTACAACATATTTTATACATGCACTACATAGTGAACCTGGAATAGGTCATATAACACCACAAAACACAACAGACGTATCTACACAGAGCATACAGGCTTACCGTTCAAGTTGAGCAGAGAATTGTGCAATTTTCTGCTTGCATTGATTTGCAGTTGTTGTTACTTCTTCACTTTGGAATAGATCAGCTGCCCTTTCATAGAAAACAATAGACTGCTCCAAGTTTTGTTCTTGCTCGTACAATTCGGCAATTTCCTGCACTTAAAGAAAGCAATTACAAGGCATTTTCTTCTATAAATAGGTTCATATTATCCCATGCATTAATTAACTAAGTCTTCTGCTCAAGAATAACTATGACGCTGATTGTACGGTTTGAAAACATTGCAAAGAAAAGGTACATCTAACACAGCATAATACTCTGACAAAAAAAATTTATAATAAGAGTCATAAGACAGCATAATGCAACTATAAATTACTAAAGCATAGAGAACTCAGTAAAGAATTTGGTTGCATGGATCTAGCAATTTAACATATTCACTGACAAGTCAATGTACCTTATAATATCTCGCAGACATATTGAGCCTTCCAATATCCAAAAATATATTTATAGCTTGCTCTAGGCAAGATATGGACTCTGCAAAGAATCCAAGGTTACATCAACAAGAAATTCCACAAGCCATGAAGAAGAAATTAGTGTGGTATGTTAGTGAAAATGCAAATTGATGATGATGACAAAAGTAGATCAAATTTTCCAAAGACGATTTACATGCAAATCCTACAACGGTCTATTGCAATACTAGTTAAGAGAAACATAAAGATCCAATCACGAAGAAGCTGTAACGAGTAGATGACAAATGACAAATGACAAATGACAAGAAGAGGGTTAGATAGAGTGAAATAAAATAAATAATGAGGTAAGCAATTTACATACCTTTTGTATTTGTTTTCTTATAGCAATGAGCAGCATCAGCATAAGCATTGGCAGCTTCATGTTTGCTATCCAACTGTTAACATACAGTCAACAGGGGTCATCCAAGCTACTAGTACAATAGAAATCCAAGGACAACACATATCAGAAAAAAAAAAGGCCTAGATACATCCACAACAAGTACTTACCTTTACATGACAGTTAGCCAATTTGACATACACAGCTCCAGCTTGATCCCCTAAAAAACCACAAGTTGTGATAAGTAATTGACACCACACAGACATATAATGCTGCCACATAATATCTAAAAAAGAACATTATCCTTTGATTCACTGGGTGATTAAAATGCTCAAGTGAAATGAAACGTTGTTAAAAATATAAAGCCTGTGGCTTTGAAAGCCGTAGCCAAACTTAAAATAGATGGGAAAATGATTTATTGAGTCAAGTTGAACTTTGATAACATTATGAATTTACGAAACCTAATAGCAAAATGGATGGTTCTATATCATTTATATAGAAGAGCTGAAAACTTAGAAGATACCAAAGTGAATCAATTGTAATTTCTCTACCAAAATCCAAGTATCTAAATCTAGATTTTTTTAGGGTGGTAAACCTAGGTTCCAATAAATTAATGGCAAGGATAAACTAACAAACCACCACACCAGAAACCCAACCCCCCCCCAAAAAAAAAATTTCCAAAATGCTTCAAAACCTAATTCACCCTGGTCCCATGTTTGTGTTGAGTAGCTTGGTAATCAAATCTATGTTTATTTTCAATAATTTATTGAATATTTGGGTCCGACCCGACTAGTCGCCGAGTACAAGATCCACCCCACACGAGCTACAAGCCCAGACTAAAGTCTGTTCGGATAGCCGAAGGGGAAGACTCGAACCTATAGCCTTCATTTGAAATGAGCTCCTAGCAAACTTGTCTATCCGTGGGGTTTGATAACAAAATGTCGGTAGCTCCAAAACGACTTAATAACCCCCATATTCTATCTACCAAAACAAAAACCTCCAACAATTAGCACACAATCAATTCCCAGCCTCTTTACAACGACTTCAGGTCAACTCAGAAATTACAAATTAGATCAAAAATCAAAATACAAAATCCAAACGTATCTAAAAAAAAAAGCACTCGATCAATCAACCATTTCAACTTGATCGTCAAATAACGTCCGATTCAATTCAATCCAACCCTAAATCGCATCATCCATCAAATGTAAAAAAAAATAGCACAAAAGTTCAGGTTAACCAAAAGATTACTATCGAATCAAGTAATTCGAAATGATGAATACAAATACAGGCATATATATCTATACATAATTACATGATTTGGCGAGTTTGAAGGCATTAGCAGCTTTATCGAACAAATCAGCGGCGTCTTCGTATTTGGAACCGAAAAGACCCCAACCGCTGAGCTTCTTCTCGGCTTTTCTCTCGAATTCTTCTGCTCTCGCTATCTGATCGGTCATCTTTGGAACTCTCTCTTTCTTCACACGGTGCTGCAGAGAAGAAATGGTTGAAGAACTCTGAACTTTGACAATCGAAAAGTAAAAAGCGGTTGCCAAGTGTTTATCGTCCTGGGAAAACCCAAGGCCCAGTGTTTTGACTTTTGAGGCTTAGTCCGAGTTGTCAATTGGTTTCGGCCCAAACATGAACACTAATAATTTGGGTTTTTTTTGTAAGTTAAGTCCACATTTGTGGACTTTTGGGAGAAAGACATGTGCAGGCTCGTTAAAATGTAATTCGACACGATGAATTGACATAAATTGACACAGAATAAGCAGGTTTGGATGAGACGTTAACGGGTTAGGGTGATAAACGAATTGACCTGTTTAACACGTTTAATAAATTAATCGTGTTCGGGTGAGACATGTTAACTCGTTTATAATTCGTTTACCCATTTAAATAAAATTAATAGAATAATAAATTAATAATTATTTTAAAAAAAAATAACCATAATTTTTTTTTTTAGTGACAGTCACACAAAAAATATATAAATTTATCTTTCCCTAACCCTAATTCTTTTTACGCTGAAGCCTTGTTGCACCTCTACTATTCTACTCATCCCCCTCTCTTTCTCTTTCTCTTTCTCTTTCTCTCTCTTGCTCGACAGTAACTCAGTGAGCTGTGAGCAGTTGGTGTCTGGGACTCTTGGGTCGGGCGGAGTCGCTGTCCACAGAGACTTCGAGCAAAGACATCTCAGATCTTAGACAAGAAAAAACAGGTAAAAGGTTTTTTTTCTTTATTTTTGGTAATTAAGAACTCTTCTCCAATTCAATATTTTCTTCCCCAAACCCTTGTCTATATATTCTCGTTGTCCACTCATTTCCAACCCTTCTCGTCGTATCTCCCTCTTGCAATCAAAGTCATTGCTTAAAGCGACTCGGAGAGAGTCTGCAATCATGTTGGTCTATGAAGATTTGTTTACTAGTAAATCCTTTTTTC
The DNA here is from genome assembly GCA_963454935.2 of Ilex paraguariensis. NCBI lineage: Eukaryota > Viridiplantae > Streptophyta > Magnoliopsida > Aquifoliales > Aquifoliaceae > Ilex > Ilex paraguariensis. The sequence continues at coordinate 165,321 of CAUOFW020006169.1, read as the reverse complement.
CTTAATAAATATGGCATACATGCAACATGTGTTTATATGATACATGATTTGATTAGTCGATTTTAGGTTTTATGTGAATTTAAATCTTTTTATTTTGTATGTTCTTTGTTATTTATATTTAGATCTATGTTAAACTGTTTTTGTTTTTGTGTGATTTGTGATGTTTTAATTTTTTTTATTTATTATAGATTCGATCTTTTATCAGGTTTTGAATATCTGGGATTGGGGATTAGATTATTATTTGTACATGATTTGATCTGACTGTTTATATTGAGTTAATTTGAATTTTTACGTATAATTTATAATTGTAACTTTTATAAAGGTTGATTTTTTTTGTTTTTACTTTTGTTATCTATTCTGGTGTTGGGTGTTCTGGGTTGTTGAGAAAATACAGGGAAGATCAGGGGTGGGTGTGTATGTAGGTATGTATCAGTTTGTGTGTTGTGTGTGTTGGGAGGTGATATCAATTTAACTCTATTTTTTTGCCTTAAACAGATGGATTCTTCCGTATACAATATTATAGTTTTTAATGAAGAAGATCAGGTCGGACATGAATATAAGGTAGATGCAGCTCCAACAAGTACATCTACAGAAAAAGGTAAATCTAATCATAAACGATAAAAAACTTCAATAGTATAGAAATACTTTACAGAATTAAATGAAAAATATCCAGATAGCAAGAAGCGTTCTGCATATAATAGTTATGGTATCAAATATATATGTGATTCTAGTCATGGAACTAGTAATATGTACACTCACATGAAAAAATGTGTGAAAAAAGACACCGAAAAAATTGGACAATTACTTCTAAGTCAAGGTCAAGAATTTATGCTAATGCAATCCACAAAATTTGACCTTGAAAAGTTTCGTGAGTTAGCGGTTGAGACAATACTTAAACTTGATTTACCATTTTGATTTGTCTAATATGAGGGTATTAGAGCAATATTCAAGTATGTTTATGAGAATATCAAGATGCCTTCTAGGAATACCGCAAAGTCAGATGTGTTAAAAATGTATAAGTGAGAGAAGGATAAACTTAAAATTGTGTTGAGTTCTTTCCTGAAAGAATTTGTTTGACATCTGATTTGTGGACTTCTATATCGACTGATGGATATGTTTCTCTCACAGTCCATTATGTTGATCTAAATTGAAAATTACAGAAAAAAATTTTAAACTTTTGTCTTATTTTAAAATTTTAAACTTTTGTTTCTCCCCATATTGGTATTGTCTTGTCTGAGAAAATTTATACATTTTTTATTGATTGGAGAATTGAAAGAAAATTACTTTTTTTGACTTTGGATAATGCTTCTAGTAATTATTGTTTTGTTGAGTTGTTGAAGAGACAACTTAACTTTAAAAATGCTCTCTTGAAGGATGGTAAATTCTTCCATGTTCGGTATTGTACACATATTCTTAATTTGAAAGTCTAAGATGGACTTAAAGAAATCGATGAATCAGTGATAAAAATTTGAAAAAGCATTGAATTCATGGAAAGAACAGTAAGTTTGATTCTATTTTACTAGTATTATTTTCTCATTATCCTAATTCATGTGATCATTAATTCATTTATGTTTTGTTGTGCTTAGTTGTAGATGATTCTAGTGATGATTCGAAAGGGAAAATAGATAATGATGTTTTCGATCAAAATATGAAGTCTAATAAAGCTAAATCCGTTCAATGTTCTAATTTTATATCTATCATTAATTATGACTAAGAGGTATTGAAATATGTAACTTGTAATGTCAAGTTTTTGTTACTTATCTAGTTATGAGTCTATTTAATTATTAATATTATATAATATTTCATTTTAATTTGTGTAGGGCATTAGAATTTGATTGTTGAATCTGCTCGTTGTCGTGGAGGTGGAGATTTGATCTCTTTCACGGGAAGATTGTGGTTTGTAATATGATTGTTATTTGGTGTAATTATGTTATTTCAGGTTGCATTTATGATTTGTAATATGATTGTTAATGGAATTTGGTTATTTTGGATTGTACTTTGTACTTTGTACCTTGTAATATGGTGTAATATTTTTAAATATTAAATTTATTTGTGTTAGTTTGTTAGTTTTATAAAATTATGTAACATTTTTAAATAAACAGGTAAATGAGTCAAATGAGTGGTTTATCGTATTAACCCAACCCTACCCAACCCAACTCGTTTAAAATTAGACGTGTTAAACGAGTCGTGTCATGTTATCCATTTATTAAACGGTTCGTATTCGTGTTTAGATTTTTTACCCGTTTATTATATGTGTCGTATACGAGTTTACATATTTTTCATCCATCACTCGTTTAACTCGACATATTTGTCACCCCTAAACATGTGTACGCCTTTTGAGATTTAAAAGGACAATTAAAAGCATAAAAATTAATTTATTCTTAATAAAAATAAAGAGTTATATTACAAAATGAACAGTAACAACAATACGATAATAATAACAGTGACACAGTAATAACAAGACAATAACAGTAACGACACAGTAATAGTAACAGTAACATCGACACAATAACAATAATAGTCACTGTCACAGTAACACGATCACATTAACAACAATGCTTGTGTGGTTGGATATAAAGGACGATGGCTAAAAATGGAGGTACTGTAAAAGATGGCATGACTAGAACATGGAGTGGTATTGGACTAGATAGGAACACGATCACAGTAATAACAACACAATCATAGTAACAACCACAGTCATTGTCAAAATTCTACGGAATTAGACTGTAATGTGAAGTAGACAACTACACGATCACAGTATCAATTACAATCACTGTCAAAATTCTATCAAATCAGACAGTAACGTGAACTAATCCGTTATATGATCATAATAACAGCCACATGATCGCAATAACAGTAACAATCATTGTCAAAATTCTACAGAATTATACATTAATGTGAACTAGACAACTATACGATTACAGTAACAATCACATGATCTTAACAACAGTTACAACCACTAATAGAATGGTTCATAAGTTTAAACTGAAAAAAAATAACATAATTTTCTCATCTATATCAAAACAAATCTAAGATCAATATATCAAAACAATCAAATAAAAGTGGAGATCTAAAAAATCTTAGCACAAAAAAACAATAAAACCCTTAGCTCATGCCTTTTATCAAACTCCATTTAGACAAAACAAATAAATTGAAGAATGTCACCAAAACAAAAATAAACTAAATAAAATAATTTAAATTGTTGTAGCGAAAAACTCATATCAGTTTGTGGGGGCAACAGAAGGTAGAGAAATTAGGTAAACAAATCCTAAAACTAAGAAAAAGTTGTTGAGTTCACTGATTGTTTTTCTCTGACAGTGTTTGGTCTTTGTTCTTTAGATCTTGATTCCAATATGGTAGCAATAGCGGAGCAATAGATCAAGGTGGCGGCCGATGAAGCTAACTGATATGGAGGGTCAAAAGAGTGTAGGTTCCAAGGACCGAGAAATATTTTCTTTTCAATTATGGAAGCAACATTGACATCCCATTGTACTTGAGGATATAATAGGCATTTTTAAAAATATAAAACAAATGGTTGGATCTAGTTACTAAAAATTACACATAATATGTCATTATTTACGCAATAAGTTCGAACCTGTCCTTAATGTTAAAAGAATTCCCTATACCATACTTGGTTCCAATTTTCACTAATAATTAATTTTAGGGGTTTTTCACACTTGGTGCCCTGGAAGATTTTAATTTTTTTTTATTTTATACCATTAAAAATTAAGGGTGTGTTTGGTTAGTTTCTGCAAAACAGTTTTTTATTCTCAAAATTTCAAAAACACCTAAAATTTGTTTGTTTAGCATTTTTGTTTTCTAAATTTTGGGAAAAAAAATGAGAATTGAGTCAAAGAAACAAAAAACAAGTGTAACTTATTTTCAAAGTTTTTTTTGAAAATTTTGGAAACAAAGAGAACAATTTTTGATATTCAGATATGTGTGTATATATATATATACATATTTATATATACGTATACATATATATGTATATATATATAAATATATGTTTATATATATATATATTATATCTATATAATAAAATAACTTATAATTTAAATCTCAAAAGATAAACAAAATGACTTTTGCTATTCGCGGTTGAGATCACTTTAAATTTTACTTTAAAGCTAATCTAATGACTAATATTAGTATCCTAAATTTAATAGGAAAAATAGGTATCTCAGAGTGTTTGGAGTGACTTTTTAAAAGTATTTTTACAAATTATTTCTCATAAATACTTTTAAAAAAAAATAGTGTTTGAAATCGTCCCACCACAACCTCTACTAGCACCACTACCACTGCTACCACCGCCACTACCACCACTGTCGCCGCCACCAATACCACCCCCACTACCGCCACCGCCACCACCATCACCACCACTGTAGCCACAACCACCGTCGCCATCACCACCGCTATTGCTGCCACCACGGTCATTACCACCCACCACAACCATCATTGTTTCCTACCACCACCACTGCCGCCCACCACTTCTCATTTTCACTACAAAACTTAAATTCCTTTATCTATTTCTCAATATTTGTGATTTGATTTTGGATATAAATATAAATATATTTATTGTTTATCATTTTGATTACTCTGTGCCTTCAGGCACAGACAATAACTAATATATATATATATATATATATATATATATATAAATAACCTTTTTAAAATTTTTAATTAATGTTTGAATTACTGTTTAAATATATATTTAGGCTGTTCAAACAGGTTTTACTATTTTCTATATTGTAAAATTATTTTTGAAATCATCTAACCAAACAAGTTTTTTATCTCAAAAAATATTAAAATCACTTTCTTAAAACTCTTCTCAAAAATTATTTTCGGATACTGTTTTTTGAAACGCAAACCAAACAGGCCCTAAATTTTTTACATTGCACCCTCAATGTATTCAAAGTATTACAATGTGACAATTCTGTTAGCTTCTGTTATTTTTTTCTTCAAAAATCAACGCATTAATATTGACGAAAAAATTAATGGAAAGCTAACAGAAAGGTAAAATTATAATTTTTTAATATATTAAGGGTGCAATATAAAAAATTTAATCTTTGAAAGTACAAAATAAAAAACTTGAAATCTTTTCAAAGTATAAAATACAATTCACCATAATTTTAGATACACTTTATAAATTCAACTTAAAATTGATACAAAATTAACTGATATAAGGTTCCACTTCAACTATTGCTCATTTGCTCTCCCCTTCCCTAAAGTTTAAAAAAAAAATAAAAAATGTACATTTAACTTTTATGTATTTAGGTGATCAACGGGTTAAGCTTGTTAAATAAATTAGTTGGCAGAGAGTCTGACTAAAAGATAATTCGACTTCACTAAACAATTATGAATAGATAGGGTATTGGTTGAGTAAAATTTGACAAGACATAAATAAAATACGATATAAACTATTGTTAGCTCTTAGGCCTAGTATTTTGATGTGCTTGGTTGTATACTTGTATTTGAGCACAATGATTCTTTTTATAATGGAGGTGTAGGAGAAGCAATTGATAGACAATCTTACTTTTATTTTAAAAATATTAATATTCACATAAGAATACACGATCTTTTATTACTATATGTGTGTGTGTGTGTATATATATATATATATATGTGAAAGAGACAATTTTAATATTAGTCAAACTCTTAAAATTTAAGAGATATTAATTTTCAAAATTTTTGTAATCAAATATAACTACTAAGTATATTTTATACAATAAAAATTAAAATAAATTTCACATTAAACAAGTTTTCTTGGTGAACTTATTTCCAAATAAACACACAACAGAGACCAACCTCCAAATTTCCCAAGTTTATTTGCAGGATTTCACTATTGGTTGGATAACATCTTTAGTCGGACATACCCTGATGTGATTAGTGCCACAATTGTTGTAGCTGTGTGCAAAAAATTGTCAAAATAAAGAAAAATAGGTCATATTCTTTTTTTTTTTCCCGATGAAATTCCATTGAAGTTGTCGCTGCTAACTTGGGCAGCGTTTTGGCCCTTTTGGGTAGGAATATCATTTAAAATGTCATATTTGAGAACCAATTTGATACGATTGAAAGATGAGGGGCCAAAATAAAACTGATCAGGAGCTAGCCTCATATCTCAGATCCTGGAATCTCTTCAGCAGATTCGATTTGAATCTTTCGACTTCAACATCCTCTGCTGAATCTGGGGTGGATGTGATGAGTGAGATTGCTCCAGCATCATGCAGAGCTCCAACAGCTTCATCTGCAGTATTAGGAGATATCAATAATGTTAATGACATACCATGTCTGATAAAGAAATTAAAGAGGAATCCAACTTCATTTTGCCTTCTGATCAATTTGAAAATGAATCTGTAGGTAAGGAGAACACAATTGAACTACAATTTGTTCCGAGGAATATAACAACATTTGAAATCAACAATTTAATCTACGGCCACATCAATTTTCAACTGCCAACATCATGAGTTTGAGTTGTACTACATAGATACTTCAAGAATTGCATGAGGAGAAGTGTCCAACCAACAACCAGACTGAGCATCCATAGCATGAAAGTCTGACCTGAACGTGAGAGAGCAAGAAGAGCCTTCAAAGCTTCCTTCCTTGTACGATCATCTTTAGCAGCCCCCAACATATTCAGAAGCCCTTGAGCCCCACCCATCTCCACTATTTTCATCCTTCTTTCATCTATGGATCAAAAGGGGGAAATATCTTTAAGAATACAATGTTTTCTAGTGGAGCAAAGTGCAAGCACAATTTTATCATAGTTCCCTTATGGGAAATAAGGAAAGAGGCTGGAATGAAAAACTTAAAAGGAAGACAACTAAAATGCATCAAGTATGCACTTCAATATAAGTCACTCAACGATCAAAACAACCTTTTGAAGAAAAAACAATATTATCCATTTTTAATAAATACATCTCGATAAATCAAATACTAGTCAAATATCCACCCAATTCTGGTGATGAAGGAGGAAGAAAACTGGACCTCCTCTCCCCGAAAAGAAGTGTTTAGTGTCACTAAATAATTTAATGAATATTTTCTCCAAACCCTGAAACCTAAATCCTATTGAAGGAGCCCGACTTATTCTTCATATTTTTAATGAAAAGGTCCTCCAGAAAAGAATAAATACTTCTGTTTTTTTAATACAAGTATGACTGCTTCTGTACACTATTAAAAATATATAGGAAAACACACACACCAGCGACCATTACCATCTATTGCGAAACGGGCTAATCTGGAAGCTCCCATTCTTTTAAACAAAGGATCCTTGACATGCAGAAGTGACACAGACTGCTGCATCAAATTATCTCCTTTAAAGGTCAAATATTAGAATATTGTCAGATAAAACCAGAAAGGCATTAACTTGAAGTAAAATCAACTAATTGGTTCGAGTCTATAATAATATGCATACCCAAGTATGGAAAGAACTGGTAACCAACAACTGTTGCCGTCCCAGCAAAGATCAATTTCAACACCCATCCTATTTTTCTTTCAGCCTCCTGTTCTAGGGATCGCTCATCTGGAAAGCAACGTAAGGCACACACAAAGAACTTGTCAGCAGTGGACAAAAAGAGCAACATAGCTGGGAAAACAAGTGTTTGTCCCAATAATATCAGGATTACATATATTTTTTGCTTGCTCATGATAGGAGAGAAAAAAATACGAATACCTCATATATTGAAAAGATACATCAACTATTTTTGGTACAGCAAAACAATATATATGTATCCGACTTAAAATACATAAATGAAAACATTCAAGCTAATATTCCACAAGCAAGTAACTGATAACGGAAAATCATCTGTCCTGATAGGCTACACACTGGCTTTTGTCAGCATTTTTCTGTTGACAAATTAAACTTTAATTGTAGTGTTGACTATATCTCATTGCTCTCTAACCCTTACAATGCTTCGATGGGTACGTGGAAACCCTTAGAAACTCATAAGTATGTGCAACATAAATCTCTTAGAAACTCAAGGATTCCATTTCCATTTTAATGACCTTTTAAAGCTAAAAATGCTTAGGTGCAAGGATTCTAGTGAAGGCAACTGTCATGATTTCTATAACCGTTCGCTACAATTTCAGGCAAAATACCCATTCAAGGTCAAGAATTTGAAAGTAAAATTAAATAAATAAATAAACTTAATTTTTGATAGCAAGTTCAAATATGCATTTTGATGCTTAGTTTCTTTTAAGTTTTGAACCATGTAAATTCATTGGCATATTAGCGTGTTTGATGCTGCTTTAGAGATCTATGATTTCTTCTTTGGCTCAACTATATAGAGATAGGTTTTTTTTTTTTCAATTACCTGGATTTTTCGCTGCAGTGCAAAAAAGGAAGAACTTGCAAAGAAGTTTATATATAAAACACAGAATCTAGAGAGGGCCAGCCAATAAAAGCTCGATAATACTACTAATAACAAAGAAAAAGAAAAAGAAAAATAAAAAAGTAAGCACGAAGTAAATCAAAAATGAAATGACCTCTTCCATGGTATGATGAACAGAAATTTCGAGATTGTGCACTCACTGGTTTTCTTCCGCAAAAATACTGCGTTCGAACAGTCACCACAACAACAACAAAAATTACATCAAATTAACAAATCAAAACAATTAAAAGGGGATGATAGTTCGATTGAAGCAAATCGAGGAATCATGAAACACACAGACCCAAAATATATAAATGGGTGTATATATATAGTAACAGACAACTAGGGTTTTGCAGAACTCTAATTGATGAAAGAAAGGTATGGGGAGAGAGAAGAGCCGAAGGGGAAGGCGCTTACAGTGGTAAGCTGTGACGCTAATGCACGCATCGTGCAAATGAGGACTGTGAAGCTTTCCTATGATGTTAACAAAGAAGCTCGGGAACGGGTATTGGATCGGATCTGGATCTGAAGCGAGGCATCATGAAGTGTTGAAAACTTAAACGAACTTGTAGCAAAAAATTTTACCCGGGGCCAAAATCCTAGAAAGTGCAAGAAAATTAAAAAAAAAAAATCAAATTTTCTTTTGTTTGATTAATTAGGAAGTAGAATTTTACAAGATATTTTTTTTTGCAAATGTCAAATTTTCCAATTAACATCTACTTTGATTTTCATAAATTATGCGAGAAAATATTTATTTTCCGTGAAAATTGTCTTATTTTTCTTGTTTTACTCGCTTACTCTTTTTTTTATTAGATTGATATGATAAAGATAATTTAGTACTTGTACCAATTTTTCTATATTTATCTAACAAACCTTTTATTCTAATCAAACGAATATAAGACAATAAATTTTCCTTTTTATTTCTTTTCTTTTCACTTTCTACCTTTTTTATTTTTCATTGTCAATTTCTTTCTAACCAAACGTAGTGGTTCATTGAATCTGGCATCTAATAATTCTTGAGATATGAGGTTTAATACTCCTCCTACCTCTTAAAAAAGTTATTCACTCTTGTTCCTCATGAGACATATTCTAGATCCTCGAGACTATGATAGCTAATATTCGACCTCAACAGAATAGTCGATACAAAAAAATATATGTTTAAAAATACAGAAAGTGTTCAAAGAGAGGGATTATTCGCATTTTCTTCCCTAAAAAATGTAAAAAATCTAAATTATACCTCAGACTTCTCCATTGCACCCTCATTTTTTTTTATTTTGCTTCTATTTACACATTTTTTTTCAATTTGCACTCTTAATTGAAAATTTAGAGCAATCAAGATTGAATACTGGAACAAATTTTAAAAAAGCGCAAATTATAACAAAAAATTAAAAATTGAGCAGTTAAAAACTGAAGGACGGGCAGGCGTTCAACGTGAAAACTTTAAATGAGGAAGAAATTTATATTTTAAAAATTGGAAAAATGATCGTAACATATCTTATATTCTTTCTTTTTCCTTTTTTACATAGAAAAGTCTGGATCACATCACATATACTTCAAGCATGATAATTTGTATTACATGATAAAACAAAGAAAAACTTCCCCAAACAAACCCCCCCCCCCCCCAAAAAAAAAAAAAAAGAAAAAAAGAAGTCTAAACTTAACGAAAAATTATTGTCATGTGATGAATACTAATTATAAATTTAAATATATTGAATTCGAATCTTAATTCCAGTGTAAATAATATACATTTAATCAGACTAAAAAAGAAATTAATCGAAAAACACGTACACTAAATCTAACATTCCTGACCGTTTGACCAAAAAAAAAAAGTACTAAAATCAATTGGAACACAATATAGCCCACGTAGTCATTTCATTTTCAGTGAGAGAAGAGTTTAAGGCTGAACTCATGCATGGCGGGGGGTGGTAATTACAACCAACCAAAAGTGGTGGTGGGCCGGGTGGCGGTAGGGTGGTGCCCCTTCTTCACGAGAAAATTCAGTTAAAATCGCTCTTTACTTGCACCTGCACATATTGAAGTATTGGGGAGTAATTTAGCAATAAACTTGCGCAACTACCATCACTCGGCCTCTGCTGTAGATTTCTAAGATTACCTTGAAAAATCCCTTGCATTGGCATGCAAATCCTAGACATGGAACATTGGTGTTTACCTTAAGGTTACAGACATTTAAGAGCTGAAATGTGTCACTAAAATGTAACTGTTTAACGCAGGTGTAATTCTAGAGATTGTGAGGGTAACATTTTCTGGATGCATAGGCGATCCATCTCAAACGATACAGGAACAAAAAACTATAAAACTAGCAGTGTAAATTTGGAGCAACACTACCAGTTATTAACTAGTACTGCTCTACCCAATAGTCACCATCAAAACAAAACTAGTACTACCAGAGACTTGTGGACGTTTTCCTGTAAATAAAAATATGCTTACAGATACCATTTGCCCCCATTATCCCACCCTTGAACACTAGGCAAAGTTGCAATATTTGTGGAGCTGAGAATTGGAAATCATATATAGACTTGGTAAACATGAAGCAGAGACAGATCTTCTAGGTCAGTAAAAAAGGCACGTTAACTGCTGCCAATATAGCTCGTGAACTTGAGTGTCATCGCATAGAGGCAATCCTGAATCTGGACACTGAAAACTAAGCAGCCAAGGTCAAAATTCCAGAGATGACCCTATTTCCTGCACAATTACACCACCATATGCCATACCATCAATAAATATACATTGAATAACACGCATGCAAACACAGATCCAAATAAAGAGCGACCCCCCCCACCCCCCCAAAAAAAAAAATCATCTTTTTCCCTTTTCTGTATCCCTTGGGGAAGATATTCCTAATTTCTAACCAATTCTGCCAGCCATTCCAACCAAATGGCAAGTGGAACTATCTTTATTAACTCCCTAGGTTGGTTCATTTCAGAAACCTTTTGATAACTCTGCACAACATGCACTATTCATTGTTCATTAAAATTGAACGGCCTGCAAGATGATAGAAGCCTAGTTCATGTTGTGCGGAGAAAAAAGTTACAACATTGGGAGACATGGACCATTTGCTTGACAGATCATGATATGATTGAAGTTGAAGAAAAATAATGAAGAAGATTTAATGCAGATTCAGAAAATTTATAGAGGCCTCTAGATTTTCTACGTTAAGTTAAATCTTGAGAATTAACTACACGTGGTTTTTGTGATTATAGTTGTCCAAAATGAATTTTGCAATAACACAGTATTTCTCAATTTCCATCTAGGAGAAATATAACTAAACACTTCAAATTTCATAAGAATTAAACACTCCATTAGCAAATCTGCAATACAGGTAGTCATATTACAGAGTTGAAAAATGGAAGAGCAATTCAACGAACCTGCAGCTCTTAGATGTTGGGACAATCAATCCTCTTTTCTCCAAGCTCTTAAAGCGGTCCCTTGCAAGGGTGCAACATCCCTTTTTGAAATTAAAGAAAACAGTGAACTTCAATGCTTAAGTTCTTAACATAAAACACTAAACTGTATACCCAATTCTAAAACTTGTTTACAGAGGGAAAACAATAAATAAAATGGCAAACCTTCAGCTTACGGAGGGAACCAGTGATTTCTTCAGATAACAGGACTTGAAGAGGGGCAGGCTGAAATCTGGAAACAAAAATCCAGTTAATGATCTCGTTGCTAAAAATCATAATTGCGGTGAAACTAAGAACCGATAACAAAATCGGTAATAGTTTCCATTCAAAAAGAGACAGGTGGCACCTTATTTTCAGCCCACACCATATGGAATCACCAAAAATCTCAATTTAAATGAGATGGTATGAATGCATGTAATCTAAGTATCTCATAAGTGAAGTTTTAAAACTAAATGCAATAGGATTACCTTTTCACATCGAAACCAAAAACTGAAAACATGACTATTTATATTTGGAATTGAACCATTTCAATATCAAAACAATTGAAAAAAAAGTTATTTATCTTATACATTTTGTGAGAACTATACATACTTGTGCTTCCCCAGTCGTGGTGGACGAGATCTCAATCTTTCTTGTTTAGCAACAATACGGCGAAGGTGTCTTTTATGCTTCTCATCATCCTCCTTGGCTATTTCTTGGACTATATCTGGTAAGCTGTATAGCCAGGAGATTGACTCATCATTCAGAAAGAAAACAAAAGTAAAAGGAAAAAAGAAAAGAAAAGGCAAAATTCCTTCAACTGAAAGGAATACTTATAAAAGCAGATGCATTGGTTTACCTATCAATTTCTTTGGACAATTCCTCCACTTTTTTTGCTTCTGCTTCTGCCCTCAACTGTTCTTTACGTCTAGCCCTCCTATTCAGCTCCACCCGATTTACCCTTTTGATTTTATTGGGCCTGTAGAATTATTAATAACAAAGTATGAAACTCACATGCCAAGTGCTGTACAAAATTGAAACGTCATCTCTAGCATTCATGAGATTACTATCAACCAAATATGCAGGCCACATTCAGGCTTAAGAAACTTACTACCCAGGCTGAGCCAGGCCAAGCTGTCTATCAAGGTTCGTAATATCGGCTGAGTCAAATACCACTTGGCCAAGTCACCGAGTTGTATCCAACTCAGCCATCACCGATCCGATACCACTACACGGTACGCTAATAACACGACTCAAGCAAATCGGCGTTGACTCAGTCACGACTCGGAGATATCAGTTGAAATCGGAGTGGTATAGTTTAAGACGGACTGAGTCATCAACAGATCAATGTAAAATACCAGAAAAAAAAAAAGAAGGGGAGGAGAAGAAGACCAATTCCACATGCAGATTCATAGGCCCAAAGATGCAGTAACCAAAGTAGAAGAAATCAACAAACCCTAAAACAGAAATTAAAAGGATTTGCAGAAAAACCTGTAGATCCTGTGCATACAGCGAACCAAATCCAGTCCAGTCCACCCAAAGTCTCCCTCTCTCATTCTCTGTCTCTCTCGCTCTCGTTTTGCGCCTCTCTCTTTCTCACGCTCTCATTTTGCCTCTCTCTCTTTCTCGCTCTCTCGTTTCGTTCATCGTTGCCTGAGTAAGAGCGACTGTAGATACTGTACATATACTTTTTTCCTTTTTTTTTGGTTTAGTCAGAACCTCTCTTGTAATATTAATTACACTTACAACCCCTCTTTTTTCTTTCTCCTTCAAACGACAAAAAGGCTCGAAAAATATATATATATTTTTTTGGTTTTTTTTTTTGTCCCTCTCCAATGGTCCCAATGCTTTTGCATATGTTTCCTTTGTACATTGCTCATAAATGATGACAAATTTTTTTTGTAGTGCCTTTATTTTTCTTTTTTTGTAATGATTAATATGTTAAATAATGTATTTTGGGAATATGATGTATGGATGATGATATTTACATTTATTACAATTTTTCTTGATTTTTTTCAAAAAAAATTTGAGCCTTCTACGTAGCGTTTTGAGCGTATCGGCCAATACTGCGCCACGACGCTGCAACCGATGTGTCACAGTGGCCTTTGAGTCGAGGTCTGATACCGTGACTTTGAACCATGCCGTCTATAGAAAATCTGAACCAGGACTACATCTAAATGGCCATCAGAAAACCACATTACATGGACTAGTATTCATAATGTGAGATTGTTTGTTATGTCAAAGTTTCCAAATCTTAGGAGAGTGATATAGATGTACTTTTGAAGTATATCACACTGGTCTCATGTATCCAAGGGTTCTCCAGGCATATATGTATAATTTGATGATTGTTTCCAACATCAGAATTGTGTTGTATATGCTATATCCATAGAGAGGATGTGATAAATAAGGCAGCCTTTGGAACTTCTGATTAACAAGGAATTCCCCTATTCCTCTATCAGACTTCAAAAGGTGGTGCATTAGCAGCATACACCATGTAGCCATGCCCATAAACAATGTAATTTCGTCTCCACAATATTTAGTCAATACATAAAATGTGCCCAGGTGCGATGGCTGACCACACATGGTTGTTTTGGTGCCCAAACATGCACTGTGGCAAGCATCAATTTCCCAGATTTTTAACCCACAACCACACTTGTTAAGCCTTGCTCTTAATGCACAACTAAACAGATGTTAGTAAGAGGCTAAAAGTTGGGAGGCCTAACCAAGCTTGCCAAAAGCCATTCATCATAATACAAATAATGAAATGAAAAAAACCTCAAAAGCTGCATGCACTAGCAAACTAGTCAATCCAAACACTTGATTGAAGGCCATAAGAACCATATTTCATGAATTTCATGTAATGAATGCATATGTGGCAATAAACAAAGTCAATAGCAGTAGTGAGTAATTAACAAAATAAAGCAGACCTCTTCTCAAGTTCTGTATCTCCATTCTCCTCCTGATTCTCATTTTGATCATCATCACTCCCATTGTCCGCCTCAAGGAAATACTTCTGCAACAGTTTGTTAGTGTTAAGTTTTGCAAGCAGCATATGGCAAATGAAGTACATTGCAGTACATTCAGGGAAGAGTCTGAGCAATTATTTGATGAACATCTCCAAAGATACTCACATCATCTTCATCAATAGCCTCTCCAGGAACAGTTAATGGGACTGGCTGAGGCCCCAACTCATTTTGATAAATTTTCTGCATCTCATCAGCAACAGCACACGCTAGTGAATCCTGGATTGACAAGAAATACCAAAAAGTACAAAGTTACATTTAGCAACCACCCACAGACAAACAAAGAATTATCATATATCAAAAAGCAACCTGATGACTTTCGAAGGAGGGATTGAACGAGCATCCAGAAGGCTCAACTTCTACAGCAGGAATAATTGAAGGCCTGGATGTCTGTCAAAAACCATCATAATGAATCCATAGCAGATGATATTAAAAAGAAAAAAAAAAAAATCCAGCAGAAACTTTGAAATGCACTGGCACAACATATACATAAGCCATAGAATATTCCCTTTGTGATTCGATGGTTGCAAATGAACAGCTCGCCATGCATTGAGCAAGCCAAATATGAAGCTCGGTAAAAGGAATTTCAATCCTTAAGTAGCATTGAACCAAAAAAAGCAATTTTTTTTCTTTACACCAAAAGAAAGACATGAGACACAAGAGTCAAGAAGCAATGCCATAATATCAAGAAATGGATTTACCTTTTTGGTTTTGATGTTAGGTTCACCTGCAAGAATGTAAAAAGAGGTTTTGCAATAAAAATCATCTCATCATACAAAACTATGAAGATTATCAATGTCTGAAGATACCTTTATTATCCCATATATCAACCATGCCAGAATTCAGGACAGTACCATCCTGAAGGATTTCAAAAAGGAAATAGATTGGTATCACATCAGAATCACATTACAAGCCAATTTCCATATTCATTTGAAAAAATTCTTCAAGTAAGATGCTCACCTCTGGACAATCTTGAGAAGCATCTTTCACTATCTGAACCTGTTTATGTTTTTTTTTGGATTTCTTCTGCACTGAGGATGGCACTGGTTGAATAAAGGGGTTCCTCTGTAGCAAACTGTCGCATCGGAGTACTTTTTCTCTGTGTTTATCAATCTTGCGTCTAACAGAAAGATCTGAAACAGTAAAAAATCAATAAAATCCAGTAACTTGCTCTCAAAGAAAGATTGCTAGGTGAACAAACAAGAGAGAGACAGACAGACAGAGAAAGAGATGTGTTAAATAGTTAATCAATCTTCAGCGGCATTACGACTATTCTATAATAGGGTCAGTAGTAGCACTGAAGCACACATTAGAAGTTAAAAAAATGCTTGAGGATCACAAAAATGATCAATAAAGGTTTCTCATAAGAAGCATGGGAAAAGGAGAACCCTATGCCCTAAAAAACAGCTGCTAAAACCTTTTAAATAGAGGAGTTCCCATTAAAGCACCGCCAAATAATTCCTTCTTTAAGATTCCACATACCAAGTACTTGGGTCCTAATTAAATCTTCAATAAAATTGAGACTAGGTCCACATACAATCTTATAATCTTCAAACCAACACGGGAAAGTGGAAACAAATAATCCAAATATAAGATCGGAGTTGATCAATCATGTTTAGTTTCATTGAGGACTGACAAGCACCAGCTTTAAAGAATTAGATGACAGAAAACATAGACTGCTTTGATTTGTTTGCTGAGAACACTAATTGCAATAATTACCCAAGTTCACTCTCCACACTAACTGTTCACGATACAGAAATGATGTGATCTTGTATGCCACACTTTTCAAGGGTATCCGATTGCCAAGTTGAAACTAACAAATCGTGCCAGATGCCCGATATCCAACAGCACATTGATGAGCTCTCACAGCTGACAAATCATACCTAATATCCATAGGTTTCCTCCGGCGTGCCAATACATAAACCCCTTAATTTTGTCGAAAACAAGATTGCTTCTAACCTTCACATCAAGGAATCAAGAACTTCTGAGCTTAGACCCCATCTCATTAACATGAAACAGCAGGTCACAATCAAATTTCCAGCCAAACTAAGACCTCAAAATTCTCAGCTAACCGTCCTCAAACCAATAAAATTGAGGAGAGGAAACGAGTACAACATTGAAATTCTTACACTTCCACAACGTAAGAATATTTTAATCAGCCAAGCATAACTGTTTTATCCTCAATCCGATCTCATTCACCCTTCTACTAATGAGTTTCTAACATGGTAGGGGACACAGTTGAGGAGATCAAAACATAATTTGCTCATTCGCGGAATTTCCTAATTTTATGTTATTTACGACTGTCAATTAATAGATAATGGTGAATTTAGTATTAGTTTTTTTTCTATTCTTATAATTCAAACAATTTCGGAGAAACCAACCATAGTACATGATTTTATCAAAAAGAAACGAGAAACATGAGCTAAAAATTACCTCTGGATTTATCAACAAAGAAGAGGGAGTCGCTAGGAACGCTAGTGAGAGAACCACCAGAAAGAGCGTCTTTGGTTGACTTCTCGAAGTACTCTTCTATGTCCTCCGTGCTTATGTTCGCCCTCCACGCCTTCTTTCCCTTCCTTGAGCTCTTCGCCTTCTTCCCCATCTCTCTCTCGGTTTGCTCTGATTCAGCGCCGGCCCTGGGCATATGGTGTTAAGGCCGCTGCTAGCCCAATTTAATATGTATATTTGGGGTAAAAAAAAAAAATTTAGGACATCTTAGCAATTTCAACTATGACATACGAACTCAACGAGAAATTGATACGAAACTAGCTTAGTTTGAATTTAGTTTTACGGGTGCTAAATAAATAAATTTAATAATTTTTTTAAACAAACGGGTCAACTTTATTAAACACGAAATAAATCTGTTAAACATTATTTATATATAGTACAAATTTAATTATACAAGATTATAAATAGAATAAATATAATTTTTTTTTGTGCCTGAACCCCGAGCTGGCGATGCATGGAGGAATATCATAGAGAATCCTAAAAATATTTTTTATTTAAACTTTTTTCAAAGAATATAAAAGAAATATAAAAAAGAAATATAAGAGAGACATAATATATATATAGTCATAATCCGTGTCTGAAGGCACGATAAAATATAAAATTCGAGCGTCCAAAAAATTGATTTCATTATATTAAATTTTTTTAAAATATATTAACTATAAATTAAATAAATATTAAATAACTAAAATTAAATATATAATAAAAATGAGTGATGTGATATTTTTAGAGAGAAAATATATAAATGATTAAACATATGATAGAAATAAGTGATGTGATTTGACGTTTGAGACTGACAAAAGGATGATGAGTGAGGTAAGTGATGATGATGATTTTGAGAGAAAAAATATGATTAGGATAAAATTCAAATACACTTTTGTTTTATTATATAGATATTAAAAAACTGTATATTTGCACAAAATATTTTAAAAACACCATAAATATATAAAAATCAACAATATTATAGTCATTAATGATAAAAGAAAAGACCTATAAATAGGTAGGGTTTTTCATTTGTAAGAACTAAGCAACTAAGAGCCAAACAACCAAATCTTACATTAAATTCGAGGCCTTTTTTTGTGTGTGTCCAAGTTTTTATTTAATTATTATTTTTACAATACACAACAAATACACACAAAATATTTGGAGTAGCGTACTATTAAAAGTCTTACTAACATTTATAATTTAAAATTTTATTCTGCCATATTAATAAATTTTAATTCTTTTTTTCTTTATTTGTAATTGATAATAAACTTTATTATATTTTTGTCTTCAAATTCAATTTCAATTAATGAATTATATACGAAAAACTTGACTGTAAAAGTTGAATTTGTATTTTTATATCTCAAAAATAAGAAATTTTTTAAAATAAATAATATTAATATTTAAATAATATTAATATTTAAATAATTATTTTGTCATGGTCTTATCTAATATTTTAGCTCGGGGTCTAAATTTGGGTCAGGTCGCATCTGAGAGAGAGGAATAGAGAGATGTTTGCCATCACCGCGACAGAAGAGAAACAAAGTCAATCCTAACAGAGTTTACAAGACAACATTTTATGTAAGATTATTTTTTTTTTTTTGAACTCCTAACATTTTATGTAAGATGGTAATAAGTATTGTTCGATAAAATTTATTTTTGGAATAATTAAATTTAACTTGTCATCTATATAATAAAATAACTTATAATTCAAATTTTAAAAAATAAACAAAATGACTTTTGTTATTCGTGATTGAGATCGCTTTAAATTTTACTTTAAAGTTAATCTAATGACTAATATTAACACCCTAATTTAATAGGAAAAATAGGTCCCTAAGGGTGTGTTTGAAGTAATTTTTTTTAAATAAGTATTTTTAAAAAAATTAGTGTTTGAAACCGCCCCACCACTACCTCTACCACTATCACTACCTCTACTACTATCACCACTGCCACCGCCACCGCCACCGCCACCATCACTATTATTATCGCCGTCGTTGTTGTCGCCACTGCCACCACCACTATCGACACCACCACTGCCACCGCTGCAGCCACCGCTATTGTCACCACCATTACTGTCGTTGTCACCGCCGCCATCACCATCACTACCACCACCAATATCGTCGCCACCACAATCGTCGTCGCCGCCACCATTACGGTCATTGTCGCCCACCACAATCATCACCTTCTCCTACCACCGCCATTGTCGCCCACCACCTCTTACCCCCTGCTACAACCGATACTTAAATTCATTTATTTCTTATCTATATTTGTGATTTGATTTTAGATATGAATACAAATATATTTATTATTTACTATTTTTTATTTTTCTGTGCCTTCAGACACAAACAATAACTAGTTTTATTATAAAACTAAAAATATTTATCATTCATACTCGTGAAAATTTTAATTGAAACTCATGAAAATTTTAATTGAAACTCGTGATTTTTTGAAAAAAAAAATTGTCGTACTTGTAAATAATATCTCAATTTTTAAAAATAATTTTAAATGTTTTTCAGAAAACTAAATATTTCATATTTATCAATTTAATTATCAAAAATATAATAAAAAAATCATGAAAATATCTTCCAGAAAGGATGATAAAGAGCTAGAAATTTCTTTTCCAATTGGGGAAGGACAAATTTTGTTAATTCATTTTGACTTGTGCTTAACTGACTATTTTCTCCTTGGGTGGGGCTATTTTTCCATCACATTGACCTTCTAAATATCCTTTAAACAAGAGTACTAATCACACCCCCATTATGCCAACATCTACCTACGCCCACTAAACCTATCCAGTAATCCCTTCTCAACCATTACCACAAAAGTCGATCTTGAATAGAATGAATAATTCTCACATTCTTTCTCGATATATAAGATCAAAGCTAAATGATTTGCCTTTAACGTTGACATGATCTACGAAAAGATAGACAACCTCAATTATTGATCTATCAACACAGGTAATGTCTAGATTTCTAAGTTTAAGGGTTTAAAAAAAAACCCTAATTTGTCAAGGATCTTTCAGATTGAAGAACAACAAGTGCATGAAAAAGAAAAAAGAATTACCATAATATCCAAAGCCAAGGACACCACCAGCCTTTTCTCTAGTGTGCCGGTGATTTCTTGCATAATGATGAGATAATAATACCTTGGTTAGCACTTGAGGGTTGCCCTCAAGCTTGAGGATGATGAAAACCTGAGGATCACAGAGAGATGGTAGAAGAGAAGCCGGAGGTGTCTTCAGTGATTCTCCTCTGATGCTAAAGTCAGTTTCTAAAGAGGGAAGAAGACACAGTGCTAAGCGTTGAGTTGTGAGAACTTACCAATTTTTTCTCATCTAAGACTGCTATTTATATTTTTCTGATAGGTAACTGCGCTTTTTGAGGATATTTGTACTATCCCTTTTAGTGGGTCGACCTTTGATTGGCTCACCCTCAAGACAGTAGGGATAGAGATGACAGTGGACCGAAGCGGGGGCGAGGGGTGTAGTCTTCATCCTCATATTCGTTTAAAAAAACTTCGTTTATATCTAGTCCATCCCCATCAACAAATATAGTTTTCATCTCTATCCCCCGTCCGCAGGTGAATTTGCAATCCCCGCCCCGTCCCCCGCCTTCACCCCCGCCCCATCCACCTTACTCGCCCTAACCCAAGCCCAAACCCAAGTCCAAGTCCAATCCAATATAATCCAAGATTCTAAATAAATCTAACATTCTAAATAATCCAACATAATTATAGAATATCATAACACAATTAAAAAATTTGTCATCTACGACATAATCCAACATAATATAATTAAAATATTGTCTACAATATCTATATAATAAAATAGCTTACAATTCAAATCTCAAAAGATAAAAAAAATAATTTTTGTTATTCGCGGTTGAGATCACTTTAAATTTTACTTTAAAGTTAATCTAATGACTAATATTAAAATTATAAATTTAATAAGAAAAATAGACTCCTAAAAGTGTGTTTGGAGTGAATTTTTAAAAGTACGTATAAAAATTATTTCTCATAAATATTTTAAAAAAATAGTGTGTGAAACCGCCACACCACTACCTCTACCACCACCGCCGCCACCATCTCCACCATCGTCATTGCCACTGCTGTCACCACCACCGCCGCAATTGTCGTCGTCGCCGCCATCACCACCGCCACCACCACCGTTGCTCCCACCACCACTATAGTCATTGCCGCCCACTACAACCATCACCGTTTCCTACCATTACCACTGTCGTCCATCACCTTTCACCCCCACTACAACCGATGTTTAAATTCATTTATCTCTATTCTATGTTTGTGATTTGATTTTGGATATTAATACAAATATGTTTATTGTTTATTATTTTTTATTACTTTGTACCTTCAAATACAAACAATAACTAGTAATCCAAAATATATAATTAAAATTTTGTCTCTCATGTAAATCCAACACAACATTATATAACACAACATAATGTAACATAACATAATCCAACATANAAATTAAATATATAATAAAAATGAGTGATGTGATATTTTTAGAGAGAAAATATATAAATGATTAAACATATGATAGAAATAAGTGATGTGATTTGACGTTTGAGACTGACAAAAGGATGATGAGTGAGGTAAGTGATGATGATGATTTTGAGAGAAAAAATATGATTAGGATAAAATTCAAATACACTTTTGTTTTATTATATAGATATTAAAAAACTGTATATTTGCACAAAATATTTTAAAAACACCATAAATATATAAAAATCAACAATATTATAGTCATTAATGATAAAAGAAAAGACCTATAAATAGGTAGGGTTTTTCATTTGTAAGAACTAAGCAACTAAGAGCCAAACAACCAAATCTTACATTAAATTCGAGGCCTTTTTTTGTGTGTGTCCAAGTTTTTATTTAATTATTATTTTTACAATACACAACAAATACACACAAAATATTTGGAGTAGCGTACTATTAAAAGTCTTACTAACATTTATAATTTAAAATTTTATTCTGCCATATTAATAAATTTTAATTCTTTTTTTCTTTATTTGTAATTGATAATAAACTTTATTATATTTTTGTCTTCAAATTCAATTTCAATTAATGAATTATATACGAAAAACTTGACTGTAAAAGTTGAATTTGTATTTTTATATCTCAAAAATAAGAAATTTTTTAAAATAAATAATATTAATATTTAAATAATATTAATATTTAAATAATTATTTTGTCATGGTCTTATCTAATATTTTAGCTCGGGGTCTAAATTTGGGTCAGGTCGCATCTGAGAGAGAGGAATAGAGAGATGTTTGCCATCACCGCGACAGAAGAGAAACAAAGTCAATCCTAACAGAGTTTACAAGACAACATTTTATGTAAGATTATTTTTTTTTTTTTGAACTCCTAACATTTTATGTAAGATGGTAATAAGTATTGTTCGATAAAATTTATTTTTGGAATAATTAAATTTAACTTGTCATCTATATAATAAAATAACTTATAATTCAAATTTTAAAAAATAAACAAAATGACTTTTGTTATTCGTNTATTTATTACATCCTTAAAGGTCTTTCCCATAATTGATTGCAGCGTACTACTCTATTGAATCTGACAATATGGGATGAAGGACTTGTGCCAACTGACATTTGAGCACAGTCCCTCATAAGACACTCCTTCGTTTATTCCTAGGTGGGCGTTGCCACCAATGCAAAACTATCCAAAGACACATATCTTCCATTACGCCGATTGACGTGGTTGACGTGTAAGGCTAACCGTCTCTAGACCCCTGGTCGGATCTGTGTCAGTGCACTGATCTTCTCGGCATTTATGTCCTTCGGTTTGAATCACAAAGACGGTGCATAAGATAACGCCGAGGAGGTCCTAATGCCTCTTAGGTCCCCTGATGATGTCGAGCAAGCCACACATTGCACCATATCGAGCCATCATTATTTCTGCATTTATTGATAGTGTGCTACATCTCTACTTTTGGTTGGTCTGACAGGCCACGTCCCATCATCCATTATTCACAAACAATTCGGCCAAACCTCTAAAACCTGCCAAAATCAAAAAAAAAACCCTAACCTCCACGACCAAGGACATCTCCAAATTAACCCCAAAAGACTTTATCACTTACAATAAACACACATAATTTTGGTGCCAGTGATGGAGTATTACACTTGTATTGTTGACCTCTTAGGTCGTATGGGCCGTCTTGATGATGCATTGGAGTTTGCAAGAAAAATGCCTCTTGAACCAAATGAAATGGTTTGGCAAGGGCAGTTGGGAGGGTGCAGGATTGATGGCAATGTTGAGTTCGGAGAGCTGCTGAGAAGATTCTTTCCATTCAACCAAAGTATCCTGCCACCTATGTTCTTTTATCCAACACATACATGGAAACAGGAAGGTTCAGAGATGGACTTGGTTTGAGAAATATGATGAAAGAGTAAGGTATTAAGAAGGAGCCAAGGCATAGTTGGATATCGGTGGAAGGTAAAGTACAGAAATTTTATGCAAGAGACAAGCAACACCCGCGAAAAGACGATATATATCTCATGTTAGAAGAGTTAAGGGAGGAAATTAAGGCTATAGGTTATATCCCAGATTTGAGTGACGCATTACTAGATCATGATTGAAAGAGAGAAATTCAGATAGAACTTGTGAAAGCTTGTAACATGACTGTCTGTATTGAGGATCATTTTCTATGGCAAATAATTTAACAGGCCACATTTTGTGATTGTGTTCAAGTCCCATGGCTAACTCTTTATTTCCAACACCTTCCTTTTTGAATTGAGATCAGCCAAACACCTAAAAAGCGAGGAACTCGAGGAAAGATATGCTAGGTTGATGTTAATGGCTGATTACCTAGTTCCATAGACAAACAGCTTAGTGCAATACAATTGGTTTCCACCAATGTAGACTTGGGAAAGACTAGATATATGCCGTCTTATTTTTGATGCATAGAGACTGTTTTTGTGATGTATAAATCAAAATAGAGTGACTTCATCACTATGTCTGTATAAAATATTTTGTTATTTACTTGTTTATTGTTTTGGTTTCTACGGACCTTTCNGAGTGTGTTTGGAGTGAATTTTTAAAAGTACGTATAAAAATTATTTCTCATAAATATTTTAAAAAAATAGTGTGTGAAACCGCCACACCACTACCTCTACCACCACCGCCGCCACCATCGTCATTGCCACTGCTGTCACCACCACCGCCGCAATTGTCGTCGTCGCCGCCATCACCACCGCCACTGCCACCATTGCTCCCACCACCACTATAGTCATTGCCACCCACTACAACCATCACTGTTTCCTACCATTATCACTGTCGTCCATCACCTTTCACCCCCACTACAACCGATGTTTAAATTCATTTATCTCTCCTCTATGTTTGTGATTTGATTTTGGATATTAATACAAATATGTTTATTGTTTATTATTTTTTATTACTTTGTACCTTCAAATACAAACAATAACTAGTAATCCAAAATAATATAATTAAAATTTTGTCTCCCATGTAAATCCAACACAACATTATATAACACAACATAATGTAACATAACATAATCCAACATAAAAAAAAATATACAAAAACACAATGATCTACACTTTTATAAGCCAAAAAATTAAAAAAAAATAATTTTTAAAAGAAAAAATCATTCAATAATATATAAATTTGTATTCACAGCAACAATTATATNCAAAATGACTTTTGTTATTCGTGATTGAGATCGCTTTAAATTTTACTTTAAAGTTAATCTAATGACTAATATTAACACCCTAATTTAATAGGAAAAATAGGTCCCTAAGGGTGTGTTTGAAGTAATTTTTTTTAAATAAGTATTTTTAAAAAAATTAGTGTTTGAAACCGCCCCACCACTACCTCTACCACTATCACTACCTCTACTACTATCACCACTGCCACCGCCACCGCCACCGCCACCATCACTATTATTATCGCCGTCGTTGTTGTCGCCACTGCCACCACCACTATCGACACCACCACTGCCACCGCTGCAGCCACCGCTATTGTCACCACCATTACTGTCGTTGTCACCGCCGCCATCACCATCACTACCACCACCAATATCGTCGCCACCACAATCGTCGTCGCCGCCACCATTACGGTCATTGTCGCCCACCACAATCATCACCTTCTCCTACCACCGCCATTGTCGCCCA
Organism: Ilex paraguariensis; assembly: GCA_963454935.2. Lineage (NCBI taxonomy): Eukaryota > Viridiplantae > Streptophyta > Magnoliopsida > Aquifoliales > Aquifoliaceae > Ilex > Ilex paraguariensis. Next base: position 139,879 of record CAUOFW020006169.1, on the reverse strand, counting down.
CCACCTCTTACCCCCTGCTACAACCGATACTTAAATTCATTTATTTCTTATCTATATTTGTGATTTGATTTTAGATATGAATACAAATATATTTATTATTTACTATTTTTTATTTTTCTGTGCCTTCAGACACAAACAATAACTAGTTTTATTATAAAACTAAAAATATTTATCATTCATACTCGTGAAAATTTTAATTGAAACTCATGAAAATTTTAATTGAAACTCGTGATTTTTTGAAAAAAAAAATTGTCGTACTTGTAAATAATATCTCAATTTTTAAAAATAATTTTAAATGTTTTTCAGAAAACTAAATATTTCATATTTATCAATTTAATTATCAAAAATATAATAAAAAAATCATGAAAATATCTTCCAGAAAGGATGATAAAGAGCTAGAAATTTCTTTTCCAATTGGGGAAGGACAAATTTTGTTAATTCATTTTGACTTGTGCTTAACTGACTATTTTCTCCTTGGGTGGGGCTATTTTTCCATCACATTGACCTTCTAAATATCCTTTAAACAAGAGTACTAATCACACCCCCATTATGCCAACATCTACCTACGCCCACTAAACCTATCCAGTAATCCCTTCTCAACCATTACCACAAAAGTCGATCTTGAATAGAATGAATAATTCTCACATTCTTTCTCGATATATAAGATCAAAGCTAAATGATTTGCCTTTAACGTTGACATGATCTACGAAAAGATAGACAACCTCAATTATTGATCTATCAACACAGGTAATGTCTAGATTTCTAAGTTTAAGGGTTTAAAAAAAAACCCTAATTTGTCAAGGATCTTTCAGATTGAAGAACAACAAGTGCATGAAAAAGAAAAAAGAATTACCATAATATCCAAAGCCAAGGACACCACCAGCCTTTTCTCTAGTGTGCGGGTGATTTCTTGCATAATGATGAGATAATAATACCTTGGTTAGCACTTGAGGGTTGCCCTCAAGCTTGAGGATGATGAAAACCTGAGGATCACATAGAGATGGTAGAAGAGAAGTCGGAGGTGTCTTCAGTGATTCTCCTCTGATGCTAAAGTCAGTTTCTAAAGAGGGAAGAAGACACAGTGCTAAGCGTTGAGTTGTGAGAACTTACCAATTTTTTCTCATCTAAGACTGCTATTTATATTTTTCTGATAGGTAACTGCGCTTTTTGAGGATATTTGTACTATCCCTTTTAGTGGGTCGACCTTTGATTGGCTCACCCTCAAGACAGTAGGGATAGAGATGACAGTGGACCGAAGCGGGGGCGAGGGGTGTAGTCTTCATCCTCATATTCGTTTAAAAAAACTTCGTTTATATCTAGTCCATCCCCATCAACAAATATAGTTTTCATCTCTATCCCCCGTCCGCAGGTGAATTTGCAATCCCCGCCCCGTCCCCCGCCTTCACCCCCGCCCCATCCACCTTACTCGCCCTAACCCAAGCCCAAACTCAAGTCCAAGTCCAATCAAATATAATCCAAGATTCTAAATAAATCTAACATTCTAAATAATCCAACATAATTATAGAATATCATAACACAATTAAAAAGTTTGTCATCTACGACATAATCCAACATAATATAATTAAAATATTGTCTACAATATCTATATAATAAAATAGTTTACAATTCAAATCTCAAAAGATAAAAAAAATAATTTTTGTTATTCGTGGTTGAGATCACTTTAAATTTTACTTTAAAGTTAATCTAATGACTAATATTAAAATTATAAATTTAATAAGAAAAATAGACCCCTAAGAGTGTGTTTGGAGTGAATTTTTAAAAGTACGTATAAAAATTATTTCTCATAAATATTTTAAAAAAATAGTGTGTGAAACCGCCACACCACTACCTCTACCACCACCGCCGCCACCATCGTCATTGCCACTGCTGTCACCACCACCGCCGCAATTGTCGTCGTCGCCGCCATCACCACCGCCACTGCCACCATTGCTCCCACCACCACTATAGTCATTGCCACCCACTACAACCATCACTGTTTCCTACCATTATCACTGTCGTCCATCACCTTTCACCCCCACTACAACCGATGTTTAAATTCATTTATCTCTCCTCTATGTTTGTGATTTGATTTTGGATATTAATACAAATATGTTTATTGTTTATTATTTTTTATTACTTTGTACCTTCAAATACAAACAATAACTAGTAATCCAAAATAATATAATTAAAATTTTGTCTCCCATGTAAATCCAACACAACATTATATAACACAACATAATGTAACATAACATAATCCAACATAAAAAAAAATATACAAAAACACAATGATCTACACTTTTATAAGCCAAAAAATTAAAAAAAAATAATTTTTAAAAGAAAAAATCATTCAATAATATATAAATTTGTATTCACAGCAACAATTATATATAAATATAATAATAATAACGAATAAAGAGGGGTGGAGCAGGACGGGGGTGAGTGTCAGTCCATTCCCGTTTTCATCCCTGCATGAGTTTATACAGGTATTTTCGCATACGTTCACTGTCTAATACGTATGTCTATCCCAATCTAAACGGGACGAATTTGAACGAATATCCATTTTTAACCGGTCAACTGTCATCCCTAAGTAGGGATGTTCCTTTGACCTCGTCAGATGGTTAAGCATCAAGTAGAGTGTCCCCTCAACCTCGATTCTTTAATAACATTAATCTCTCGGCTTCCAGATACTCGTCGATCATTAATACTCATCCTGAGAATTCATTGTGAGACTTGACGTTTGACAACATGCTTTGCAAGAGTAAATGCTCGACATCACACCGTGCACTAAGAGATTAATGCTCTATCTCCCTACCTCCCGAGCATTAAACATCTCTAAGTCATTTGTCATGTGCTCATGAGAAATATTTATTACATCCTTAAAGGTCTTTCCCATAATTGATTGCAGCGTACTACTCTGTTGAATCTGACAATATGGGATGAAGGACTTGTGCCAACTGACATTTGAGCACAGTCCCTCATAAGACACTCCTTCGTTTATTCCTAGGTGGGCGTTGCCACCAATGCAAAACTATCCAAAGACACATATCTTTCATTACGCCGATTGACGTGGTTGACGTGTAAGGCTAACCGTCTCTAGACCNCAGCGTACTACTCTATTGAATCTGACAATATGGGATGAAGGACTTGTGCCAACTGACATTTGAGCACAGTCCCTCATAAGACACTCCTTCGTTTATTCCTAGGTGGGCGTTGCCACCAATGCAAAACTATCCAAAGACACATATCTTCCATTACGCCGATTGACGTGGTTGACGTGTAAGGCTAACCGTCTCTAGACCCCTGGTCGGATCTGTGTCAGTGCACTGATCTTCTCGGCATTTATGTCCTTCGGTTTGAATCACAAAGACGGTGCATAAGATAACGCCGAGGAGGTCCTAATGCCTCTTAGGTCCCCTGATGATGTCGAGCAAGCCACACATTGCACCATATCGAGCCATCATTATTTCTGCATTTATNTTTGAATCACAAAGACGGTGCATAAGATAACGCCGAGGAGGTCCTAATGCCTCTTAGTTCCCCTGATGATGTCGAGCAAGCCACACATTGCACCATATCGAGCCATCATTATTTCTGCATTTATTGATAGTGTGCTACATCTCTACTTTTGGTTGGTCTGACAGGCCACGTCCCATCATCCATTATTCACAAACAATTCGGCCAAACCTCTAAAACCTGCCAAAATCAAAAAAAAAACCCTAACCTCCACGACCAAGGACATCTCCAAATTAACCCCAAAAGACTTTATCACTTACAATAAACACACATAATTTTGGTGCCAGTGATGGAGTATTACACTTGTATTGTTGACCTCTTAGGTCGTATGGGCCGTCTTGATGATGCATTGGAGTTTGCAAGAAAAATGCCTCTTGAACCAAATGAAATGGTTTGGCAAGGGCAGTTGGGAGGGTGCAGGATTGATGGCAATGTTGAGTTCGGAGAGCTGCTGAGAAGATTCTTTCCATTCAACCAAAGTATCCTGCCACCTATGTTCTTTTATCCAACACATACATGGAAACAGGAAGGTTCAGAGATGGACTTGGTTTGAGAAATATGATGAAAGAGTAAGGTATTAAGAAGGAGCCAAGGCATAGTTGGATATCGGTGGAAGGTAAAGTACAGAAATTTTATGCAAGAGACAAGCAACACCCGCGAAAAGACGATATATATCTCATGTTAGAAGAGTTAAGGGAGGAAATTAAGGCTATAGGTTATATCCCAGATTTGAGTGACGCATTACTAGATCATGATTGAAAGAGAGAAATTCAGATAGAACTTGTGAAAGCTTGTAACATGACTGTCTGTATTGAGGATCATTTTCTATGGCAAATAATTTAACAGGCCACATTTTGTGATTGTGTTCAAGTCCCATGGCTAACTCTTTATTTCCAACACCTTCCTTTTTGAATTGAGATCAGCCAAACACCTAAAAAGCGAGGAACTCGAGGAAAGATATGCTAGGTTGATGTTAATGGCTGATTGCCTAGTTCCATAGAAAAACAGCTTAGTGCAATACAATTGGTTTCCACCAATGTAGACTTGGGAAAGATTAGATATATGCCGTCTTATTTTTGATGCATAGAGACTGTTTTTGTGATGTATAAATCAAAATAGAGTGACTTCATCACTAGGTCTGTATAAAATATTTTGTTATTTACTTGTTTATTGTTTTGGTTTCTACGGACCTTTCACCTTGTAATTGTCTCTCTGAAATTCGAAGAGCTTCATTGATGACTTATACAAGCTAAAAGCTGTGTTTATGTAAATGGCTTCTTGACGTTTCATTTGGGGTATTGATTGGCTCACAAAGCTGATGTGATAAAATTGTTTGTATCAATATGAGACAAATAGAAACCAATCACATTTCTTCTTGTGGATGAAAGAGAGCCCATTAGACGTGTCTAAGACAAGTTTCTTGCTTATCTGTTTAATTTGTATTTTTGCACCTTTTTTCGTTATATCATCACATACGGATGGAGCATCACGTCTCCATCGATGGACAAATATTTCATTTTTTTTTAAATAAAAAAGTCACGATCATTTCTTTGGCCAGATAATATTTAAGTGGACTTGCTTCAATCATGAGAAAAATAAAAAAAACAAGTTGCATCAACGCGTTAAATTCACAACTTATTTCATTTTGTATACGCCAAACAAACGCAACATAAAACGTAGCGAGATGAATTGTTAGGTGTGAAAATTATTTAAGATGATAGATTATTGACCAATACTTAATTGAGACTTACTATATGTAAACATAGTAATACACAGTAAGGGTCTCCCACCAATCCACGGGTTTTGATTTGTTATTGAGGAACTTTGAGAAAAAGTAGATGAAAAAGATATGTAGATTTGACCTCATTCTATAAATTTTTTCTTAACTTCTCTCTCAATGAGGGTGAGAAACTCACTCATATATGGTCATTTTCATGTGAATTACTATAATCGAACAAATTTAGAGAAAAATATGTTGGAGGAGATCTAGATCTATCTATCGAGATCCATACGAAAGAAAAAAAGCAACATTTAATTTTTTTAGAGCCATAATATCTGAAACACCCAAAACCTGATGCATATAAATGATTAGACTATGATGATACTACCTAGTTTACGTGTATCTCAACTAATTCATTTTTTAGTTTGGTTAAATGTAGATTATTCACGTTGGGACTAAAGTATTTATGAGGAATAAATTTTTTATGCATGCCCCCAAAGAATTATCCATATCGGAACTTAGGATGTCTTCATAAAAGATTGCCATCGGCATTGGTGAATATTAAATTTTGGACTGTAACTCCACATGAAAGGAATATATTTAAGGAAGGACACAGCTCACAACTCACAAGTATAGATTGGCTGGAGAAACACTACCCTAGAATCCTATATATGAACCCTAGGAAGATGAGCAACGTTAAATGGGAAGACAAGAGACAAGGTTAAATAGAGCAGAGGGTATGTATATAGCTAGGGAGTGTATTGTTTTGTTGTAATGATTAATGGGCACACATGTGAATAAGTGTAGGTACGTGATTTGTCCATATGGAATGGAGACAACGTTGGAAGAAGCTGGCCATGCTAAGTTACACATAACCAGCAGATACACACACACACACACACATATAAATATATATACATACTCAGACACACTAATTTNGAAGAAGCTGGCCATGCTAAGTTACACATAACCAGCAGATACACACACACACACACATATAAATATATATACATACTCAGACACACTAATTTATTTATTTATTTATTTATTTTCTGGGTCAGATCACACACACACACACATAAGATCTCGTGATACCACAAAATTCCATTGATTGAGTTTTGTAATACCCACTGGGGGCCAGCTAGTTTTTGTTGCAGAAAAGGGTCATGGTTTATTCAAGGTTTTTCTTCAACAACCATTAAATTAGTTGCTTCTTGCAATTAAGGGCCTATTTCACATGCATTCAATGATTTGTAAGGGATTGGTCCCATGAATACACATCACCTCAAAGGGATGTCTCATTCATTATTAAACCTTGCTGCAAATAATGCATCATCTCATCCCTGATAATTCATTTGAGGAGAGCTTTAGACGGCGTATGCTCTGAAGGATTATAACTCATAAGAGTGTTGTTAAAAGCAAAATACTGATAGAGATATGATAGAATCTAAAAAAATCTATCACTATGTACATAGTTTAGATAAGTATATATAAATGATAACTGTACGTATTAATATTTTTCTTATGTTTCTGACCCAATAAATAGAGTTGAGTAGAGTCTTATTTAAACAAATATCAGTGATAAATATGAATGGATTTTATTGGACAATTGGTCCATGATGTGCAAAACCACGTATATCCTCGATGTTTTGTAGCATAAATTTCTTCATATAACTCCGAGCTAGCAGCAGAATTGGTCTCTTCTGGCATGTAAAAACTATACATTTTGCTTGTTTTAGAGTATTTGGGGACAAATCTTCATTAAAAATGTGCAATCTCCTAATCTAATAAAATTTCTTAGATTCTCCATTTCTTCCTTTTCGAGGAAACAGTTCTTACTTTACCACATGTGAAAAGTCACCTGGCAAGAGTATATATATAGATACAGGGTTTTGGAGTTAAATAACACGAGATCAGTTCACTTCCTCACGGTAAATAGTCACCAACGACCTGTTGCTCAGTGGTAAGGACTCGGATTTCTTTACTCAATTTTTGAGTTTGAGTGTCTATAACTATGGCAGCTTGTTGAGGTAATTCTACTCTTCAACGCCCATGATAAGTGACGAGACCTTAACTTTAGTTTCAACGTAATTGCAGTGGGGTCCTAAGCAGATAGATGTATAGTGTTAAAAGATAATATNTCAACGCCCATGATAAGTGACGAGACCTTAACTTTAGTTTCAACGTAATTGCAGTGGAGTCCTAAGCTTTCTAACGAATATGTGTGGAGTGACCAATTTGCATATCCATTTGCTAAAAAAAAAAAAAAGGTAAATAGAAATCATAAGTCAGCGTTCTGCATTAAATGAAAGTAGGGTTTAGATGAAATTTGTCTTAAAATGAGGAAGTTAAGTTGGTGTAGATGGTAGAATCAAGAATGGCACGTGTAGAAAGAGAGGGGAAGAGAGAAGACAAAAAGCTGACGGCTGTTTAGAGAGAAAGAGAGAGAAAGAGCTCCAAACTCCCCGTGAGGGGTGTTTGGAGGCATCCAAAATCACAACCAAACGTCCATTTTTAACATTTCCTTCACTGCTTTCGATAAGAACTCTGTTTGTGTGTGTGTGTGTGTTTCACCCATCCAGTCCAAGCCATGATCACGAGCCCATGATTCCTCCCCATTTTATTATATAGTCATTCCAGTCCCCCTTGTGTACTTGCTATCAAAAGGGAACAAAATTTTTTTTTAAAAAAAATGAAAAAGAAAATATCAACTCTCGTATCTTTTCATTTTACTCCTTTGCCCTTCCAAACTATGTTAATTATCTTTGTTCTTTAGAAGTTAGAGTAAAGGTTAGACTGAAATGATCACATGCACTCATCGACCCAAATAATATATATATATATATATATAAAATTTAATATTCTATACACTGAAAACTTAGTACTGATGGAATTTATATTCTGGTTATTGAATCATAAGTTATATGCTTTGGAGGAAGCTTGTGCAGTTACCCTCCAATATATTAGATAGAGAAGATTACCTTGTCCATTGTAACAAACATGCATAAACCCTCATATTTTCTTGTATTTGTATTATGCGTCAATCTTTTTATTACTCTACTCTTGCTACTTTCACCAAGGATTCCCGCTAAGTATACATAGTTGAATAGTTTAAGCAATGCCCACCTCATAATTGATGAATTCGTAAGTCTGCCAATGGCAATCAACCCCAAAGCAATTTGCGAGGTCAATTGCTACGGGGAAACATATTTATGACAAGGAACCCAATTTTGCCTCAAACCTTATACGGTTGATGTTTATCTCCAACATATTTGAAAAGTTTTTACCTACATACTCATTGGATTTAGTTGGCATTTGTTTCAACAGTATTCCCCGTCTTGTAAAGACTTTGTCTTCTTGAAGTTAAGGGTTCAAGCTCCCTATCCCTCCCCCTCCCCCAAAAAAAAAAAAAGTTGCCACCAATAGAGTCTAGCTATCTACAAAAGTTCAAATAGAAATCCACAAAGAAACAATCCCATTGGCCAAGACACAGTTTGAGTATGAAAAATCAATCTGCCTGAAATGTTGTAAGGCTCCTACCCACTTATCTCTTCCAGAACTTCTTATGGAAGGGTGGATTGTGCATTAATTAGTGTGTGTTTTTTTCAGAAAAAAAATATAATCTTTGCTAAGGTCAATACCACTTTGTTTCAGTAGGAAGGAAGATATTGTGAGTTTGTTTAGTGGATACAACATTTGATTCAAAGGAGGATCCACGGTGACTTAATGACTCCACAACCAGCCGTTAGATCATTAGGTTGCGGGTTTGAATTTCACCAGACCCTCCCCGTAAGAGTTTCAAATAACATTTGATTCAAATAGGCACATATATACAAATAGCATAATTAGTTTTTGCTGCTAAATTTGTAACTAAAGTTCAGAACCTTGCTTCACCAGGGCAATTTTGTAGTTTCACATGACTACATTCATATTGTGTTTTTGGTGTTTTGTTGGTGATCAGAAACTGAGGCATCCATGTGTGGGAAACAAACAAGCGATCATATATTCATTTTGAGAGCTCTTCCTATTTTTAAAGAGCTTCAGAGAGCCGAGCCTGCAGATTGAAAGATCGAGAGGAAAAAGAGGTAGGGATAGAGAAAGGAATCTGAAAGATAAAAAAGAACGAAACCATGGTTTCCNTTTTAAAGAGCTTCAGAGAGCCGAGCCTGCAGATTGAAAGATCGAGAGGAAAAAGAGTTAGGGATAGAGAAAGGAATCTGAAAGATAAAAAAGAACGAAACCATGGTTTCTGGGGAGCACAAGAGAGCCGCCCTTCATGAGAAGCTGCAACTTCTTCGATCCATTACTAACTCTCATGCAGTAATTCCCTCAATTCCTCACGGATTTGGTTTCATAATCCTTGGCTTTCCTATACCATGGGGGAGTATATATATGTGTATATGTATANGAACGAAACCATGGTTTCTGGGGAGCACAAGAGAGCCGCCCTTCATGAGAAGCTGCAACTTCTTCGATCCATTACTAACTCTCATGCAGTAATTCCCTCAATTCCTCACGGATTTAGTTTCATAATCCTTGGCTTTCCTATACCATGGGGGAGTATATATATGTGTATATGTATAACACACACACACACATATATATCTTTATATATCATCCATATAAATAGAGATTATATTTGAATCCCTCTCATCTCGATTGTAGTTTTTTTTGTCAAAGTAATTCTTGAATTTTGTCTCTAAGCTTATTCTTGCTGTTGTCTTTCAGAACTCTCTCTCTCTCTCTCTCTCTCTCTCTCCCCCCATATATGTCTATCTATGTAGAAAGAGAACTAGGAAAGAGTAGAACCTGATGGGTAAGCATGCATTTCTATATGAGATGCACTTGAAGCTGAAGCTCTTGCACTCTGGGAAGCTTTATTTAACAAGATAGTTGAGTTTTTTGTTCAGTACTTCAAGTTTGATGTGTAAATGAGGCAGAAAATGAACCAAAATAATTTTGCTACAAAAAATTCTAATAGAGTTTTGTGTATCTATGACAGAAAAGCGAAACCTCCATCATAATCGATGCATCAAATTATATACAAGAACTGAAGCAGAAAGTTGAGCGACTCAATCAAGAAACAGAAACAGTAAAAAAATCTAGTGAGCAGACGTACTCATGGCCTACGGTATAATCAATACCATCTATGTTTTTTTTTTTAACATTAAAACTGCGCATATCTGATATTTCCAAATCTTGCATACCGTTCTTTTAACTTGGTAATGGTAATTGATCCGAGTTTCATCTTGTTTGTGGATTGTAGCAGCTTACGGTGGAAACCCTAGAAAAGGGGTTTTTAGTGAACGTTTTCTCAGACAAAAACTGCCCCGGTCTGCTAGTCTTTATATTGGAAGCTTTTGAAGAACTGGGTCTTAATGTAATGGAAGCTAGGGTTTCTTGTTCAGCTAGCTTCCAGCTAGAAGCACTTGGAGGAGCAGTAAGAGAATGAAGTCCCTCTCCTTTTTACATGCACAAACACTTAAGAGTAACTTTATTTCTCTAATTTGCGAATCTAATTCTTCGATTCCAATAATACATATAAGGTCTATTGCCATTTAGAGAGAATAAATGAAATTGACAAATTAGATCACACGATTAGATTTAGAAGCCATTACGCCCACATAGTGACACCTTCATATGCCACTATGCTAACACAAATATTATATCATGCACCAATATACCTTTGACTCAATAGTACCCTTTATCTTATGAGTGATTTGTTTTCTTGAGGTCAAGTGTTCAAATTCTTTAGATAATAAAAATGTGGGTGGTTGGTAAGACGGACCTGATTAATTGCTTGGAAGAACCTTATCCAAGTCTTTGGTATAGACTCGCCTCCCAACTGAAACGTAAAGTCTGATTTAACTGTTGTATGAATTAAAAGTCCGATTCATACTCTCAGGGTTTACTCTCACTTTTACTTGGATTTATGAGCTTGACCGATATAAGTGCGATTCTACTCGCCGGGGACATGCCAGGGATTATCAAATTTAATTTTTAACTCCATCTAGTGTGTGTGCGCGCGCGACAAATGCATAAGCTTGGACTTGAATTACAAATCCCTGATAATCTTGTAACTCGTAATAGCAAATGATGGACATTTAATGTTACCAATCACAAATGTATGATATTTAGTTCAATACCTATTTTTTTGGCCTAACTGATTTAATTGTTGTTGCAGAATGAAGAAAATGGAGAAAACATTAATGACCAAGTGGTGAAACAAGCAATTTCGCAGGCTGTCAAGATCTGGAGTGAAATTAGTGAGAAAGACTAAACTATCCTATGCCGAGGCATTTCTCTGATCTTTCTTCATTTTCCCTGTTGTTGGAGTTAGGTCGGTAATGTTGTCAATCAAAGGAATTGGCAAGTCTTCTACAAAGAAGTCTATGAAGGATCAATGATCCCAATTTTAAATCGAAGTCCAAGCAGTACAGTGAGAAACAACTCTGTGAGAGCTACGAAAGTCATTAATTTCATGTAACATCCAAAACAATCGAAAAAATCTCTGGTTAGTGTTGTTTTATGTTGTAGTTATATTGAAAGACTTGCTAAATAAAGTGCATTAGTATAATCATATCTATTCTGTCTTTTGATAAGTGAAGTAATAAAACAACCATCTATTCTAAAAGTTTAAACTGTTATATAGGACGTAACTTAAGTATTTATATTTCAACATGAACCTCTAAGAGTTTAATAAAACAAACACTCTCTTAAAAAACCCACATCGGCCAATGTTGGATCCGAACCACAATAACCTTGGTTGCGAATTGTTTCATCATTGATTTTGTTTTCAGAGGGATAGTTTCAATAGTACAAGAGAAATTAAATGTACAGGCCCTTGTGTGGTGGATATGTTCCTCTCTCTCTCTCTCTCAAGCCACATTTTTTCTAGTTTTGATATCCATGAAGGATGTCCTTGTAATCTGTACAGTTAAGTGAGGGTTCTTGAGTGCAAATGCATCAAACCTAGCAGAGAAAACTATATCCTCCATGTTCCTAACAATGAAGTTCAAGGCAGTCTCCTTCAAAGTCTGGTTCGAACAAGTGTCTGAGATCTCAAGAACATCGAGAACATTCGATGAGCTCAAGGATCCAAGCATATGATGCTCGCAGAACTTTTGTAGGAATGGGATTTCATACTTATCTGCAGCAACTGATAGCAAGTAAACATGTTTTTCCACCTTTTCTTTAGGCAAGTGTCCACTGTAGAGGAACTCCAGGAGAGACTCTAGCTCTTCATAGTCCAATTCAGGGAGTGTTATTGTGTCATTTGGTGGAGCTTTGCATCCATCTGAGTCTAGCATGTTTCTAAAGATATCGGATCTTGCTGCCTGTGAAATATAACATCATATTAACATCATCGGTATGTATTTGGCGCAACGGTAAGATTGTTCTATTGTGATTTGGAGATCACAAGTTGCAGAAACAACCTCTCTACTTTCAAAAATAAGACTACTTACATCTAACATTTCTTAGACCTGCGATGGCGGGTCTCTCGTGTACTAGGTACACCCTTATTAACATCATCATTATGCATGTAGGGTTTTTTTTTTTTTTTTTTGTGGTGCAAATGAAGAGATACAGTTGATCCTGAAGTATTCAGGAATAGCTTGATTCTTCTTTTTTTTGGTCATAGGAATAACTTGATTTAGGTGCACCCAAATTTGTATTATCTGTAAATGTCACATGTTGCCACACAGAGAGAGAGAGAGAGAGAGAGAGAGAGTTACCAGTAATGCTCTATGTGCAGGTATGGAGGGTCCATTATTTCCGGGCTTGATTTGAATATCGGGGTGAATCTGATCTCTAAATGCTGCAACAAACCCACCCAGAAAGCTCAACTTCTCATTCAGTTCCTCTTCCATCTCCTTCATTTCCTTCACCCATTTCAAAGCATTTGCAAATCCCTAAAGAGAAACAATCAATAATATGAAGTAAAGTCCTATTTGAATTAGTCACAAACCCACATAGCAATTTCCTCATCATACACTCCATTTATGAAGAGCATGGAATTAAATTTAGAGTAGATATTACCACAAAGATTGACGATGGTTTTCTTGTGTTATACTTTGGACCACAAACAAACAGTACGTGCTTGTGTGGGGGTGGTGACTTAGTTTGTTGAAGTTATTCATTGACCTAATACATGATTATAGTCATTGAATTGGTACTAAGTTTCAATTAATACCCGAGTCCACTTTAATTCAATAACAACGATTTATTATATTTATATCAATAAATTACGTATAAATAATATTTCTCTAGGCCAAATATGTGGGACAGAGGGAGCTGCTGTGAGTAACTCAAGTGATAAAATATTTGAATTATAAAATTAAATGTACTGAATTCTAATTTTAATAATTGTTAAGACCAGGTCACGAGGGTTACCGACAACATAAAGAGTAAGCCCATGCTCACGTTTTGTACGCTATCAAGGACCACAATTTTAGGCTTTTCATAATGTCCAGCTTTTAAGTTTGTATTACTAAGCCTCGGCAACGGATCAGGTTGGGCTGTGGGTCGGAGCAGCCCGTTTGAAAATTCTTTATCCCATCGGAATGTCCCAACGAAGCATTCTTAATGGGCTTTTGGCAGATTGGTAGGGTTAGAGACCACCACCATGGAAGAAGGAGTGTAACTCTAAGCCCACACAAATAAATATATGTCTAATTTGAGCACTTTAATTAGGGGTGTAAAAAAATATAATGCGATTCGTTAATATAATATGAATAGGAAATTAAAGAGTTTAAATCTTTTTTAAGTCATTTATTTTGTAAAAAAGTGGACTCGACACATACAATTAATAAACGAATTGGGTATAAGTGATATCAATCAAAAGAAAAATACACGATACAATTCGTTTATACATCGATTATTCATGATTCATACATGACACAAATTTGATACAACACGATTGACATGAATTAATAAACTAATCGAATATAGAAAAAATATTTTTTTTGACAAAAACTCGTTAAAACACGATATGTAATCGTCTAACGTGATACAAATGACAAACTTAACCGCAGGAACAAGCTGGTCAGCCAAGTAGCAACTTCTTATGAGATGAATAGTGTATTGACACCAATCTGTGGGCAGCCGCTTCCTACTTAATCCCATTGAATTTGTTTAATTATATTGTTTTTATTTCAACCAAATAATCAATTCGTTTCAAGCTTCATTCATACGTTTTTTGTTGGTAAATAAACGATTTTTTTACTGATGTGATCATTTCTTGCAGCTTTGCCAACAAATTTTCAATGTCGTGAAAACCAGAAGTTTCTTACAAACTCGTATCATGAAATCTCAAAAACAGCACCTTCTGTCAAACAAGAACAAATCAGAGAAAGACGGTTGTACCTTACAAGAATTCGATGGAGAAACCATGGGGTTACTTGGTTTTTCGACTCCCTTATCATTATCAAGCTTATTCGTCAATGTAATTATGCTTCTGGCTCCCTCGTAGCATGTTCCACATATTGTATTCCTTGGAGGCCTTAATATAAATGGCATCGCACTGCAGATAGAGCAATCCATCTATCCCTTCTAATTAGCCTTTGCATATAACAAACCACACAAAAAACAAACAAGAAGAAGAAGAAAGAGAAGAAGAGGAAGAAGGTCTTTTTTCTTTTGAACTCGATTCTTCCTGTACATAAGATGTTTGCGAAAAGTTCTCTTAGAGTTTATGCCTTGTTGAAGAACTTACAAAACAAGCTACGATGATGATAACTTCTATTTATATATTAAAATTGTGAATAGATGTAATATAATATAAAGGACAAACCCACGCAATTCAGAAAGAAAAATCCTTTGCAGGCTACTCGTATTGTTTATAAATTAAGTAAAGTAACAATAATAGTCTTTCAAGGGCAGATATTTTTTTTTTTCCAGAAAAAAGGGTGGGGTAAGAGCGTTCAGAGACATCAAGTCTATGACCACGTTTGTTACTTTTCTCAGAAATGAATTTGGCTAGACTAATATAGCAGTTAACCACTGAACCTTAATATAGATTTTAAAACTCGAACTTCTAATATATGGATAAAAAGTTTGGTCAGTACCTCACTTGATCACCCCACTCGATAGTTAAGGGTAGGTGTTGGAATGATGGTATCACCATCTTAATATCTTATGCAACCCCTTTTTATTTTTTATTTTTTTGGGGGGGTTTGAAAGATTATTTCTGACTAAATACAAGCAACAAAATTCTCATTTTGAGCACAATAATGTGAATTTAAATAGACCTACTTGTTCAAGTCTAACTCAAATACTGAATACTTCGATTTGGGTTTGTATTGACTGGTCTTCCAAAGTTGCACATCAGCCAATTCACCATCCTTCCAACACCCAGAATTGTGTTTAGGTGGAGGAGGTTAGAATTGGGAATATGCAAGAAACTTGCAAAGTAGGTTGGCCATGGCTTTTGAGAGGGTTTAAAGAAGTGCCATAAACAAAAGATTCGTTAGAGAAGAATATAACGAGAAAGTTTGGAAGTGGAAAGAGACTTTCCAACCTCACTACAGCCAATATGTGGTAAGGCAGGCACGTCTCAATTCAAAGTAACCACTTTTCTTTACGTTAACAAAAACAGGCCAACTCCTCTCTCTCTCTCTCTCTAGGCAGCCTGGCCAATCAACGCTCCCTCTACGATCTCTTTTTTCAGACATAGGGTGTGATTAAACCACCTAAAGTGTTTGTTAGACTGTAGGTCATATTGATTGCTCATGTTTGTAGATACCAAATCATGAGCACGTATGAACCCCTGAAGTGTTTTTTTAAACATGAATTATATATAGTTAAAACCAATGTTAAGAAATTTCGACTGTTTTGTTGGTCAGGCGACACCCGGATTTGCCTCAGGTTTTGTGAAAATAGATGATGGAGAAAGAGGGATAGGCACAGGCACACTCTGTTTTGGGGCCAATAACTAGAAACAGGGCTCCCATTTCCTCAAAAGTCAAAATGGCAAGGCCTGCACACACAATTTTATTCTTTTAGGTTTCATTCCTCTTGTGTACCCTTCTAAGTTTGTTTGTTTTTTTTTTTTTTTTTTCCACTTGCTACAAAAACGTGTGTCAAATTAATCATGACTAGGTCTTGCTTAATGCACTCATAAGCTGTGGACAAATGGATTTGTTTAAGCCACCACTTCATTCTTTTTGTCCAAACCATTTGTTTCTTTCTGAAATATTCCCATTTTTAGATTCTCTACACCCATTCCCACCCACGTCACAGGATGCAAATAGGAGTGTTTTTTTTTTCTCAAGTTTTTACCAACTATTCCGTCGAGCTGTGTAAATAGGACTGATCACCGTGGTTTGAACTGTATAAATAGGATTGTTGAAACCAAGTCAAGTAGCTCTAATTAGGCTCCAACTGGACTCGATTTTTATCTCGTTCGCATAAAAACTCAAATTGAATATTATCAAATTTGCAAGCTTGTTAAATATTTCAGCCAAGTTTGAGTAACAATTAATGAGGCTCGAGCTTATAATATGATATATAAATATTCAAATTGGTTTAGAGACCCATCTTGCAATCGAGAAATTATAGGTTTGCATCTTTATTGCCATGTATTTACGAATTGGTCAAGTTTATTTTATGAGAGACGTAGATTATCTTTATTATACTTTCATTCAATTTTACTCATTGGTCAATCATCTACCATTAATACACACAAGACCTACTATTTACTAGTGGTCCCTCTCCCATACAATGATAAATTATCTACTATTGAGTGATGGTTTGAAGACAGCAGGAGAATAGTGCATGATAAAAGGAAAGCTACCCACACGAATATCCACAATATGACAAATACAAGAGGTACCAATATTAATTATTAGGTAAGGCTAAGAATATGTCCCTCTTACAAAACTCCTTAATATTACTATGCCATCAAACTCCACAGAGCTGTTCTCATTTAGCCATGGTGATCCTATTTTCCGATGCTCCTTTTCCTTCTCCTTCTCCTTCTCCTTCTCCTTTTCCTTCCTCACCGGAACGCTTCTCATAGTAGTGGTACACCGCCGCACCCGAAAGCACAGCCAACGTTAAGGCTTGTGCATGCATCCTGTCCACAAGATGTTCAAAATTTATTCAGGGTTTTCCAGTGCAACAAAATTCAAAATACCCCTTTAATAATTCTCACTGAAACATATTGTATGTATATATACAACCTATTATCTTCAAAAACACCACAGAAGACCAAGAAAACTTAACCTGGCATGTATAAGCCGAAGACTTGGCTTAAGCGGAGATCTTGCTCGAGAATAAGCTAATGAAGCACCAATTGCTGAAGCCCAAAGTGTACCTATAATAACACCCATCTCAGTTCATAAATTCACCAGTGTTTTAACTTGGAGATATAGTACTAGTCAAGTTAACCATAGAGTTGGTTTAGTGGTCGAAGAATAAGCAAGACATAAACATATACATCTTTGGGCTTGAGTCTCATTCAAGACATTAAACTCAGGTTTAATCAATGCACATTATTTACGAGAGATTACGAGTATTTAAGATTTGCGTCGTAACCATAAATCTAAAAACTCTCCGGTTGTCAAAAAAGAAGGCAAGATTAATACTGACCAATGCTGGTGAGCTTGTGCTGTGAGATCCAAGACTGCATGGCCTCCATTTTCCTGTTCTTTCTCTAGACGATTATGAAGAAAACAAGAGTGGTTAAGACTGAATGAAGTGGAAGTGGAAAGCAGAGGGAGGGTTGGTATATATACACAAGGTATAGTTGGTGCGGCCCCTTGGTTTGAATCTTTTTACTTGGAACCATTGGAACTTTTTGAACTTGTAACTGATGAAACTACCGGCTTTGGTTGCCTGGTTTTAGTACTGTCTCTTGTTTAAGATTCGTCTTGTCTTGTCCTAACACTGTGAGCCCTCGGATTTCATCTTGATTGAAGCATTATAACTCAGGGATGCTCAGAGAACTTTACACGTCAATGTGGTGGGAGGTGGTATTGGGACATGATTTTCATGTTCAGTTGTTTTAGGGATTTAAAAAAGGCAAACAATGAATATAGTTCACCCCCCGGTCATAGGGCTGAGTTTGGAAAAGGTGGGTCTGAAAATTTGGTTTGTGCGGGGGGGATGGTGATTACCGAAATTAAGTTTAGTCGTAATGAGTTTGTGAGACCTGTTATATATATGAATTAGCAATTGTCCGTACTTAAAAGTCCGACGTAACAAAAAAAAAAAAATTAAAAGCAAAACATATGCATTAAGAGATTGTATGCCATATAAAATTGTCAAGAAAAAACATTGATAAATATAATATGGGCCCATTATTTTTTTTAAAAAAATTGAGAGAATACAAATCAAAACAATCTCAAACATTGTTCAATGACCGTTTAATTATTGACTGATATCCAAATGGTAGTAAATTTAAAAATTATTGTGGTATGAAAATAATTAAATAAATATGAGATAAAAAGCAAGAAATGAGGATTAAGAGATGAATTACAACATAAAATATAATAAACATCAACAAAACTTAAATCAATTAAAACTAAATTTTTAATACTATCGGGTTAAATTACACTTTTTGTCCTCATAGTATATTGATAGTTTAGAGAATGCTCGTGTCTCTAAATATAATTTTTTTTTATTCTTCCAAACAATTACAATTAAATTCTCTCTAAAAATAAGACCCTACAAAAATATAAAGATATGCAAACCTTATCAAGTAAAGATGTTTTTCATATATAATACTTAAACATATTCCAGGAGAGATGACATGTCATCAATGGAAACTAGTCTTAATCAAATTTCCATGATTAAATTCAACTATGCTAGCATTGTCAAATTGAGAAACTCAATATATAAAATTTGAGTCCCATAAAGAATTCAAGTAAAATCCTCAAAAAACACAATTATACAGAATTATTACCACTAATATCATCATTACCATTATTACCACTTAGCCTAAATTTTGATAACTAATCAAATTTTGTGCTCAAATTGAAATTAAATCTAAGCAAGTCAACTATTTAAATTAATTTTGCGGTTCAATTAAAACCAAATTTAATCAACTAAGTTAATTTTATGTTGCACAAATTTGTTCCAAGAGCTTTACCCCACCACCACCCATCCACCACAACTTTGAGATTAACTATCATCATTAAGACCACCATCATTATCACTTTTAAACCTAAAACATATCTTCAGCAACCATCGGTACCGCTTCGAGAAGGCGAGCTTACTTTTAACTACAATTAAAGCCAAATAATGTATCAAATTGACAATAAATCAAATGGACTATAAGACATATTGACAACAAATCAAGTTGAATTTCAGTATACTATAGGAATAGTTTATAACTTGCAAAATTTATGAATGTGCACAAAGCATTAAATTGAAGTCAAGATTTAAAATTTTTTAGAGAGAAAATAATATTTAAAAACATAGACATTATAATCTAAAGAACCTTGAATAGCAGTATGAAAAACTCATTAAACATCGTGCATATACCTCACTGTGGTTCCTGTCATTTTTGCTTTCTTTTGATGCAAACCATTCTCAAATGTGTCAAAAAAACAAAAGACTTAGCTCTTGATCAAAAAGGTTCGTTGGTTCTTCCAAAAATCTTTGCAGTTTTTGGACAAAACAAACACTAAAAGTAGATGAACTCATCCTTGTTCACAAATGACCACTTAGTCTGAACCAATCTTATGTTCTTATATCCTATAACGTACAGAAAAAGATTGTAAATAACCTAAAAATATGTAAAACTAAAAAAATAACAAACTCAAACTAATAAACCACTTTTTTAGGAGATCATCGTCTCGTTGGAGTTATGTCGTTGCTGATCGCTGGAGCTGCAACGTCGTACTATAGATGGTCGCTGCAACATACAAAGTAAGTTCGCTAAAAAATAAGGATAATGTTAGCCCGCTCATTGAAGCAATAATACAAATACTTGATGTTTTAGTGACTATGGTGGGTTTCAGTAGGAATATGTGCGTGTAGGGGTGGGGAGGCATTTGTTGGCTGGGGAGGTTTTCGTGGCAGTGGTGGGGACTAGGG
This sequence comes from Ilex paraguariensis, assembly GCA_963454935.2. NCBI lineage: Eukaryota > Viridiplantae > Streptophyta > Magnoliopsida > Aquifoliales > Aquifoliaceae > Ilex > Ilex paraguariensis. Next base: position 119,604 of record CAUOFW020006169.1, on the reverse strand, counting down.
AGGAAAAAGGGTGGAGGTGCTATTTGGTAGTGGGTAAGAGTTTGATTTTAGATATATAGGGTGTTCGGTGGATTGTTATGAGTTTTGATGGCAGAGAGAAGAGGGAAGGAAGGGGTGGTTGCGGTAAAGGGAGACATACCTAGAGAGAGAGAGAGGGAGGGATACCCGTGTGAGGGTTCAAGATTGTTGATGGTTTATCACTGTGTCTCTGATAGTGCCTCCATAGTATTGCTGTGAAGATAGAGGGTTTCGGTGGCTATAGGGATGACTCAAGTCAGTTTGAGGCCTAAAACTAAAATATTAAATTGAGGTCTTTTTATTTTTAGTATTATTTTTTTAAACAAATTAATTTTTTTTAATTTTCTATGTGAGAGGGAGACAAAAGAATAATGTATTAATATTGTCGAAAAAGAGATTTTAACTTTTGTTTTTGTTTTTTACCACAACGAAGGAGAGAGTGTGTTTAATTTCAACTTTTGTTTTTGTTTTTTTACTAGATATAGAGAGAGAGAGAGAGAGAGAGAGAGAGAGAGAGAGTGGATAAGAGTAAATATTAGTTAACTTTTGAGTATTTTTTTAATTTTTTTAATTTTTAGGTTTTTAATGTTGCGGATTGGATTATAGAGCCAAATTATTGCAATAAAAGTTTTGATTAGATTTAATTTTTTAGAGCTTTTTTGAAGGGCTTAAAATGTAATAAATTTAATTTTTTTTGTGGGTTATTAATGTACCTAAAATTATGGGGCCTTCTAAAAATTTGGGGCCAAAAACCCATGTTTTTTTTTTATACTGTTGAGCTGGCCCTAGGTGGCTATTTGTTAGGAGCATAGATCGAGAGGAGGAACAAAGAGAGAAAGAGAGGGAGACAGAAGAGAAATGAGATATCAGAAATAATTGGGTGAAAAGATCAAGATGGATGCAGGGGATAAAAGAAAGCGGAATAAATAATATAGTATCATCATTATAATGAATATTCTGAATTTGTGATGTGAAAAAGTGATTTTTCTGATGTCACACCTAAATTTGGCTCGACATGTGACAGATGTTACTTTAATCCACAGAATGTTATAATACTGAGTCATCACGTAGCATATCATAATAATCCACAATTTACAAACCACAAATTGTTGTATAAACATATGCAAAACTTTTAACTTAACACATTTCGAACTATCACAACTTACTATTCAATTAAGTACACGTTACACATTAAGTTATTTTTTATTCTATTACAAACTTTTGATACATCTTCCTAAGATATACATAAACCTTGGTAGGTTATGTACACACCTCCCAACTTTCTTACAACTTAAAAATGAAAAGTAATGTAGGGTGAGTATCAACAGCTCAGCAGAGTAACTTAATTTCCAAACAAACAAGTTTAAAAATAGTATAGTTTAGCATAATTGGGCAAAAATCCAAACGAATATTTGATACATCTATATGAGAAACAGTAAATGTTGAGCGAAAACAGTTAGATTTGAAAACAATAACACGATCACAACATGAATACAGTGCCACAATAGTGAGCAAATAATCCTAATAAACCATTCAGGTTCAATATGATCCATACAAATATACGATCCAATAATTTAGGGGACTTTCATCCCAAGGAAGATACGCTCCCAAAAAAATACGATCCAATTCAATACCCAAGTCCGAAGACCAACAGGGCCACCCAGACATTTACAAACTCAATGAGTACCCTCGTCGACCTCAAACCGGAATGTAAACCCTTTTACCACTCGACTTTGTGTGCACTTATATTTCATTTAAAAGGATCCTGGATTTTCTTTCAATATGAACAATACGAGTAATACGATCATTTCCAAAATACTAGCGCAAACTACACTTCAAATTCCTGATTCGAGTCCAGATTCATGTCAATATTCAAAACATCCAATCAGATATTTCAAAACATGCTAAAGCATCATAAATAAATTATAGAATAATTTAGAAACAAGTTGAAAAAGCATCGCCTGTTCTGGAATTGAGAAACCTTATCCGCTCGATATTTTGATCTGAAAGAGCCAAAAATTAAACAATGTTATTATTTGATAAAATTTAATAACATACTCAATTAACCTACTTAAGAATTAATATAAAATTTATTTTCTCAAAATCACTCAAAACTTGGTCAAATTGAATCTAGAGGGCAAAATTATCATTTTACTCCTCATTTTGATCCAGCCGTCGGATCGACTTGAAATTTTAACAGGACTTCCGTATGGACGTTATGGAACTTTTGGAATAAACCAGAGGTCGATCAGTGGTAGGATGAGGCCAATATTACCGTTGGAGTTCACTAGTATCCATCATCCCTTCATCTTCAATCTTTGTTTGTTTGACTTTTGCCCTAAGTGCAGAAGTTTTTGCTCAACCACCCCCACTTTGACCCCCTAGTTATCCCATTACAGTACACCATCTCCTTTGATTTTAACATCCACATACTCTTTGGATAACCTAATTTCAATCTCCCTTAGACTCAACATTTGAATTGAATTCTAACGTCATCAAATTATTAGTCAAAGTTGGCTAAAAAACCATTTTTTTTAACACAAAGACAGACCTACAACTGCCCATTTTACCCCCCAAAATGACCTCTAAATCAAATTCTAAGATCGGAAGTGGATTCCTTGATCCCAAATTAGCTAGACTCAAGCCCCATTTCGAAGCTTAAACAAGTTTTTATCAAAATCACATTTTCACTTCTTCAAACTCTCACACCATCACACACTACGGCAAACCACCACACCACCACTAAACAACTCCTCAAAACCCCCCAAACTCATCCATACCAGGTAATTAACTCAAATCATGTTCAAATCTCAAACCCGTTTCAAAATCCAAAAATCCATTAGACTTTAAAACACAAATTCATACATTAATACTAAACCAAATCAAAATTTAAATACATATATGAGTTCCTAACATCCATATTAAACTATGAGTATACCTTTTAGTGTTCGAAGTAGTCTCTGCAAAAATCCAAAATTTCAAAATCTATACATTCTTTTTCTCTTCTCTCATCCCATTGAATCCTTCTCCATTTTATTCCCCCCCCCCAAGCAGCTCACTCAGTTTTTCCCAAGTAGCTGGGTGTCCTCCATGCAACCTAGCAAGCCCCTATCAGCCACCTTGCATGTGTAGAAGACCTTGAAGCTTCAATGACATTTTGGTAAATTCTCAATTTTGTCTAATTTCAAAAATTAATTAAAAATAATATATATATTTTTTCAAAATTACATGTATATATTAAATCAAGCATTATAAAATTATCTGTTAAATTTTTTAACATAAAATTGATCTTCAATTTGATCCGCTAATGCAACTTTCGCATTCTTAATTCACCGATACACACTAATTCTACATTGTTCATTTGTGTTTCCCGACTCATTTCTTTTTACCAACCACATTCCTACAACTAGCAGACCTCTTAATCGCACACTCAATGATTTCTAATTACCAAAGCTCGGGTTATTACATCTAATATGGAAAAGATATTATTTAGAGCAGCATGAGTGGGGATCAAAATTTAAATATGGACATTAATTTTAGATTTGGACAGAATTTTAGATCTAAATAACATTAATTTTGGATAGGTCTATTTCGTAGTAGACCTATCTAATTAATAAAGGAGGTTGTTTCTTGCAGTCAGGTTATGAGTAATTTATCTCTCAAGAATATCTTAGTCTCAACGTGAATAATTTATATTTGATCGAACTGCAGAAGGAATTAGTCGAGACAAAGGCAACTCAATGGAATTGGGGCCTTAAGCAAAATTTACAAATAAGGTCATACTACTACTACTACTACTAATAATAATAATAAATATTAAATTGCATTCATTCAAAATATATATTTTTTGCTTTTCGATTTGAGATGAGGATATAGAAATTAAGTTGCAGCATTTTCAATTTTTTTTTGTATTCATTCTTGATGATGCACAAATTGGTTTACACACCACCTCTCAAGTAAACAGTACAAAACGCAGTAAATAAGTAAAGGGAGAGAGAGGACAAGATTTATAGTGGTTCGATCAACGTGACCTACATCCACTTTATATGGTAATGGTCGAAGGGTATTTTATTAACTCAAGTGTGTAGAGAGAGTAGAGAGTTATAAGCTTAGAGTGGGAGAGCATAGTTGTGCTTGATTGAGTATGATGCCCCCTAAGTGTTGGCAGGGTTTACAATTTATAGTCGTCTCATAACGGATTATGACGACTTAATGGTAATTAAGTAGCTAATTTGACGGTTATAACGGATTTGAGTAATTTAATAGTAGTAAAGTAGCTAATTCGGAGGAGGTGGCGACCTCTTCTCAACTGGCGAGACAATTACAATATTCTCCATAAGACTCGGTCAAAGGATGAAGTGAAGGTTAACTCTTTCCAAGACGGTGTGGATGAGGCTTTTGAGATGACTCTTATTCCAGGGTGGCTTGAAAGAGGCTCTTGGGATGACCTTTACTCCAAGGTGGCTAGAAAGAGATTTTTGGATGACCCTTACTTCAAAGTGAGTAGTAGGAGGCTCTTGAGATAACCTTTACTCCAAAGTGGGTAGGAGGAAGCTCTTAGATGATCTTTGCATGCTCCCTTGCTGATATAGCTTTTCGAACCTGATGAGCTTGATCGGGCGTGGACCACTTTGGGCGCTGGATCTCTTGGAGTTGGACTCCTAATTTAAACTAAGCTCATAACATGAGTTGGGCACTTGGGCCTGACCTTTCAATTCTCAATAAGTAATACAATTAAGTCATTTATAAATTTCTAATTATAATTTTTATTTCTTGGGTTTAAAATTTTTTAATTGGATTATATTCTAATTAGGGTCTTTTTGCTAAGCATAAACATGTTATGAATAGGGATGGCAGTGGACCGGAGAAAAATGGGTATTCGTCCAAATTCGTCCCGTTTGAACCAAGGATGAACTATACGTATTAGATGGTGGACGTATACGGGAATACCCGTATAAACCCATGCGGGGATGAAGGCAGGGATGAACTTACCCTTACCCCCGCTCCGTACCCGTTGCCCTAATTTCTCACGTCTTCCTCTGTTCAGCCGCCTGCTTCTCTCTCTCTCTCTCAATCGACTATCTCCAGTTGTTTTGCTCGCTGTCACTGATCGCTCGGTGTTCTTTTTCGTTGGCGCTCGATCATCTCGGTGTTCTTTTTCGTCGGCATCGCTAAATTCATTGGTGCTCGATCATCTACAGGTGCTCGCAAATCTCGATTTTACAGGTGCATTTCTCTCACAACCGAATCTCTATCTTCCCTATATTGTCTCCTGCTTTAGATCTTTCTCTCTATTATATCTTTGAGTAGATAGTATAAGCTAAAAATATATGGGTTATCGGGATGGTTCGGTGGCCTGGGATCCTCTATTTGGAAAATCAATGATAAAATACTTTTAGTGATAAAATCATCTGATTGTTCGGTGGCCTAGGATCTACAGTTGAGATATATTTTTCCATTCAGAAGAAAAAGTTAGATTTTTGAGCATCATATAGCCAATTGGAATAGGATTCGATGAGTTGGATATTTGAGGAGAACCTGTTATGTTTTGAAGTATATGGATATGTCAAGTTGGATATGAGGTAATATAAATCTGTGTGAAAAGATCATTCTTAATTTTGGACAATCGATTTTTTCAAAACCTTACATTTTTTTTGATAGGTGAAAACATGNATCTGTGTGAAAAGATCATTCTTAATTTTGGACAATCGATTTTTTCAAAACCTTACATTTTTTTTGATAGGTGAAAACATGATATAATAGATGGTGATGCTAGTCATACTGGAGAATTTAGAGACAACCTTGGGTCAAGAGGATACACCAACATTAGAAAAAAATGCTGCATTTTAGCATGGAAGCAACACTTTCACATTTAGTAATGAAATGAGTTGTTGCCGTGAAGTCACAATGCCAATGATAAAGTTTAGGTGATAGTCTTGGTCATACAACCAAATTAAACGACCTTGCTTGACTCAAGAAAGCTTAATTCCACCCTCTTTTTGTCTACTTGAATTATATATATTCATTCTACCCTTACCTAGATCTGTTCTTTGTTAGAGCATTGTCATTCTTCTTGACCAAAGCCTCTGTTGTCTAGACTTTTTCTATTGCAAATCTCTATGTTCTTATTTAATGAAAGGTGCATTGCTTCGATAAAGTTTGTGTGTGTGTGTGTATATATTAATGAAGTAGTGTCTTTTCTTCTTGTGTATGTATGTATTATATTGAGGGTCGTATCGTATNTCTAGACTTTTTCTATTGCAAATCTCTATGTTCTTATTTAATGAAAGGTGCATTGCTTCGATAAAGTTTGTGTGTGTGTGTGTGTATATATTAATGAAGTAGTGTCTTTTCTTCTTGTGTATGTATGTATTATATTGAGGGTCATATCGTACTGGAGGACGAATGAGTTAGAATGAAAACCCCCATGTCATGGATGAACATCCCACATGTTTAGCTGATAAATTAGCATTTCCTACCAAAAGGGTGTTGGATGGGAACTGAATCCAAGTCAGCAAGTGAAGGTTGCACGCTGTGGTGCTTAGTGATCGTGTTAACCAACTTGGCTTGCATATTGTTAAACGCAGTTGCAACTCAAACACNTAAATTAGCATTTCCTACCAAAAGGGTGTTGGATGGGAACTGAATCCAAGTCAGCAAGTGAAGGTTGCACGCTGTGGTGCTTAGTGATCGTGTTAACCAGCTTGGCTTGCATATTGTTAAACGCAGTTGCAACTCAAACACTAGTTACACTATTTTGTGGCAGTTTTTGTGTTAATATTAACTAGCAGTAGCAAGAGAGAACAATAGTGGTGGAATTTAAACTCAATTGTTCTAAAGCACTTGGCATTATTATAGATGTTTCCCATCTAGCCGCCCCAAATAATTGGAACATAAGGTTTGGTTTGTTAGACTCTTCCTTGGGTATGAAAACGTTCTCCTCCCCTGTGGATATGTTCTACTCAAATGCAACAAATAGTGTTGGGAGAATATGAATTTAGCNGCACTTGGCATTATTATAGATGTTTCCCATCTAGCCGCCCCAAATAATTGGAACATAAGGTTTGGTTTGTTAGACTCTTCCTTGGGTATGAAAACGTTCTCCTCCCCTCTGGATATGTTCTACTCAAATGCAACAAATAGTGTTGGGAGAATATGAATTTAGATCAGCAAGATCTTGTTCATTTTTTATTTACTTATATATGCTGTTTTTTCATTTAAGAATTTTAATGTACTAACTCAAACTAAGAGTACATGAATTGTTATTAGAGTTCAACCCCCATAGTCAAAAGTGATAGATTTGTTTTATTATAGTTTGGTTTCTACTTAGTTGATATTTACATGTAGTTGATTACAAACAATGGAAGGAGAAGAAGTGAGAAATAATATGTCAACTCCTGAAATTTCTGCAACACCGGGTGAAAGCAACCAACTTCCAATTTCTATTGATGAAAATCAATCTACCAACTCAACTCTAATGACTCTTGGTGAAATAGATAAACATAGATCAATTGTGTGAGATCATTTTAAGAGGATAACAGTTGATGAGAAGTTAAAGACTGAGTGCAATGAATGTAAGAAAATGCTTGTTGGTGGTGCTAAGAATGGAACTAGTCACTTGCATGACCATCTTAAAAGTTGTCCGAGGAANGGTGCTAAGAATGGAACTACCCACTTGCATGACCATCTTAAAAGTTGTCCGAGGAAGAAATATAAAAATTTGAAGCCATGTTTATTGGTACCAAACCAATTAAATAAGGATACCGAGAAAACAATGGAGAACTGGCGATTTGTTCAAGAGGCGGGGAGGAGGGATCTTGCCAATATGATTATATTGCATGAATATTCTCTTAGTATGGTTGAGCATCACGGGTTTCAAAAATATTGTCACACTCTTTAACCAATGTTCAAAATGACATCCCGAAACACTCTTAGAAATGATATCCTTCAAATTTACAAAACCGAGAATGAGAAGACAATGAAGTTGTTAAAAAAGACAAAAAGTAGAGTTGCTATTACTACGGACATGTGGTCCTCAAACAATCAAAGAAAGGGATACATGACAATCACCACACACTTTATTGACAATTCTTTCATTAGCATATGTTATTTATTATAAGGTACTAATGATCTTCAATTAACATGTGTTATTTATTATCTTTAGATTTTTATATGTGCCTTATCCACATACCAAGGAAGTGCTTGTGGTGTGTTTGATGGATTGCTTTTTCGATTGGAACCTTGATAGAAAGTTGATCACTTTGACTGTGGATAATTATACGACTAATGATGCAATTGTGACTATTTTGTTGGATAAACTTCCATTTANAGTGTTTGATGGATTGCTTTTTCGATTGGAACCTTGATAGAAAGTTGATCACTTTGATTGTGGATAATTATACGACTAATGATGCAATTGTGACTATTTTGTTGGATAAACTTTCATTTAGTTCACTAATATTGCATGGTCGGTTGTTTCATATGCGTTGTTGTGCACATATTCTCAACTTAATTGTTCAAGATGATTTGAATGTGATTGGAGATGGTATTGAAAGAATTAGTANTATTATCTTTAGATTTTTATATGTGCCTTATCCACATACCAAGGAAGTGCTTGTGGAGTGTTTGATGGATTGCTTTTTCGATTGGAACCTTGATAGAAAGTTGATCACTTTGACTGTGGATAATTATACGACTAATGATGCAATTGTGACTATTTTGTTGGATAAACTTCCATTTAGTTCACTAATATTGCATGGTCAGTTGTTCCATATGCGTTGTTGTGCACATATTCTCAACTTAATTGTTCAAGATGGTTTGAATGTGATTGGAGATGGTATTGAAAGAATTAGTGATAATGTTGCTTATTGAACAACATCTCCCAAGAGAGTGCAAAAATTTGAAGAGGCAGATCATCAGATACATATTCCAAGTAACAAGAAGCTTGCTTTTGATGTTAAGACTAGATGGAACTCTACTTTTCTCATGCTTCAAACTAGTTAGATTTATAGAGATGTGTTTGCTCGTTTGAAATATCGAGATTCTCATTACAAGATTTGTCCGACTGAAGATGATTGGGAGGTGGGCAAGAGAGATGTGTTAAAAATTGAAATTGTTTCATACTACAGCAAAATTATTTTCAGATACAAAGTATCCTACTGCCAATGTATACTTTCCAACTATTTGTGGGATAAGAGTAGAAATATCTAAGTGACTTTAAAGTCCCAAAAACATGATAAAAGATATGGCCTTGAATATGTTGGAAAAGTTTAACAAATAATGGAGAGTGATTCATGGTGTTATGAGAATAGCCACTGTTTTAGATCCACGGTATAAGTTGAGAATTTTGGAGTATTACTATGAGAAAATGTATGGAGGTGTGGAAGCTTTAAGTGAAGTGAAGAGAATTAAGGAGCTTTGCTTAGAATTGGTAGGCGAGTATGAAGCGAGACAAAGAAATGATTATGAACCACATCCTTCTCCTCCCCCTCTTCAATCAGATATTAATTCTAAATGCCCATTAATTGATGATCTCTCTGATTTTGATAAGTTTATACAAACAAGAGACATAACAAAAGTATGTGAGAGATCTGAGTTGGATCGTTACTTAAAAGATGGTATGATGCCAAGAAGTTTAGATTTTGATATACTATCTTTTTGGAAGACAAGTGGTCCCAAATATCCTCTGCTTCAAATGATTGCTAAAAATCTTTTTGCTATTCCTGTTTCTACCGTTGCCTCAGAATCTGATTTTAGCACAAGTGGGAGGGTGATCAGTTCATATCGCAATAGACTTCTTTCAACTATAGTAGAGGCTTTAATGTGCTCTCAAAATTGGTTATGTGCTGAAAAATGAGGTTTTGGTTATGTGCGGAAAAACGAGGTAATTAAATATTATTTGTATGTGCATCATAATTTTTTTTTGGGGTGGATAAAGTATGACTAATACATTATTTGTTTTTTTTGTTAGGTTCATCTACTTCGACGGGCCTGAAGAGCTACACATTATTGGAGGATTTTGATATTGATGATGAGGTATATCGTTTTTGTTGAAAATTTCTCTTTGGAAGAATCTAATTTTTTTTTCTTTTAATGATATAGGAAAATGATGTTGAAGAGGTAAATTCTACCACCACCGATGGTGTTAAGTGATGATTGAGTTGGTGTGAAGTTGGTGTTAAAAGATGTTGAGTTGATTAAGATGATTCTACCACTCGTTATGTTATTTGTGTTATGTTGTGTAATGTTAAATTATATCAAATTTAAGTAGTATTTTGGACATTTGTGATTTTTGTTATGTTCGAATATGTAATGCTACATTATGTTGTGTTAGATTATTTAGAATGTTGTTAGATTATTTAAATTATTGAATTTATTTAGAATTTTGGATTATATTGACTTGAACTTGAGCTTAGGTTTAGGCTTGGGCGGGTATGGGAAAAGTGGGGACGGGGACAGGGATTATAAATTTACCCACGGACAGGAATGGAGATGAAAATTATCCCCGTTAGCGGGGATGGACGAAGATTTTTTAAGCGGGTACGGGGATGAAGACTATACCCCCCGCCCCCGCTTTGGTCCATTGACATCCCTAGTCTTGAAGTATAAGCTTGATCAAATCGAAAAACGACATTTAAAAGCATTATGCCCTTGTTTACGACAGATTTGACATTTGCCCATATATCGATTGCCCTAAAAATTTTAACCACGGCCACGGTTATGAAATTGAGAATTAGAAAACTGAACATACCCTTGTCCATGACTAGCTAAAGATTCACCACGCCCTCGATATTCATCACGTCCACGACCTCGGGGAATTTTGATGCCAATGTGCTGTATAGGTAGTAACAAGAGTTGTATCACCCATGGAAGGAGTAGTTTGCATAGAGCGAGATGNAAAAACGAGGTAATTAAATATTATTTGTATGTGCATCATAATTTTTTTTTGGGGTGGGTAAAGTATGACTAATACATTATTTGTTTTTTTTGTTAGGTTCATCTACTTCGACGGGCCTGAAGAGCTACACATTATTGGAGGATCTTGATATTAATGATGAGGTATATCGTTTTTGTTGAAAATTTCTCTTTGAAAGAATCTAATTTTTTTTTTCTTTTAATGATATAGGAAAATGATGTTGAAGAGGTAAATTCTACCACCACCGATGGTGTTAAGTGATGATTGAGTTGGTGTGAAGTTGGTGTTAAAAGATGTTGAGTTGATTAAGATGATTCTACCACTCGTTATGTTATTTGTGTTATGTTGTGTAATGTTAAATTATATCAAATTTAAGTAGTATTTTGGACATTTGTGATTTTTGTTATGTTCGAATATGTAATGCTACATTATGTTGTGTTAGATTATTTAGAATGTTGTTAGATTATTTAAATTATTGAATTTATTTAGAATTTTGGATTATATTGACTTGAACTTGAGCTTAGGTTTAGGCTTGGGCGGGTATGGGAAAAGTGGGGACGGGGACAGGGATTATAAATTTACCCACGGACAGGAATGGAGATGAAAATTATCCCCGTTAGCGGGGATGGACGAAGATTTTTTAAGCGGGTACGGGGATGAAGACTATACCCCCCGCCCCCGCTTTGGTCCATTGACATCCCTAGTCTTGAAGTATAAGCTTGATCAAATCGAAAAACGACATTTAAAAGCATTATGCCCTTGTTTACGACAGATTTGACATTTGCCCATATATCGATTGCCCTAAAAATTTTAACCACGGCCACGGTTATGAAATTGAGAATTAGAAAACTGAACATACCCTTGTCCATGACTAGCTAAAGATTCACCACGCCCTCGATATTCATCACGTCCACGACCTTGGGAATTTTGATGTCAATGTGCTGTATAGGTAGTAACAAGAGTTGTATCACCCATGGAAGGAGTAGTTTGCATAGAGCGAGATAAGCACTTCAAGTGTTGTTCATGATTGAATAGGCGTGACCTGAGTTCAACAAAGGTGGGTGATGGCTGCCGGTTTTCCATCATCACGATGAAGGAGTCATATTCCTTGCCAAGGCCATTGAATGGTCTATGGCAGCCAACGAGTCTGCGAGATGCTTGATCCGATTTAGGTAATTTGAAATTGACCCCATACCTATTCGAGTGATTGAATCTCATTTTGGAGTAGATTGAAACGTGCTTGGCTCTGTTCTTGAAACATGGAATGGAGGCTATTCCAAACCTGGAATGCAGTAGAGAGCCCAACGACTTGGGCTAGAATGCCTTGGGTGAGGGTTGTATTNCGATGGTGTTAAGTGATGATTGAGTTGGTGTGAAGTTGGTGTTAAGAGATGTTGAGTTGATTAAGATGATTCTACCACTCGTTATGTTATTTGTGTTATGTTGTGTAATGTTAAATTATATCAAATTTAAGTAGTATTTTGGACATTTGTGATTTTTGTTATGTTCGAATATGTAATGCTACATTATGTTGTGTTAGATTATTTAGAATGTTGTTAGATTATTTAAATTATTGAATTTATTTAGAATTTTGGATTATATTGACTTGAACTTGAGCTTAGGTTTAGGCTTGGGCGGGTATGGGAAAAGTGGGGACGGGGACAGGGATTATAAATTTACCCACGGACAGGAATGGAGATGAAAATTATCCCCGTTAGCGGGGATGGACGAAGATTTTTTAAGCGGGTACGGGGATGAAGACTATACCCCCCGCCCCCGCTTTGGTCCATTGACATCCCTAGTCTTGAAGTATAAGCTTGATCAAATCGAAAAACGACATTTAAAAGCATTATGCCCTTGTTTACGACAGATTTGACATTTGCCCATATATCGATTGCCCTAAAAATTTTAACCACGGCCACGGTTATGAAATTGAGAATTAGAAAACTGAACATACCCTTGTCCATGACTAGCTAAAGATTCACCACGCCCTCGATATTCATCACGTCCACGACCTCGGGGAATTTTGATGCCAATGTGCTGTATAGGTAGTAACAAGAGTTGTATCACCCATGGAAGGAGTAGTTTGCATAGAGCGAGATGAGCACTTCAAGTGTTGTTCATGATTGAATAGGCGTGACCTGAGTTCAACAAAGGTGGGTGATGGCTGCCGGTTTTCCATCATCACGATGAAGGAGTCATATTCCTTGCCAAGGCCATTGAATGGTCTATGGCAGCCAACGAGTCTGCGAGATGCTTGATCCGATTTAGGTAATTTGAAATTGACCCCGTACCTATTCGAGTGATTGAATCTCATTTTGGAGTAGATTGAAACGTGCTTGGCTCTGTTCTTGAAACATGGAATGCAGGCTATTCCAAACCTGGAATGCAGTAGAGAGCCCAACGACTTGGGCTAGAATGCCTTGGGTGAGGGTTGTATAGATGCAGCTTAGAACAAAATGATCCATCTTACACCATGATATAAATTCTGGATTAGAAACTTTAGTTCTTTCTGTAGATTCAAGGATAACTAGTGGAGGAATAATGGTTCCATCCACATAACCATAGAGATCATTAGCCACCAATACGGAGATGAATTGACTGCGCCACACGAGGTAGTTGGTTTCATCTAATTTAATGGAAATATAATTAATTATACTTCCCAAGGAAAGGCACACAAGGGATGAACTCAATAAAGGGGAAGGTGATGATGATGTGTCGCTAGATGTCATAGTGCTAGTTTATAGGCAAGGAGGGATTCTGTAGTGATTGACAATAGTTTCAAGCTTCTTGATTGTTTGAAACGTTGATTGTTTGGTGGTAAAAGACTTCCTAGTGGCTACTTGGTGCAACAGTGCACAGATGGAGATGTCCAATTGAAACTAGAGATAGCCTAATGAAATTGAAAGACTACAAGAGGAGGTGCAAGTAAAATAGAGCTCTGATACCATGAAAGAATAAAAGGATTTTCTGTTCTATATTTATCAATTGATATGTACATAGAATATATAGAATGAATAGATCATTCTAGAAACCGGTATTCAAGGAAAGAATAAATCAATATAAAAAAATTGTAGGAAACTTATTGCTACATTACAGTGGTTGCATTCTGAAGAATTCTAGAGAATATCAAATCCCTTAATTGTAAGGATTTGATATTCAAATTTTTTTTAGGGTGGGCACACTAGCATGTTTTAATTATCTTTTTAATAGACCGTAAAAAGTTCATAAATTTATATTTATTAAAATTTTATTTAATACTTTTTAAACATAGAAGATTAAAAATGGATATACTCATAAAAAAAAATAATAATTAAAACTTTTTATCGAGAATGCNTGATTTTTGTTTTGCATTGCCTAGACAGTTGGGCTTGTAACCTCCACATTGTGTGCTATTTATAGACATGTTAGGGTTTGCAGTGCAACTAAGAAAATTTGGACAGATTTTGTAAACAAACCCCTAGCCGATTTCCTTTGGGCTTGCTAAGAAGTAAAATGTTTTAACCATTGGGCCCGTAAAGCTTGAGTGTCTACTGTGAGTTTCAGTGTTTGCCCATTATTCTATTCGTGTGTGCTTTTCTGTGAGCTTACGAGTGCATTGGCTANAACATCAATATGTTCAAAACAAATTCGGACATGTCTAAAAGTTAACAATTATATTAGTTGTACCTAATTTGAGATTTAATTGATGGACACCCAATGGTTTGCGACTATTTCATAGATAATAGAGTTTATTAAATATTAAGATTCACTATTATCCTTAATATCGGAATGTATTAAGTCTTTAAATTAGGTTTCAATAACATTACTCAAAAAGTTAACAATCATTTAGGTAGGGATCTATTCAAATCAATATCACCAAAACACAATATGAGGGTGGGTACAATTAAATATATCATTTCAAAAAATATATACTTAATATGAAACAAAAAAAACTAAGGGGGTGGGGGGGCATGTGCCCACCCTGGCCCAAGGGTGGCTCTGCCCCTAGGGGCATTGTTAGCATGGAAGACCAATCCATGCCCAGCCCATGGCTAGGCACGAAGGCAAGCCTAATCAGGTGTTGTGAGCTCACAAGGAAGGCATGTGCACAACATGTGAGGTGATTTCGAACAGTTAAGACATGTACATTGCAAGTGGTGGCAGTTCCGAACAGTTACTAGCATGTGCATGGCATGTAGGGTAGTTCTGTGCAATTACTGGCATGTGCACACTATGAGAGAGATTGTTGGCATGTGTACATAACATTCACAATAGTTATAGACAGTTGTTGGTTGGGTCAGCCAACAATTGCAACTGTCCCTATCAGCAGATTGTGGGAGTGGCAAAGGCACTTATCCATGATCAGCAGGTTGGGGAAAGTTTTGTGGGCGAATCTGATTTTTGTTTTGCATTGCCTAGACAGTTGGGCTTGTAACCTCCACATTGTGTGCTATTTATAGACATGTTAGGGTTTGCAGTGCAACTAAGAAAATTTGGACAGATTTTGTAAACAAACCCCTAGCCGATTTCCTTTGGGCTTGCTGAGAAGTAAAATGTTTTAACCATTGGGCCCGTAAAGCTTGAGTGTCTACTGTGAGTTTCAGTGTTTGCCCATTATTCTATTCGTGTGTGCTTTTCTGTGAGCTTACGAGTGCATTGGCTAAGACTGAAGATTGGAACTCAAGGCCATCACAAGGTAAACTTCGAGTGAAAATTTGATTCCCGGGACAACTGCCTTCCCAAGACGTCTTAGCCCAAGGACAGTCCTTAAAAACGTGTAAAATAGATTATGTCCTCTCCTCGCACACGCAACACAAATTTTCCTGTGCCATAACTTCTCATTTGTGGGAAGAGCATTTAGTACCATCCGCCTTACGAAGATTTTAACTTTACTTGGGACTTCCTGTTTCCATATAGCCTCCAATTACAACCAAAGCTCAAAGACAAGCTTGCTGTGGATGTTCCCAAAGAAAATAAATTACTATCATAGGCAAGGTGATATGCACTTCGAACAGAAACCTCTCATTATTAGTATGATGCCATATCAACTTATCATCAATAGGAAAAACGCCCAACAATATTCGTTTAATTACCTCAACTTCATGTTCCATAAAAACTTCCTCGATCAAATGTAATTTCCAAGATTGCGTATGTGGGTTAATAAGCTCACTAACTATGGCCTCCTCCTCCAAAATCCGCCTAGGACTCACCACTTGAAAGCTAGTTGGAGTTGGGATCCACCTATCTCACCATATTTGGAAACATCAACAATCCTCCTTCTCGAGCCAACTTCAATTACTTTCCTTGCCATTAAAATACTCTGTCATGTATATGATGGTCTGTATCCCAATTTAGCACACATGAATGATGTTGACGGAAAATATCTCCCTTTCTAGACCTTGTGAAAAGAATATTCGTGTCATGAGGAATTCTCCAAGCTTGTTTAGTCAGCATTGCCATATTAAAAGTCCTCAAATCCCTAAATCCCATCCCACCATTTTTTTTGCCTTTGCACATCTCAGACCGCTTAACCCAATGTATCTTCCTCGCCCCCTCNAATTGACCCTGATATGTTTTTATTATTTGAAAGAGTTACAAATTAATTTTATCAACAATATTTCTTTTATGTATAAAATCGGGGTAACAATATTCCATTTATGATCCTATAATTTACTACATAGCGACACACATTTTTATACAATAACAAAATAACCCTACAATTTAAAAAAATTATAAATTAACATCAATATGTTCAAAACAAATTCGGACATGTCTAAAAGTTAACAATTATATTAGTTGTACCTAATTTGAGATTTAATTGATGGACACCCAATAGTTTGCGACTATTTGTTAGATAATAGAGTTTATTAAATATTAAGATTCATTATTATACTTAATATCGGAATGTATTAAGTCTTTAAATTAGGTTTCAATAACATTACTCAAAAAGTTAACAATCATTTAGGTAGGGATCTATTCAAATCAATATCACCAAAACACAATATGAGGGTGGGTACAATTAAATATATCATTTCAAAAAATATATACTTAATATGAAACAAAAAAAACTAAGGGGGTGGGGGGGCATGTGCCCACCCTGGCCCAAGGGTGGCTCTGCCCCTAGGGGCATTGCTAGCATGGAAGACCAATCCATGCCCAGCCCATGGCTAGGCACGAAGGCAAGCCTAATCAGGTTTTGTGAGCTCACAAGGAAGGCATGTGCACCACATGTGAGGTGATTTCGAACAGTTAAGACATGTACATTGCAAGTGGTGGCAGTTCCGAACAGTTACTAGCACGTGCATGGCATGTAGGATAGTTCTGTGCAATTACTGGCATGTGCACACTATGAGAGAGATTGTTGGCATGTGTACATAACATACACAAAAGTTATAGACAGTTGCTGGTTGGGTCAGCCAACAATTGCAACTGTCCCAATCAGCAGATTGTGGGAGTGGCAAAGGGATTTATCCATGATCAGCAGGTTGTGGGAAGTTTTGTGGGCGAATCTGATTTTTGTTTTGCATTGCCTAGACAGTTGGGCTTGTAACCTCCACATTGTGTGCTATTTATAGACATGTTCGGGTTTGCAGTGCGACTAAGAAAATTTGGACAGATTTTGTAAACAGACCCCTAGCCGATTTCTTTTGGGCTTGCTGAGAAGTAAAATGTTTTAACCATTGGGCCTGTAAAGCTTGAGTGTCTACTGTGAGTTTCAGTGTTTGCCCATTATTCTATTCGTGTGTGCTTTTCTGTGAGCTTATGAGTGCATTGGCTTAGACTGAAGATTGGAACTCAAGGCCATCACAAGGTAAACTTCGAGTGAAAATTTGATTCCCGGGACAACTGCCTTCCCAAGACGTCTTAGCCCAAGGACAGTCCTTAAAAACGTGTAAAATAGATTATGTCCTCTCCTCGCACAATCAACACAAATTTTCCTATGCCATAACTTCTCATTTGTGGGAAGAGCATTTAGTACCATCCGTCTTACGAAGATTCTAACTTTACTTGGGACTTCCTGTTTCCATATAGCCTCCAATTACAACCAAAGCTCAAAGACGAGCTTGCTGTGGATGTTCCCAAAGAAAATAAATTACTATCATAGGCAAGGTGATATGCACTTCGAACAGAAACCTCTCATTACTAGTATGATGCCATATCAACTTATCATCAATAGGAAAAACGCCCAACAATATTCGTTTAATTACCTCAACTTCATGTTCCATAAAAACTTCCTCGATCAAATGTAATTTCCAAGATCGCGTATGTGGGTTAATAAGCTCACTAACTATGGCCTCCTCCTCCAAAATCCGCCTAGGACTCACCACTTGAAAGCTAGTTGGAGTTGGGATCCACCTATCTCACCATATTTGGAAACATCAACAATCCTCCATCTCGAGCCAACTTCAATTACTTTCCTTGCCATTAAAATACTCTGTCATGTATATGATGGTCTGTATCCCAATTTAGCACACATGAATGATGTTGACGGAAAATATCTCCCTTTCTAGACCTTGTGAAAAGAATATTCGTGTCATGAGGAATTCTCCAAGCTTGTTTAGTCAGCATTGCCATATTAAAAGTCCTCAAATCCCTAAATCCCATCCCACCATTTTTTTTACCTTTTTGCACATCTCAGACCGCTTAACCCAATGTATCTTCCTCGCCCCCTCCTTTTGTCCCCACCAAAAATTGGAAGCTAGTGATTTCAGCTCACTGCATAAATATTCGGGGAGCTTAAAACAGCCCATAGCATATGTCGGTATTGATTGAGCCACTGCTTTGATTAAAATTTCTTTGCCCGCCTTTGAAAGCAATTGTTCCTTCCACCCTTGCAATTTCTTCCAAACCCTCTCCCTTATACATGCAAAGATCTCTTTTTTGGACATGCTGACCAAGTTATTTTCCATGTTGTTGAACTCGAGAATAGATTGCAACTCTTCCGCTCTTATCTCTGGAATATTCTTGCTGCACAACATTGTCGATTTTTCTATACTAATTTGCTGTCCCGAAGCCGCTTCATATAGCCTCAAAAGTTCCTGTACTGCATGGGCTTCCGAGAGGTGGCGTTGAAAAAAACCAGGCTGTCATCTGCAAAAAATAGATGAGAGATTCGTGGACACCTCTACCCACCATGATCCCTGTGAGTAAACCATTTCTTTCAGTAAGTAACGCCGACATTCCCTCTGCACAGATAAGAAAAAGGTAAGGGGTCAAGGGTCTCTTTGACAGATACCCCTTAGAGGATAAAAAATAATCCAGCTACTCATTATTCACCATCACAGAATATGAAACTGACTTGACACAATGCATAATCAAGTGTATCCCCCGTTCTTTTCTTTTTTTTGTCAGATCATCCAGTATTCGAAAGTCACTTTAGACTCCGACTAATTTGGATTCAAGCCAGATAAGACCATAAGGGCGACAAAGCTCTCCCTACTGTGTATCCCCCATTCTTAAAACCCAAAGCTCCCATCATTCTCTCCGAAAAAATTCACTCAACTCTATCATATTCTTTGCTCAAATCTAACTTCAAGGAAATATAACCCTCTTTACTCCAAGTTCTGCACTTAAGTAAATGATTAATTTCAACGGCCACAAGTACATTATCGGTTATTGACCAGCCAGGGACAAAAACACTTTGGTTTTTGGAGATAACAGAAAGAAAGTACACTTTTCAACCTATTAGCTAAGACCTTAACAATTTTATAAAAATTTTATAAAGAACATTACATAAGCCAATGGGTCGAAATTGGGACATTGACTCGGGATTTTGTACCTTAGGTATAAGAACAATAAGGGTGTAGTTTAGCTTAGTAAGATAATCACCCCATTTAGAAACGATAACACACAATTTAGGACATCCCCCTCCCCACCACATGCCAATATTTTTGAAAGAATTGAGTTGGCATTCCATCCGGGCCAGGGGACTTAGTTGTATACATTTGAGAAAGAGCTAACAATACCTCATCTGCTCTATAGCACTACAAAAATCTTGAATTCATGATTCAATTTTTGTAGGAACATTACCAACCTGCTCCTTTTTTCATTTCAGCAAACCCACCCTACAATTCTGGATATTCATAAATTAAACCCTTCGTACCCAGATGTGACATCCCAGACATCTACGCATTTTTACTAACAGATTCATAGTCACTTCGTTTCACCAGGTGCTTCAAATCTAAATTTCTTCCTCCGAGCAAAAGCTATATTCATTGGGCTCCTTGCTTCTGTATCTATAAGCACTTTATAATGATCCGATACCCCACAAAACTTGTGACGAACACCAGCATTTGGGAACAATCCCATTCAACAGTAGAGCACACCCTATCCAACCTCTCCCAAACCGTATTTGGAGTCAACCAATTATTGCACCATGTGTATTGGTACCCCTCATATCCAAGATCAATCAAAGCACCACTGTCTAACGCCTCACGGAAAGCTCTCGTTTGCCCGTTTGGTTTATCCCTCCGCCCTTTCTTCTCACTGTTCATAAGGGTTTCATTGAAGTCACCAACACAAATCCAAGGTAACTCACTCTGTGAACAAAGCAGTCCTAATAACGACCATGATTCTGAACATTTGGATACGTCCAGATCTCCAAAAAATGCTGGTAATCGCCAACCGTTTTGCCCATTATTTTCATCGATGGAAACATTGACGTGTGCTCGAGAAAAGCTTTGTAGAGAAACACAAACATCCTTTTGCCACAACAAGGACAATCCCCCCGACATNAAAAATTTTATAAAGAACATTACATAAGCCAATGGGTCGAAATTGGGACATTGACTCGGGATTTTGTACCTTAGGTATAAGAACAATAAGGGTGTAGTTTAGCTTAGTAAGAAAATCACCCCATTTAGAAACGATAACACACAATTTAGGACATCCCCCCTCCCCACCACATGCCAATATTTTTGAAAGAATTGAGTTGGCATTCCATCCGGGCCAGGGGACTTAGTTGTATACATTTGAGAAAGAGCTAACAATACCTCATCTGCTCTATAGCACTACAAAAATCTTGAATTCATGATTCAATTTTTGTAGGAACATTACCAACCTGCTCCTTTTTTCATTTCAGCAAACCCACCCTACAATTCTGGATATTCATAAATTAAACCCTTCGTACCCAGATGTGACATCCCAGACATCTACGCATTTTTACTAACAGATTCATAGTCACTTCGTTTCACCAGGTGCTTCAAATCTAAATTTCTTCCTCCGAGCAAAAGCTATATTCATTGGGCTCCTTGCTTCTGTATCTATAAGCACTTTATAATGATCCGATACCCCACTAAACTTGTGACGAACACCAGCATTTGGGAACAATCAGACCATTCAACAGTAGAACACACCCTATCCAACCTCTCCCAAACCGTATTTGGAGTCAACCAATTATTGCACCATGTGTATTGGTACCCCTCATATCCAAGATCAATCAAAGCACCACTGTCTAACGCCTCACGGAAAGCTCTCGTTTGCCCGTTTGGTTTATCCCTCCGCCCTTTCTTCTCACTGTTCATAAGGGTTTCATTGAAGTCACCAACACAAATCCAAGGTAACTCACTCTGTGAACAAAGCAGTCCTAATAACGACCATGATTCTGAACATTTGGATACGTCCAGATCTCCAAAAAATGCTGGTAATCGCCAACCGTTTTTCCCATTATTTTCATCGATAGAAACATTGACGTGTGCTCGAGAAAAGCTTTGTAGAGAAACACAAACATCCTTTTGCCACAACAAGGACAATCCCCCCGACATACCCCATCGAATCCACATCAACACCATTCATCCTTATACGCCTTTTCGACCTTTCGATACCCTCAGCTCTACATTTTGTTTCCATCAAGAAAACAAAATCGGGTCTTTCCTTCTCCACATACTCGTGAAGAAAATGAACTGTCCGAGATAGCCCAACACCTCGGCAGTTCCAACTTAAGATTTTCATGGCGATCGGCAGGTCTAGAGACAAGAACTTGCTGTTGAAAAATTGGATTTAGAGACTCCATCCCCAAAAAATACCTGGACAACGATACCCTTTTTCTTCGAAACCGACTGCAGCTCCACCTCCATACCATCAATCGAAGCTTCTGCCTTTCTTTTTCCTACATCATTCGCCACATCCTTCATCTTAGTTGAACCACTTTGAGCCCTAGCATCCCTCTTCCAAATTTTCAGATTTGTCTTTCACGTGTTCCTCCTGTGCTGCTGTGGACTGAAACACTGTTAACCCAGAAGCAACTTTAGTCAAAACAGCTTTGGACTGGACTACCTCAACTAGTGGGCTTAGAGTATCCACCAATAGAACGGGCCCATCCTTCATCATCAATTATGTGGGTGGGTCTTTTTTATTTCTGATCCGGATCCGACAGCTTGAAGGATTCCCTCCGCAATTTGAAACGCCTTAGCCGAAATCCCAGCAATGGCGGAATCAGCAGTAACCATATCAGCCCCAGTATTTTCTCCTTCCACCACTTTTGCCTCACCCATATTCAAATTATTGAGATCTCCCCCGAACCATTAAAGAATAGTAGGTTGAAATTACGCAATAGTCCAAGGCAAGCTTTTTTTCTATATTCTAGAATAACCCCAAAATTTCTTCAATATGTAAAATGCTCCAAATTTTCTAAAACTCTTCAGTGAGACCCTAGAATTTTCACAAAATTTAAAAAATATCGGAGAACTCCGAAAAAAATAAAATATATTTTATTGAACTGTCTTTCGATATACCTTTGCGTGTGGGAACTCATATTCTTTCTCTGATTGGAAAAAAATATCATGAAACAATCTATCTTTCATGTATTTCTAAACTTAATAATGTGTTATGATGGACTAAGCCCAAGAGGACCAAATCCATGTTGAAAGCCCTAATTAAGGGGTCAAATTATAAAAACCCAGCAGGCCAAACGAGGTCCAAGCCCAGTTAAACTCATCAACTTGGTTACGTCATGAAGAGAGCTCAGGAGCCTCACCTGCACCACCTTGGGAATAGTCAAACCTCACCTTATTTTTTTGACGGAGTCTCATGGAGAGCGCCGCAACCACCTCGCACGTTGAGAAGAAGTCGTGAGCTCCTCTAGAATAGTTATGTAGTGGCTATTAAGTCGCCCCAATCTGTTAGGGGGCGACTATAAATTGTAAGCCCCGCCAATACTTGGGGGGCATGATCATCATCAACACACTCTCGCATGAGCACAATTCTCTTCTCCCTCTCAAAGTTTGTATTCTCTGCTCTCCAAGCACCCCTGAATTAATTGAGTACCCGACGACCAAAGCTATTTAAAAGTGGACGTAGGTCATGTTGACCGAACTACTATAAATCTCGTCTCCTCTTTCTCTCTTTACTTTTAATTACTACATTTATTTTCAATTATTTGACAGGTGGTGTGCAAAGTCATTTTGTGCATCATCAGTTTAGCGCCGTCTGTGGGAACCGACCAAATTCTCACTTCTAATCATTCTTTCTATTGAACCAATGACGATCACCACCAGATCGATAAATCAACTTGAGGATAATTCACCACGTGAGAAAAAGGTTGCTCCTCCACCTACCAACCCTGTCCCAAATGCTCCAGTTTCAAATCCTCAGCAAATGTTAGAGATCATCCAACAGCTGATGGCCCAAAACCAACAGATCATGCAACTCATGCTCACCGGACAAGGAGGAGCATAGCTCGAAAAACCTCAAGGAGCTCCACGCCTTGGACATCAAAGAGCTCCACACCTTGCTGCTCCTCATCTAGGCGCCCATGCAGATCTGGGCGCCCCTTTTAGAGTCCCCTTGGGCGCCTCAAACAGGGGAGCCTATCATGATCCACCTTCTCTTCCTCCTACTTCCCATAGTGAAGATCCTCATCTCTAAGAGGAAGATGATGAAAACCAAAGCATGGAGCATAGGAGTTGTTCCCATGATCATTTCAGAGGAGCCCTCAATCACTGAGACGAGAAAATTAAGGAAGTGCAAAATCAATTGGGTGACGTCTTCAACGCCATGAAGGCACAAGGACCCGAGACAATGGACTACCTGGTAAGGCGAACATACACATCTTTCAAACCTGATGTGGCAAATTATTCCCTCCCGCAAAAGTTTAAAATGTCATCTGTGGAGACCTTTGACGGAACGAAGGATCCACTAGACCACCTCGACACCTACAAAACTCTGATGCCGCTGCACAACGTCCGAGACGAAATCATGTGTAGGGCGTTTCCAACCACCTTGAAGGGATCCACCCGACAATGGTTCGCCAAGCTCTCTCCAGCCTCCATTGCCTCTTTTGCTGAGATGGGCAGGTCATTCGTGCCACATTTCATTGAAAGGCGACACTACTAGAAGCCTGTCACCCACCTGCTTAGCATAAATCAGGATCGAGATGAGAGCCTAAGAAGCTACCTTACTCATTTTAACAAGAAGGTCCTCCAAGTTATTGAGCCTGATGACAAAGTGACTATGATTGCCTTCTTGGGAGGCCTCCATTCGTCAAGCTTCCTCTTCTTAGTGATGAAGCACCCACCAAGGAGTATGCCAAAGCTACTAGCAAATGCCCAAAAATACATGAATGCTGAGGACATCACAAGGACCAAGCGAGGTAAGTCCTCCAGAGCAAGGAAAAAGAGGAAGGAAAGAAAGAATGATGACAAGAAGGAGACTAGCAATAAGCGTAGCAGAACAGAGAGGGTTCCCGTCAAAAATAGGCTAGGTCTTACTCCTCAGAGGGACTGACAAGCCTTCACTCCCCTCAATGCTGATGTCGGGCACATCCTATTCCAGATCCAAGATAACCCTGCAATAAAGTGGCCAGGGAAGATGAAGTCTCCTCTAAATCGCAGAAATTCAAACAAGTATTGTCGCTTCCACTGCGACCACGGGCATGACACCGATGATTGCTATGATCTCAAAAGATAAATTGGGGAACTCATCCAGCGTGGTCACCTACGCTAGTATGTTGTTGGTAGGGGACAAGCACCACCACCTCACAATTAAGAAGATTAACAGCCCATTGGGAAAATCCACACCATCTCGGAAGGACTAGTAGGAGGTGGAGAATCACTCTCTGCCATGAAGACCCACGCTAAAAAAATGAGGCACCTCAACGAATTGCACCTATCCAAGACACCTAGGCATGGTGCCAACAAGGTCATATCCTTCTCAGATAAGGACTTGGAAGGAATCCAGCACCCCCATGACGATCCTCTAGTACTCACCATGACCATTACCAATTTTCAAGTGCGTAAAATCCTGGTGGATAGCGGCAGTTCTACGAATATCCTATTCGCAAAAGTATATGACAAGCTCAACCTGGGTAGGAAGAAACTGCAACCTATCAGATCATCCCTCATCGGGTTCTCAAGAAAAAAGGTATATCCCCTAAGGTCCATCACCCTACCAGTTACAGTCGAAGCAACACCCCGAAGCTCCTCAATCATAGTCAATTTCTTAGTAATAGACTGTTCATCAACCTACAACGTCATATTAGGGTGACCTGCTCTTAACACATTAAGAGTTATTCCCTCCACTTATCATCTCATCCTCCACTTTCCAACCCCGAACAGAGTCGGAGAGGTCAGAGGAGACCAGGTTGCAACAAGGGAGTGCTATGTCTCCTCTATGAAGACCAAGAAGTCATAGGAGGTGTTGCAAGTTGAGGTCCTTGACCCAAGGGATGACGTCACCATAGAAAGAAGAGAACCAGTAGAAGAACTCACCCCTGTGGTTTTGGATGAGGAACATCCAGAAAGAAGAGTACATATTGACTCTTCCTTTTTTAAAGATTTGGTTCGCCAGCTAATAGACTTTTTGAGACGTAACATGGACTGCTTTGCATGGTTACACGTAGACCTTGAGGGCATCGACTCAAAAGTGGCCACACACCGCTTCAATGTTAACCCTCGTCACAAGCCTATTCGCCAAAAGCTAAGGGGCAACTCCACTAAAAGGGCCCAAGCTATGGACAAGGAGGTGAAAAAACTAATAGATAATGGGGCGATTAGAGAAGTAAAATATCCTGAGTGGCTCTCCAACATGGTGATGGTCACTAAAGCTAATGGGAAGTGGCGCCTCTGCATTGACTTTACAGAACTCAACAAAGCGTGCCCAAAAGACAGCTACCCACTGCCACGGATCAACCTCCTCATCGACGCTACCGCGAGATATGAGTTGCTCACCTTCCTGGATTCATACTCTGGCTATAACTAGATTAGCATATACCCCCCAGATCAGGAGAAGACATCATTATCACTCTGAAGGGGACCTACTGTGTCAGGGTCATGTCCTTCAAATTGAAAAACGTAGGATCAACCTACCAACGGCTGGTGAACAAAATGTTTCAATTCAGATCGGGCAAACGATGGAGATATACATGGATGACATGCTGGTGAAAATTCTCACAGCAGTAGACCACATTGACTTTACAAGCTAATGGGAAGTGGCGCCTCTGCATTGACTTTACAGAACTCAACAAAGCGTGCCCAAAAGACAGCTACCCATTGCCACGGATCAACCTCCTCATCGACGCTACCGCGAGATATGAGTTGCTCACCTTCCTGGATTCATACTCTGGCTATAACTAGATTAGCATGTACCCCCCAGATCAGGAGAAGACATCATTATCACTCTGAAGGGGACCTACTGTGTCAGGGTCATGTCCTTCAAATTGAAAAACGTAGGATCAACCTACCAACGGCTGGTGAACAAAATGTTTCAATTCAGATTGGGCAAACGTTGGAGGTATACATGGATGACATGCTGGTGAAAATTCTCACAACAGTAGACCACATTGACCACCTCCAGAAAACTTTCAATGTCTTGAGGTCCTATCACATGAAGCTAAATCCTAAGAAGTGCACCTTTGGTGTAGGGTTAGAAAAGTTCTTAGGCTTTATGGTCGACTAGAGAAGAATTGAGGCGAACCCTGATAAGATCAAGGTCATCCTCGACATGAAGTCACATTTCTCAACCAATGAGCTCCAACGTCTCAATGGGAAAATCGCAGCACTCAATAGGTTCGTTTTTGCCTTTCTTCAAGATTCTCTAAAAGGTCTTCGAGTGGGAACCTGAGGCAAAGGAGGCCTTCCAAAGGCTTAAAGCCTACCTGGCTACACCTTCCCTCCTGTCACATGCCACTCCAGGAGAAACTCTACATTTATACCCTTCTGCTTCCTCATCAGCAGTAAGTTTCGTGCTCATCAGAAATGATGATGGAGTGTAGAAGCCTATCTACTACGTGAGCAGGGCATACCGGGGAGCAGAAGTTAGATATTTATGCTAGAAAAGCTAGCGTTCACTATGGTCTCAATGGCAAGATGCCTATAACATTACTTTCAGAGTCATAGCATAGTTGTAATCACAGACCAACCTTTAAAAAGAGTCCTAGGGAAATCAAACGTATTCGGAAGACTTCTTAAGTGAGCAATGGAACTCGGCAAGTTCAATATTCAGTACCAACCAAGGACAGCCATCAAAGCACAAGCCTTGGTGAATTTCATTGCTGAGCTTACACCAGCAGAGGAAGAGAGCTACAAGGATACACAGATGTCCAACGGGGACACCCAAGAGCCCGATGAGGACACCCAGATGCCTGGTAAGGACTCTCAGGTACCCAAACTGGGCTCCTAGGCCATCTCAGGCGCCTAGATCTCCTCCTTGGACACTCAGCCTTCATCCTCAGGCACCCAAACAGCTCCCATTGGCGCCTAGACCACTCCCTCTGGCGCCCAGGCATCTCCCTCCAGTGCCCAGACACTCTAAGGCACCCAGCCTGGCATCCAGGCTCCCCCATCGTGGCGCCCAATCTCCAACTTTGATATTCGAACCCTCCACTCTACTACTCTAAAAACTCTATGTAGATGGCTCCTCGACCAGTGAAGGAGGAAGAGCAGGCCTAATATTGATCAGCCTCGATGGTACCACTCTCAAGTATGCAGTGAAGCTCCATTTTATTGCTTCTAACAATGAGGCAGAGTATGAAGCCCTCATTTCTGGATTAAAACTGGCAGCTGAAATGGAAGCTCAACATCTCACCACTTATAGCGATTCTCAACTTATAATTAATCAAGTAAATGGCGAGTTCGAAGCCAAAGGAGCCAGAATGTAGGAATACCTCGACATGGTGAAAAGTATGATCACAAAGTTCCAATACTTTCAGATCTGTCACATCCCAAGAGAAGACAATATGGCCACCGATGCACTTGCGAGACTTGCCTCATCCTTGGAAGCCCCACCAGGAGGACTAGCATTCATTGGTCACCAGTTTGAGCCGAGCAAGTTAGACATGGAGGCCACAAATGTCAACTGTGCATCAGCTAAGTCAAACTGGATGTCTCCGATAAGGATATACCTACAAGAAGGTGCACTGTCAGATGACCCTCTAGAGGCTAGGAAGCTCAGGATGAGAGCTAATTAACCACCAAAATTATTATTTTATTATATTTAATAATTGATTAATTGCATATTATTTGTGATTAAATATGTTAAATTCCTTTGTTTTTTAGTTTGACACTTTTTCTAGTTATTTGGTTTATTTTGTAGGTAAATTTGTTGATTTAAAGTAATAATGGATAATGCAAGTGAAACAATCTCAAGAGGAAGAATTACAATTGATAAGGATTGAAGAGTCAATATTGAAATAGGAAAACTTGAAAATATGACAGCAATTTAATCCTTATAAGAGTCTAAGTTTGAAGAAAACTCATTTAGAGTTGGATTAAGAAAGTATCCTAGAAGATAAGGATTTGACACGTCTTCAATATTTTTGGCCACAACTTTTGACTTCAATATCTAATTTACTTGATTTTTTTTTTGGGGGGGGGGGTGGAAAGAAAACTTCAAGGGTTACAAAAGTGTATTTATGAAATTTTTGTGAATCAACCTCTAAATATGCGAAATCCAATATTAAAGTCTGGACAGATTTTGTATCCGCGCCCCAAAGATTTTATACACGGAATTTAACCTTACAAAACTTCTTTTTGGGAAAGGAATTCCTTTCAAGACAATCTTATATCTTCTACCTATACTTATGATTTATTTTGAGTATAAATAGGAGTTCTCATTTAGAGGATTATTCTTTTTTCTATCTTTTTATTTTTATTTTAATTCGTCATGTCTGGATAGAAGGCTAAGACAAGGTTAGGGGAGAACCTCTCAATGAAGTATGATAATTTTATTGATTCTGAGTTTAATGATTTATAATATTTTGTTAATTTAACTTTTGATCTTATAACAAAGTTTTTGCTCTATAAAAATCCTTGAGTCGTTGTGTCATGTACATCGGTTGCTTGAATTTCCATGCGAATAAATAACTGGTTATTTCACGCTTGATGTAATTATTATTATTTTATAAAATAATATAATTTGATGATTATTCAGGTTCTTGAATAATCTTTTGATTATAACTTTTGATTTTCTTACTTGATTTGTTACTCAAATAAACCGACATTTGATTTTTGTCTCAAGTTAAGATTTGAGTCTTTAATCATTATTGTATGGAATTGAGAGGGAGTACATGATACTCTAGTATTATTTATATTACTATTTTAATTATTAAAATTAATTTTCTCCACTCAACAATTCCCTAAACAAATCATTTATTTTTATGTTTGTTTAAGTATTTGTGTAATTATTTTCTTGTTACAATTCCTTGAGGGTTCGACCTTGGTTTTTTAAGAAATATATTACTTTGCTCAACCTGTGCTTGGGTTTACAATATTAAAGTTGAAGCAAGAGCCTCCAAGTTCACCATCCTACAGGACACTTTGTATAAGAAAAACTACTTTTTGTCATTGTTGCGGTGTCTTTCACCCGAAGAAGCTCACTATGTCTTGCGAGAGATCCATGAATGGATTTGTGGGAACTATTCTGGAGGGCGCTCCCTCGCCCACAAGGCATTCAGGCAAGGTTACTTCTGGCCTACCATGGTAAGGACCGCCCATGAGTTCTCCAAGAAGTGTGACAAGTGTCAACGCTTCGCAACTGTGCCTAGACAACCACCGGAAGAGCTAATAACCATTTCAAGTCTGTGGCCTTTCTCCAACTGAGATATCGACATCCTAAGCCCTTTGCCTCTCAGCAAAGGACAGTGCAAATTCGTGGTGGTAGTAGTCAACCATTTCACCAAGTGGACAGAAGCTGAACCCTTAACGAAAATCATAAACGCAAAGGTCAAAGATTTTATCTGAAAAAACTTGATTTTAGGATACCCCACGCCATTATCAGTGATAACGTCAAGCAGTTCGACAACAAGCTGCTGAACTCCTTCTGCTCCGACCTTTAGATAAAGCAGTCTCACTCCAGCCTAGCACACCCCCAGGCAAGTGGACAAGCAGAAGTCATGGTGAGAATAGTTCTATGCAACTTAAAAACAAGGCTTGAAAGAGCGAAGGGTCTTTGGGTCGATGAGCTCCTAGGTGTATTGTGGGCCTATCGAACCATGCCAAGAACTCCTACTGGGGAAACCCCTTTCTCTCTCGCCTTTGGAATTAAGGCAGTCATCCCTGTGGAGATAGGGGTACACTCTCTAAGGGTCCAGCACCATGACCCCATAACCAACGAAGAAAGACTCCGCATCAACCTCGACTTTGTGGAGGAGGCAAGGGAGATGGTTGTGGTCCGCAACGAGGAGTACAAACAACGCATGACGAAGTACTACAACTTGAGGGTGAAGCCTCGTTCCTTCCAACCAGGAGACTTGGTCCTCAAGAAAGTGATCATCGCCACAAAGGATTCACGCGAAGGAAAGTTGGAATCAAATTGGGAAGGACCCTACCTCATAACAAAAGTGGTGAGGCCAGGCACCTACAGGATCTGGAATGCTGATGGGAAGGTCTTACTCCATCCATGGAACGCAGAGCACTTGAAGAGGTATTACCAATCACACCTTGAGGGCATCAAAGTAGTAGAAGTTGAGGACTTGGTTTTATTTCCTACTTTTTTTGGGGTCATTATCCGATATTCAATGTACTTTCTTGGGGATTATTATCCAATATTACTTTATATAAGCAGTAGATCAATAAAATTTTCTACCTTTTACTTCAGAAAAGATCTTTGCATTTCAATTTCAAAGGAGTCCCAGTACAAAAGTTAAGCTACAAACTGCCTTTAAAAAAAAAATTAAAGTCCCCAACACTATGATCACTCTCATGGTTGTCGTCGTCGTCCTCCTCATCCTCAGCTTCATCAGAGTTTCCATTACCATCATCAGGCGCCTCAGTAGGTAAGAAGCTTGAAACATCAATATCAAGGAAAACAGCGAAGATCTTCCCTTGAAGCTCATCATAACCGTCAATAAAGGCGTCTGCAAGGCCATTCTCCAAGTCTCTATCGGCTATAACTACCCTTTCCTCAGCCTACAAAGCTCTCTCATGAGCTGCCTTCACCTTTGCCTCTATAGCAACCTTTCTGAGCGAGGCCATCTCGCGGGTCTTAGCAAGCTCAGCTTTACTGAGCATGGCCCTCTCACGGCCCTTCACAAGCTCAGCCTCCTTAAGCGCGTCCCTCTCACGGGTCGCCGAAAGCTCAAACTCAAGCTCCGTTGCCCTCTCACGGGCCCTCTCAAGCTCAGCCTCTAGCTTGGTCGCCCCCTTATAGGACGTCAAAAGCTTAGTCTCAAGTTTGGTTGCTCTCTCACGGGTTGCCACAAGGTCAACATCAGAAGCCCTCATAGCAGCTTCAAGCTCGATGATCCTTCCCTGAGCAGCTAGAAGCTCTCTTTGCATAACTTCATTATTTTACTTCAGCCAACCATGATATTGGGTCCTTGAAAACAAGTAGACGGATGCATTCGAAGCCTGGAAAAAACAAAAAATAGAGGAAATGACAAAACACATAAGAAAGGATTGGAGAAAGGGAAATAACAAACTCTTACCTGAGCCAGACCTTCCAAAAATGTGTTGATGATCCCCTCGGTGCCCAAGGTACTAATCTGAGTAACTTTGGCCGAAAACACAACCCTCCCAAGCCTTTCCTTAATGACCAGCGGGTTGCCCAGCATGGGACTAGCCCAAACCGGCGTCCCTGTAGAAGTTCCCTCACGAGAAGGAGGCGAACAAGGGGCAGAAGGTGTGGCTGGCAAGGAAGACTCTGGGGTAGAGGTCACAACTGATGGGGTCATTGGCTGAGAAGGCAGCATCGAAGGGGTCACTTGATAGGAACAAGCCCGAGGCTCCATTTGAGGGGTTGCTTGAGGAGAGCTCACCTCGGGCGGCACCGTTGGAGAAGTCACTTGGGGTCATCACCCGTCCTCGCCACCTTGGAAGGAGGACGGCTCCTACCAGAGAGGCGGGATCCAATCACTTTTCTATCCATCGCTGCAAAGAGAATAAAGTGTCAAAAAAAAAAGAGTAAAAGAGGAGGATATAAAATAATCAACTCATTCTTTCTCTTCAAAGGGGAGCCACTGGACTTCGAGGATGGAGTAATAGCCCTAGCATCCTTGGGTAAAAGAGCTCCCAAGTTTATGTCAAGACAAGCCCTCACTGCCTGTAATTTCCACTTTTGATTTTTCGAGAGCACAGGCAAGTCTGCAAGGGAATGATAAGCATACACATATATAAAAAAAAAAAAAGGGAAAGTAAATGTAGGGCATACCGGGTTTCCTAGCAGCACCCCATCGTGTGGGTACCAAAGCCATATCAACTTCTGCAGCCCATTCTCCGTCGACAAAGAAGAAACGAGATTTTCAGTTGTGGCAATTGGAGCGTAACCCCATGAGTATCTTACTGCTTCTCGTAGTAAAATAGTACCACCCTCTATTTGGTGTATGAGTCTCACTCAAGTTATAAGCTGCATGAAACTTCACATGAGAAGCATCTTCATGATACACCTTCCTTCACAATACAAGAAAGCCCTACAAGACTCTCCAACCATTAGGCGCCAACCGCCCTAGAGTCAAGGAAAAGTAATGCAGAATGTAAAAAATGGGAGAAGACATGGGGAACCTAAGCCCAGCCTCAAGCATCTTCTCGTAGATGGCAATGTCACCAGAGGAGTCATCGCAAGCAAGCTCACCCGTCTCAACCCGGCGACACAGCACGGTCGGAGGAATATGATAAGCAGAAACAAGCCTCAAAATATCATCATCAGAATTGAGCAAACTGAAAAAGATATTCACTTTAGACCCGTCATCATCGAGGGTCACTTTGCTTTTGTGCTTCTTGTTTCGGAGTCATAAGGAATGGCTTGAGCCACCATCTAGGAGGTTTTGAGGGATGTGGGTTTGAGAAGCTACACTCGGAGGAGTCAAATAATCATCACTAAAAGTGGCGCCCAAAACTTCCTTGTCGCCTACAGTATTCAACCTAGCGCTCGAAGGAATGCCTGACCCCTTATGCTCATCCAAACGGGAAAGCCCAGTACCTGGAGAGGTGTCTGGCCCCTATGCTGACCCAAACGGGGCAGCCCAGCACTTGTAGAGGTGTCCGGCCCCCTTTATTCGCCCAAACAGGGTAGCCCAGCACTTGAAGAGGTGTCCGGCCCCCTCTGCTCACTTGAATCAGCTGGGAGGGCGCCTGGCTTGTTGTACCCGCCCAGATCAGCGCTCAAAGGGGCACCCAACCCTTTACCATGCTCGCCCAAGCTGTTGGGCTGCTCACCCAACTCTCCCCGCTGCTCCTTTGCGTGAAACCTTGCATCTCCAATAGAAATAACAGTCTCGTGGGCTGCCTGCTCTAGGAAACCATCTGCCACAAAAGCTGCGCACCCATTCAGACAGCTGCCCAGCTCGCCTAAGCTATCCAGGATAGTATCTTCGGTGCCCAGGCAGTTCAGATTGGCGCCCAGGCCGTTGCCCAGCTCGCCCAAACTGTCCAGGACACCCCTTGGCTCGCCAAAACTACCCAGACCAGTGCATGTGACGCCCAATTAGAGCCTAAAGTGGCGCCCATCGTTTCCTTTGTGAGCTGATTGCGCGCACCAATGGCAGCAGTAGCCAACGGGGATCCCTCTACTCCCCCTCCTTCAATCCCTGTCATTCCAAGGACTTTATAGCCACTTGTTTCAGCTCCAATATCGCCATTTCCCATGGCACCAATGGAGTTTTTCACTTTACCTCCTTCAACTGACATTACCCACTTAGATACTCCACTCAAGAATCTCACCAATACACTCTTGAAAGACTTCGAACTATACCTCCTTTCTCTCAAGTCTCTATGGAATGGGAAAAGCTTGGGTTCTCAAGCTTTACAAGAATGAGTTTTTCAAGATTAAGGAGATGGAGAAGGAAGATTCTATTTGTAGCCTAGGGTTTTAAAATAAGGAAAAGCCCAAATTGAAAAGCAAGGGTTCTCTTAAAAATTCAAGTAAAAATGGAAAAGACTTGGGTGTTCAGAGCGAGACGAAATACATCAAGAATGGAGAAGGAGCCTTGGTACTTGATTCAAAAAACTGTTTAAGGTCCGGGGGTGCTGCCCCCGAGCCCCTGCCACTTGATCGGGCAGGTGGAACCTCGTGACCTGTCCAGGCACGTCGATCCTCGCGACCTGTCCGGGCAGGTCGATCCCCAAATCAAAGTGCAACATGGACGTAGCGAGAGGGGAGTCTTCATGGGTCAGAACTCAAAGATTCAAGCAAATGCCCCATTCTTCAAGTTTCTTTAGAAAATGGGGTATTGGGGGGCAAATGATGGACCAAGCCCAAGAGGCCCAAATCTATATTGAAAGCCCATTCATGATCAAGGGCTCAAAATTATGAAGATCCAACAAGCCCAACGAGGTCCAAGCTCAGTTAAACTCATCAGCTTGGCTACGTCATCAAGAAAGCTCAGGAGCCTCACCTGCATCGCCTTGGAATAGTCAAACCTCACCTCATCCTTTGACCGAGGCTCATGGAGAGCGCTGCAACCACCTCGCACGTTGAGGATAAGTCGTGAAATCCACTAAAATAGTTATATAGTGGCTATTAAGTCGCCTCAATCTGTTAGGGGGCGACTATAAATTGTAAGCTCCGCCAATACTTGGGGGGCATGATTATCATCAACACACTTTCACCTGAGTACAATTCTCATCTCCTTCTCAAAGCTTGTACTCTTTGCTCTCCAAGTACCCTTGAATTAATTGAGTACCCGACGACCAAAGTCATTCAAAAGTGGACGTATGTTACGTTGACTGAACCATTATAAATCTCATCTCCTCCCACTTTCTTTACTTTTAATTACTGCATTTATTTTCAATCACTTGACAGATGGTGTGCAAAATTATTTTGTGCATCATCATGTTCTGCTGCTCATATTTGAAGCCAAAATGGATGAAGGTTCTGTGGAATTTTTCTTTTTGTTTTTGAGACTTTTAAGGTGCCAATTTTTTTTGTGGAACAANCTTCTCTCCTTCTCAAAGCTTGTACTCTCTGTTCTCCAAGTACCCTTGAATTAATTGAGTACCCAACGACCAAAGTCATTCAAAAGTGGACGTATGTCACGTTGACTGAACTATTATAAATCTCATCTCCTCCCACTCTCTTTACTTTTAATTACTGTATTTATTTTCAATTACTTGACAGATGGTGTGCAAAATTATTTTGTGCAGCATCATGTTCTGCTGCTCGTATTTGAAGCCAAAGTGTATGAAGGTTCTGTGGAATTTTTGTTTTTGTTTTTGAGACTTTTAAGGTGCCAATTTTTTTTGTGGAACAATGTTTAGTGACTGCATTTTATAACAGATCATGTCATAACTGTCCCCCATAGTGGTATGAAATCTTATGCATAGATATATCAATTTTTATTTTTTTTTGGTTCAATGGTTATAGGTGTCCGAATTAATTTACATGCGTCTCGACTAATCTCTTTTCAAATATAAATCATACACGCTGAGATTAATATGAGAAATAAATCTCTCATGATTTGGATTGATGGTGTCGTCAAAATTCGAACTCAAGACGTCTAATTTATAATTCGTCCTTGTTACCACTTAAGGTATNATTTTTTTTTTTTTTGGGTTCAATGGTTATACGTGTCCGAATTAGCTTATATGCGTCTCGACTAATCTCTTTTCAAAGATAAATCATACACACTGAGATTAATATGAGAAATAAATCTCTCATGATTTGGATTTATGGTGTTGTCAAAATTCGAACTCAAGATGTCTAATTTATAATTCGTTCTTGTTACCACTTAAGCTATCACCGAATTAGATATATCAATCTTTCATCATACTTAAATTTGGCATTTGCAAAAGGTTTGTGAACTCCTTGAATTATCCCATGAAAAGCCAACTCTCTGTGGTATGGTATACGTATTAGGTGTATTTAGATGATAAGAGTAGACTGTTGAAGATTTTAAAAAATACTTTTTTCTATTCAACCTAAATCCACCTTTAACCTGCTATTTAAACATACCCATCGAGAAAGGAGAGATTGAGATTCAAAACTTATTTTGCTGGTAATCAAAAAATACAAAATAGGAAAAAAAAACCTTAAGAAAACTAATACCAACATGGCCACACCGTGACCAAATCCAGCATAGTCGGTTTAACATGGCAAACCAAATTAACAGAAATGTCCCCACTCTCACATATAGTGAAAGTAATAATTGGCCTTTTCTTTTGGCTATTGCTTTCTTCATTGTAGTGAGTGAATTTTGATTATATTTACCTTCGGCTCTTGCCCACCATGCCTTGTCTAGTTTCTTTTGGGACCTGGGGACTTTTTTTTTNAAAGTAGGGCAACACATGATTAAATTAGTGCTGGAACTAACTTATCTTGCGAGGACCGATGCGTTTTGAATACCGTTAGATTCATTAGTGCCCATCCAAATAGTCCATAAAATATTTTTTAATATTATTTGTTTTTTTAATTATTGGCCGACTGACTTTTCGACAAAAGAGCATAAAAGAACGTATTTTGAGTCGTACAATTTTTAGATTCTTATCGAATTATGACGTATTAATTGTTTTATGAACAAGATACATGAATATGTTAGTAGAGATTAGTTGATTAAAATAATATATGAATATCATAAATTTTTATATAAATACCCATTTTACTTTTATAAAACAAAAATAAATAAAATATATTTTGAAACCAAGAACAAGAAAAGACCCAAGATTTTGTCGACTAACTCTATCCCATCCAAACCTATGAGCATGCGGTCTACCATAGTGGTAGTATATTGATGATACTAGAAATACTATCGAAAATAAGTAGAAGGACATTTATATATCCGACTTATAACAACAGTCAATAATCAGGTCGTTTATGTACAATCTTAGGCAATGATGACCAAGTCATCCTTACCATCACATGAGGAAACTAAATATCTCCGGCTTAGGTAAGAGGTTTGGATCAAGTTCTTTTATCTGACTAAAATAATATAAGATCATTCCAAGCAGTATGATCTCACTATATGATCTGTCATAGATATGGAAGACCACAACATATCGAAACTTGAAAACAAGTCACAATGTCATCTCAATATGTTCTAGAAGGTTACGTCACACATAGGGAATATAACTTCTAATGATCCAATATTCCAAATCTTAATAAATTTGGGGACCATATGATGATAACAGAAAGACCACCCCACCTATGAGTATAAATATAAGGGGCATTCCCTCATACAGCAACAATCCATTGTAATCTCTACAATTGTAACACTTATCTTTCACCCCAAGCAACAGAAATCTGTCAAGAATCAAAAAACTCTATTATAGTGAATTAGTCAATCTTTTAGCTAGTGAATTACTATAATATGTGTGTTATCATTTGTTCTGCAGCTCTTATCGTTGTTCTATAATTACCGTAGCATTTTATAAAGCTATTGGGCTCAGCCATAGACCGATTTCTTCTACATTGTTCATTCACATACAACTATTCCCAAGCCTTCAAGCTTTTCAATTCAAGCACACACCTCACCCTTGGACTCCATACATCATCAAATATATTTACCCTAAGATCGAGCATTTACTCTTCAAAATAGATCGTTTAATTACAAAAAAAAAAAGAAGATGATAGTTAGAAATCATAATGAATATGAATATAATTTACCCTAACAACTAGTATTTACTGTTGAACATTAATCATTTGGTCACAAAAAAGAAAAAGAAATGCATGCCAAAATTAAAGATGCAATCCAATGTGGAGTGCAAAGTATCTTTACTGTCCCTCTAAAGACATGAATTTAATCTTCACATAGAATTTGTAGTAGATCTTCAAAAATAATTGTCTTTCATATGTATAAGATGTCACAGTCACTTTAATCCACATAAATGAAAATTTTTAATATGGAGCCCAGAAAAGGAAAAATTAAAAAAAAAGAGTATTAAACACAAACCTCATGCCATCATATGTGGAAGAGGAATTTCTTGGAGGAATGGCTTTTTAACATGAAATCTTGTCATATACTTTTTTGGGCAGAAGGCTGCAAAGACAGCAACGATGGGTTGTCTTTTACTTGGTAATAGTAAAATGCCTAATGGGTGGTTAAAAGTCAACTAGGAATATAGCTTGATATGTAGCCTGAATGGATGACAACCCATTGGGTTTTAAGAACAGCGCCTGTAGTTCAATCCTCTTGAATATCATCTATTAAAGCATCTTTAACAATAAATTATATTTTAATTATCTAAAAAATAAAATTTTTTATTTTAACTATTTACTTTTTTAATACACACTCTAACAGATTTTTTATATTTTTAACTACTCTTTTTAAATATTATTTCTTATTTTTTTTATAATTTTTTTTTTAAAATAATGAAAGAGAGAAATGAGAGAAAGAGAGAGAAAATAATATAAAATATGTTTACAAGTTGTGATAGTGATATTCTATATTTAGAGTATTATTGTAGTAAAAATCTATTTTAGAGTATATAAACAGCATCTATTGGAACATGACTTTTGACTTTAATTAGTTAAATTTTAGTTATTTTGATCATTTACAGCATCTGTTGAAAATGCTCTTAGTCGAGTTAATTACTACTCTACACGATAGTTTTAAAATATATAATTTATTTATCAAAATAAGATAATTTTTAAAAACGTGTTTATAAAATATGCTTTCATGATTAAAAAAAACATGCTTTTCTTCATAAGATCATGTTTTTCATTTAAAAATGTGTTTAGTGATCACCCTTTTATTCAAGCCTTTCCTATGTATTTTTGTCTACTATAATACAAAACATGTTTTAAAATAAACGTTTTCGTAATAAAAAGTATGTTTGTCTATATGGAAAGCGAGTTTATAAAAAAAATTGTTGTATTTTAATAAATAAATTCAAAGCAGTGGTAAATTGGTATATATGTTTCGAAACTGCGGAGTGGTTTCAGTTTTCATATATTCAATTTTTATTTTTATTTTTTAAAAAAAAATTTTGTATATGAATTGGACTCCTATATATTTGCAAGGTATACAATCATAATGCCAAGGTAGGAGGTCAAGAAATTAACTTAGAAAAAAAAAAAAAAACAAAATATGTGATGAAGGGGAAATCTTACAAGTTTTATTAAGAAAATAAAATTTTGAACAAGTTATAATTAAACCAAAATTATGGCACCAAATCATTTACCATCGATAAGAGAAGGAGAAAAAAAATTTAATTAAATTTTTTCTCCAAATTTGTACCGAAGTAAGAGTAAAAGTTTTTAAGTCATGCTTAGAGATGACTTTACTTGAGTCGGTTATAGAGGAACTCATTTGATCTGGCTCATCGTTTAGTTCAAAGGCTCTTTTAGAGAAGTCTATAATGAGTCCAAATTAAAGGATTTTGATCCTATTCAATACATTATTCCTCAATTTTTATCAATAATAGATCACCTATTACGTATTGGTAGAAAATTTTTTATACGATAGACAATTTTTTTTAAAAGAAAATTAAAAAAAATGTATTAGAAATGACCTAAATCTCAACTAAAAATAAACCTTTTTTATTTTGCTACCATTACCAACCTAGACTTGAGCTTTTGCCCTTTTCCAACATGGCGAAGCTCTTGAAAAGTATCAAAAAGGGGGGAAAAACTCACACACACAGATATATATATATATATATATATATATATATATATATATATATATATATATATAAAGAGAGAGAGAAAGAGTTACCAAGAAAAACAATAGTCATATAAACAACTATGGTTAGTCTTTCTCTTACAAAAAAATCCCTCCCAACCCATATAGCATGGTCACCTAAATAACAAAATGATATTATTATAAAGTGCCTCATTATTTTGGTCAGGGAAATATCATGACTAATAATGAGATATGCCCTTTGAGAGGTTCACATTAAAAAAAAAAGGAGTCCCCATCATTGCAATTGGGGAAAACAAGCAAGGTAAATATTCATTGTTGATTTCCCAAGCACTCAAGCTTATGAAAATTGAACCCATCTTTTTAACTTTTTGGTGGATCCTACATGAAAACATACATGGCCCATAAACTCAACTATATTATTTTTTCCCCCAATTACCTTTTTTTTATACTTACCCAAAAAAATAAAATTGTACAGCTATTTACCCAATCAAAGAGAGAAAAACCTTTTCGTATAGATAGATATATATTTATGTGTATGTACATACACAAACCACCGAGGTGGTAGTCTTACTTAATTGCCTTCAATAGAGGGTGAAAGTTCTACCCTTCAAACCTATTTGCAGTAGTAATACATGTGAACTAGATACTATTAGAAGGGGACTGAATGTTTAGCTTGTCCTCAGTGGTGTTGTGATGATAAACTTGACTATTTCAGGTTAATAATAATAGTTCAAATAGAATATTTTATAATTGATGAGAATCTCAAAATGTCTTGTGGGTTGTTATAATTAGTTGCTCTTGACCACCTTTTTTTCAATAGGAAAAAATTAAAAAAAAATGTACACACACAGGCATACAGGGGAACACTAAAGTGCCAATTTTCATTTTCTACTATCATTAAAGCAAACCCCCCCCCCCTCCCCAACTCCCCACAAAACAAACAAATAGTAAATTTCATGTCAAAAAATGATAATTTTCACCTAAAAATATGGTAAGTGTACTTAAAGATTAGTACACTCCTAAAATTAATGAACTTTATTCAAAAAAAATATGTGATACACTATATTTTTTTATTTTTTTTTAGTACTATAACCAAACCATAGAGGTGTGAAAGTAGCATTAGGTATCTTACTTACTGGGGCAAAAAAAAAAAAAAACATAAGGTATCTCAACGGTAAAAGCGAGTGACCTTTTGAGGACATTGTGCAGAGAAATACCTGATATGTATCCAAGCAGTGTATGGTTACAGAGGGGCCTACAAAAAAAAAAAAGTTATGGCATATTTGACTTACTTCCTCGGATATTTATGATAATTCTAATGAGACCCCCTTGCACTGATATCTTTTATTCCAAGTTTTGTATGAACTGACGAGTTTCTATACACAAATTCTGCTTGAAACGGGTAATGTTCTTGGAGACACAAAACTTGAAGTAAGGGAGACCAATGAAATAATCAAAACATCAAGATCTCTTCTTAAAATTAGCTTAAATCTTTGGAGAGGTTTACGATATTATCCCAAAAAATTAAATCTTGCATATGTACATCTGTACAATTATCAAAACATTTCGGGTGGACTATTTCCATCGCATAAATATTAATCCTCACGTCATTATATTTATAATAATAAATCACTTTAAAAATTACAATAATGACCCATATCATTAGATCTGATAATTTATATTAAGATTTAAATTTTAATATTTTAACCACAATAACTCAACTCATATATTAAAAAAAAAGTGTTTTGCACGGGACGGCTTGATTTATGTTACAATTTACATTTTAACCTTTTAACTATAGTAACTCAATGTATATATTAAAAAAAACGTGTTTTACCCGAGACACAACTAGTTTTTTTTTTTTAATATCAAATTACTATAGCAAAGATCCTTTTATACTATAACAATTACACAAAAAAACCCCCTAAATTTTGCTAACTTATAAGAAAACACAATTCTAATAAACATAAGATGCGTTACTTTTTTTTTTTCTATAATGTATGCATGCTCAATTATACATTTCATATAGTTGGGTATCGGTCGAATTTCTCACCCTGAGATTAGAGGTTAGAGGTTTGAGTATTAGAGTTTACATTGGGGCTTAGTAGTTGATCATAATGCTAGCCTAACTAGGCTCGTTCCCAAAAGAAATATCAGATGCGATCAAGAGCCTCGTAAACCCATTAGTGATGACCTATCAGAATAGTCTCTAGACACTTTCTTTTACTCCCGCCCTTTTTTTAATCTGCAAAAAAAAACTATACATTTCATACAACTTGTCATATCCAACAAAAGAAAATCAAGAAGCCATGAAAAAAAATTAGGGTAAGAAAACAATACCAAAGATTGTATCGAAAATAATAATTTTTAGTTAATTTATATTTTTAAAAAAATAAGTTATAACTAAATAACGCCAAATTATGACCAAACAAAAGCTAAGATTATACTTAAAATATTTAATTTGATCCTAAACAACTATATTTTGATGACAATCATAATCTCAATCTTATTTTATGTAATTTTAGTAATATATATTGAAAAAATATTTTTCAATACCGTAATCTAGGAGTGATAATTTTTTACATAACAAGAAAATATGACTCTAAATCAACACGAATTTAGCAGGTTAGAGTTAATCATTTCTCAACGCGAACATGTAAATGACATGACCCATTAATACAAATAATAAATGGGTCGAATTAGTGTCAAATACGAACAATACAAATTGACACAATTAACATGTTTAACTATTATAATACGAACAAAGTGCCAATTATTGTTATTGTTTATCAAATATTGATATAATTATTGTAAAAAAATATATTTTTATTTGTTTTTATTGTTATGTTTATTAAGTTAATTTTTAATTTATAAAAAAAAATATGAGCATGAATTCAATTAATTAATAATAAAATCTAAAACTTAAATATTAACATTAAATTATTTATTCACAACTTATATGAGATGATACAAATACAATACGAAAATAAATAGATAAGATCGATATAACATGATTAATTAAATAAATTATATTAAAATTTATTAATATTCGACATAAATTCATAATAACACGATACAATTATCAGCCTAGGTAACCTTACCCCAAAATTCATAGTGATATAACATTGGATGATAGAAAGGCATAAAACGGAATACCCCATGCACGTTGTCACGTGCGAGGTAGACTGTTGTCTCTGTTTTTGACTTAGTTTTATTGTCAGTCCAACATTCAAACCAGTCACGGGTACTCTCTTCTGTATCCACTGGATCAGCTCCAGTGGACCAAAAAATGCGCCACCACATTGTTTTTTCTGGATGGTTTTGATTTAATTGATTAAGTTGTTATAGGCAAACATGCATTTCTGTACTAGATTAAAGATAAAACTAAAAAAATACAATAAAATAAATTTATAGTTGGGTGTTGAGTCTTGCTGAGTTGGTAACCCATGGACGCTAATGGTTCGAATAATGGAAATAATTTTTTTTATATAACAAGATAGCAAAGTACACTTGATTCTCTTATTCCCGTGAGTTAGAAGTGTTAATCAAGTTGAGTCTTTTAAATTTTTAGTTTTGAATTTAGACTCGTTTTTTTAAGTAAATCTAAAAAATTGTTTAAACTTCACTCGTTTAAAAAATAAATCAAGTTCGAGCCAAATTTTATCCGAACTAAATCTGAATAACAATTTTTTGCAGTATTTTTATCTTATTGGTTAAAAAAAGGTTAGGAAGCAGGAGCATCCATGATACCCCAAAAGAAAGGGCAGTGTAGTAGG
This sequence comes from Ilex paraguariensis, assembly GCA_963454935.2. Lineage (NCBI taxonomy): Eukaryota > Viridiplantae > Streptophyta > Magnoliopsida > Aquifoliales > Aquifoliaceae > Ilex > Ilex paraguariensis. Next base: position 75,968 of record CAUOFW020006169.1, on the reverse strand, counting down.
GTACACTGTACACAGTCTTCTATGTCCTGAGTTGCAGACAGTGGCCATTGATTCCCTTCGGTATAAGGTGTCTTGGTAGGTGGAACGTCAAGTCCTATTATTTTCATCTCTGTCTCTATCTCTATCTCTATAAACAGCATCACTGTTTCTTTGGATTCTCTCTCTACAGACAAATATGACACCCAAAAAAACACTAATTTTATTTTTCTCATAACAATTATTATGAAAACCTTCAAAGTAAGCGTGTTTGACTTTCTTGAGTGTGACAAAAAAGAAAGGCAACAAACTTTCTTAAAGTAAAGTTTCTTTTTCAACATTCATGGAAAAATGTTATGCTTACTTCCTCCGTTGCACAAAAAGAAAAGATTATTTAAAAATTTACCAAATCAATGTGTATGATTGGAACAGTAGTTCTGTTAACTTTTTTTATGGGTCTCACTGATCCAAGCATTCACGTTAATTTGATAAACATAACATTTTCATAATTCAAGGCTGAATTTATTACTAATTAGGTAATTTTGGAAGAAAAATATACATAAAAATCCATATCAAGCAAGTCCATGTATTTTTGTGTTAAGGTCCTTTACTTAATGATTCTCCCATACTATGATGGACTTCTTGCTTTGCATTCATCAGTTAAGTAACATGTTTGGCTTTGAATACTTGATTGGCGACAAAAAAAGGAAGGTAAAACTTTCATAAAGTTGTCTAGGCATCAAAATGCATGGGTGCATTATTACTTGTTTGGCTATTTGGAAGAAAAATATGTCATGTAATCTCAAGTGTGATAGTGTTGAAAAAATGGTCATGAACTCATAATAATTTGTTGTTCAATGTTATTTTTATGATTTTCTTTCACAATACGTTTGTAGTTTTAATGCTATATGACAAAGCCATAGACAATCTCCTTTGTTCACTTGCTAAAAATAAAGACCTCACTTTATTTCTTCTACGTTCTGGTCTATATTTTGTTGTTTAATATTGGATTTAGTATTATTTCGACATTTATGTTACATATTTTGTTTTTTTATTTAAATGTAAATATTTTCGTATGTGTAGTTTCTTTATAATTTTTTTTTGTTATTGTTATTCCTAGCTAAATGTAAATAAAAACCCATACCATGCAATTCCATATTTTTGTGTTAAAGTCCTTTTACTTCATATTTTTCCCATATTATGATATAGTTGTGCTTTGCTTTTACATAACATGGAAGCCTTGAGCACTTGAACCCCATAGAAAGTTAGGCATCCAAGACACTCACTCTCTCTCTCTCTCTCTCTCTCTCTAACTCACATACTCATTCACTTCACAGATATATAGAAAAGATTGGCATAACATAGCCAAGCTCTATCTGGTTCAGCCTGACCTCCAATGGCTACCACTTGCACATCACTGTTCATTCTCTCTCTCTCCTTCTCATTCTTCATTCTCACTTCTTCTTCTTCTTCTTCATCTGAAGCTGATATTCTTCTTACATTCAAGGACTCCATTGATGACCCCATGAACTCTCTCTCCAGTTGGTCAAACACCACAGCTATTCACCACTGTAACTGGACTGGAGTCACTTGCACAACTACATTCTCTGTTTCTTCTCTCAACCTACAAACCCTAAACCTCTCTGGCCAAATTTCACCTTCTATTTGTCAGCTTCCCAATCTCACTCATCTCAACCTGGCAGACAACCTCTTTAACCAACCCATCCCTCTTCATCTCTCAGAGTGTGGTTCCTTAGAGACTCTGAATCTAAGTAACAATCTCATTTGGGGCACAATCCCAGATCAGATTTCTCAGTTTGGGTCACTGAGAGAGCTTGATTTCAGCTGGAACCATGTTGAAGGAAAGATCCCAGAAAGCATTGGCTCTTTGAAGAACCTTCAAGTTCTCAACTTGGCCAACAACTTGCTCTCAGGTAGTGTTCCTTTGGTTCTCGGTAATTTCACTGAACTTGTTATTCTTGATTTGTCTCAGAATCCATTATTGGTGAGTGAGATTCCTAGTGATATTGGTAAGCTTCATAAGCTTGAAGACCTTTTGTTACAAAGCTCTGGTTTTTATGGAGAAATACCTGATTTTTTTGAGGGTTTAAAGAGCTTGTACACTTTAGACCTTTCTCAGAACAATCTCACTGGTTGGGTACCTCAGATTGGGTTGTCTCTCCCAAACTTAGTGTCTTTTGATGTTTCAGAGAACAAGCTTTCTGGGTCATTCCCAATTGGTGTATGTGGAGCTAAGGCCCTTATAAATCTTAGCCTCCATACAAATTCCTTTAATGGGTCAATAACCATTAACTCCAATGAGTGCATGAATCTTGAGAGGTTTCAAGTTCAGAACAATATGTTTTCTGGGGATTTCCCTGATGGGTTATGGACATTACCTAAAATTAAGCTCATCAGAGCAGAAAACAATAGATTTTCTGGAGAAATACCTGATTCTATTTCAATGGCAGCTCAATTGGAACAAGTTCAGATTGATAACAACAGTTTCATTAGTAAAATTCCTCGGAGTCTTGGATTACTTACAAGCTTATATAGATTTTCTGCATCTATCAATGGTTTATATGGTGAGCTTCCTCCAAATTTTTGTGATTCGCCCGTCATGAGTATCATAAACCTCTCCCACAATCACTTTTCTGGTGGAATTCCAGAGCTGAGAAAATGTAGGAAACTAGTCTCATTGTCTCTAGCAGACAACAATTTTGTGGGTGAAATACCACAATCTCTTGCTGTATTGCCAGTGCTAACTTATCTCGATCTTTCCCAAAATAATCTCACTGGTGCAATCCCACCAGACCTTCAAAACTTGAAGCTGGCTCTCTTCAATGTGTCCTTCAATCGGCTCTCTGGTAAGGTTCCATTCACATTAATCTCGGGCCTTCCTGCTTCGTTTTTGCAAGGAAATCCGGACTTATGTGGCCCGGGATTACCCCATTCTTGTTCAGATGACCAGCAAAGTCACCAGATGGCTGGTCTGTCAAAAATGGCACGTGTCCTGATCTCTATAGCTCTAGCAGTTGCAATTGTAATTGTTGCTGTTGGGTTCTATGTGATACGTCAATCTTCGAAGCGCAAATCACGGATGGGTATTTGGAGATCAGTATTCTTTTATCCACTTAGAGTTACTGAGCATGATTTGATCATGGTAATGGATGAAAAAACTGCTATAGGAAGTGGTGGAGCTTTTGGAAGATTCTACATTGTAAACTTGCCAAGTGGTGAACTTGTTGCTGTCAAGAAGATACTAAACTTTGGAAGTCAGACTTCAAAATCTTTGAAGGCTGAGGTTAAGATATTAGCCAAGATCAGGCATAAGAACATCGTTAAAATTCTTGGATTCTGCCATTGTAACGATTCAATCTTTCTGATTTATGAATGTTTACAAAAAGGCAGCCTTGGGGATTTGATTGCCAGACCTGATTTTCAGTTGCCATGGAGTGTAAGGTTGAAGATTGCCATTGGGGTTGCTCAAGGACTTGCATATCTTCACAAGGACTATGTTCCACATTTACTTCATAGAAATGTTAAGTCTAAGAATATTCTTTTGGATGCGGATTTTGAACCAAAGCTCACAGATTTTGCTCTGGATCGCATTGTTGGAGAAACTGCATTTCAATCATCCTTGGCTTCAGAATCTGCCTTCTCTTGCTACATTGCACCAGGTGTGGAAATGTTATAGAACTTTATACATTGTTTACCGTAGATTTCTTGCTAAGCAGTTATTTTTTCATGAATGATTCGAGGAACATGGGCCAAAATTATTGTTACACGAGTCATTATATTTTGTCATGTGAATCTCCTCTAGTATAGGATCACTGAAATCATTTTTCCTTTTGACCTCTTTTGAAACGCCCAACTATAGTTCTTCGTATGTGACTGGATGCAAATCTCTCATTAGTATTGTTTTTTACTACAGAATATGGGCACTGCAAAAAAGCCACTGAACAAATGGACACATACAGCTTCGGGGTTGTCTTGTTAGAGCTTGTGACAGGACGGCAAGCAGAGGAAACTGGATCAGTCGACTCTCTTGATGTTGTGAAGTCGGTAAGAAGAAAAATCAATATCACTAACGGGGCATTGCAAGTTCTCGACTCCAAGATTTCAAATTCCTCTCAACAAGAGATGTTGGAAGCTCTAGAAATCGCACTGCATTGCACTTCTGTAATGCCAGAAAAACGGCCATCAATGTCTGAAGTTGTGAGAGCACTTCAGTCCCTCGACTCAAAGTCTTCCCTATCAGATTCACAGTTGTTTGCTTCAGATGAGTGTTCAGTACCTCTCTGAACTTTGAACAAACACTACCCTATTTCAGTTTTGTAAATTCAGCTTGATTTCACAGGTTTTCTTGGAGTCTTTTTCTGTTTTGGGAATGGTTTTTGGGCCAGTGGAAAGATAATTGTTTGGGAAGTTACTTGGAAATGTTTATCTTGTTTCCTCGCTGAATATGTTCTGGAGTTTGGATAAATATTATACGAAATTTTTACAAGTTTACCTGAGCTACAATCTTTTCATCACAGTTACCTATATTTACTTATAGTTATATGAAGAAATAAAGATCTATATATGTTAAATTATTATGCATATGTAGTTATTAAATTGAATTTCACGGTGTAATATATGTTATATTTTATTTTTTGATATGTAATAATATAATAATATTATAAATTATCTAATTAATTAATTTAATAAAATAAATAATAATTAAAATTTGAATTAATTATTCAGCATATAATTTATTATTTAATTTAATTATATATAATTCATATTTTTTATTAAAATAATATTATTTAAATTTAGAGAGAGAGAATGAACAAAATAGTCATAGCCCAATCCACCACTCTATTTTATCCTTGGGATAGTGACCATAAGGTCAGTTGACTCATGACTGGACTGGGTTTTAAAAACTATATAATTTTTGAAGATGCCCTGCACTTGAATCTGTCCACTTGTGTCTCAAAAGATCCTTCCTATGCCCAATGAAGATCCATTTTTAGAAGAGCAGGATGTTCAAATTTTTGATTGGTTCCAATTTTAGATTGGCTGTAATTTTTTATTATATCTTATTTTATTCTATCCTATTGAATGGTTAGTCGCAAAAATTGAGTAGGAATGTGAAATTTTTTTTAATTTTTTAATTAAATCAGATAGAAATACGAAATATCTATCAATTTTTATATTTCTATCCTACCCTACCCGCAAAAAATATATTTATCTTTTTTATATATATTTTTTAGTGATTATAAGAATATTTGTGTGGTATAATTTATATTATAACATTGTTATTGTTGTAGATGTTTGAGTAGCAAAAACATGAACTTATTTTTTGTGTAGGTTACATGATTTGTGGTAAACTGGTGATCTATTGGAACAGTTATGATTTTAATGTATTTCTTGTTATAGTTGTTTTATATTTTTAGTGTTATTGATTTATTGTGTTGTTAAATTGGTGTTATTTAATTGAATTATCCAAAAATTAATAGCTACAAAAGTGTTTATCCGACTTCTTACCCGATTAATCAGGTATGTCAAGAAAAAATTCTTCCGCAAAGTATCAGGTAGGAAAACGGAAGACTATATTTCTTACCCGTAGGATAAGGTGAACAGGCTTAAACAAGAGGTTACATGGATGAGGAGAGAGAAAATAAAAAAAGATTTCCCCATTGCCCCAAAAATTTACTTAAAATGATTGGTAACATATCTTATTTTTGTGATTATCTTTCAATTTAAATTCACAACCTTATCATTTTTAGCCTTATTCAAAAAATAAAAGGGAAAATTGACGATCGTTACCTTTTATTGAGTAGTTTTTACTAGTTCCCCGACAAGTAATTTAGCTCTTGAAATATATAATATTCGTAATTGTTTTTTTTCCTAGTTTTCCTAACTAGGATCATAAACACAATATCTCGTCTGTGATAATTTTTTTTACAAGTAGAACGACTATAAGTGATTGTGAATGATAATGTAACACTTATCTCACTGCCATGGCACGAAACCTCTTTTACATTGATGAAATTTACATCAAAGTGAGTTTTAAAGTTGCCCATGCGTCAAAACGGACATGACCCAAGTCCATTTGTTGGGTTAAGTTTCATGTGCTCAACCTGGATCAGATCTATCAAATTTAGTTTTAACTTGATATTGACTCCGTTAAACTCTACTCGTGTTAGCAAATAAATAAAATTGCCTAAACTTTTAAACAAACCTGATATTCAAGCCTAACCAGAACAATATGTCCCTAAACTCAGTAAGCTCGAGTTTGGTTTGTTTATAAAGTAGTACGTTAAGCTATTTTACACATCCACTGCTATCCTTAAGGAGAGCACCATGGTACCGCTTTTTATTCATGTGTTGGTTTATTTGTGATTGTTAATCTTGAACATAGTAAAATAAAAAAATATAAAATATAAAATATAAAACTTTACATGTCATGTTCTTTTGAGTGAAAATATGAGAAATCCAAAAGCTCAACAAGAAATCGAATGAAATTGTTATAATAACAAAGAATGACAACTTAGTTATGCATCGAATGGCCAAGAGTGTCAAAATATAATGCGACTCATTAGCATGATACAAAATTAAAGAACTTAAGTCTTTATTAAGTCACTCGTTCCGTAAATGAGTAGACCCAACACGATACTATTAATAAACAAATTGGGTATGAGTGAAACCAATCAAAAAAAATATGTAACACGACTCACTTATATACTAGTTATACATAATTTATACACGACACGAACCCATTGTGACATGACTCGTTAGACACAAATTAATAAACGAATTAAATATAGATGAAGTGTTTTTTGACACGAACCATATAAAATCCAATATAAATTCGTTTCATCCAGCACGCTTGACAAACCTAGAAATACCCTTAAATTGTAAAGGGAAAAAAATTTGTATGCAATAGAGATTTTATAAAACAATTTCATACAAAAATAATCAGATAGGTCCAATATACAACCAAACTTATGGCTTTGAACACGTTGAAGAATGTCATGGAAACTATCATTCCTCACATTCTTCCTCATTGCACTTTCAACTATTCATGATTTTCCTATTTTCAACATCGTTTCCAGTTTGCTTGATACAAAAACAAACAATATACATACATCTATGCTAACCAAACCTCTCGGAGGAGTTCATACCTTGAATTGGCACCAACATCAGCGGTTTGATCCTTGTGTTTTCCGTTTCCATTCGCTGTAATAGTAGGGGATGACGGGAATTTCTCAATGATAGATGTTAGAGGGGAATCTAGTTCCTCGAGTTCTTCGTCACTGGTGTATCCCTTTCTCTGTATAACAGATGCACTCCGAGTCAACTGGGACGTCCCTCCAGCCTCGGCAACTTTCTCCGCCACATCAGCGGAGGAAGGAGGTGTATACATAACTGGGGTAGCTGCGTAAGGGAAGCTGCTGGAAGTCTCTCCCGATAATCTGCGCTCTATGATACACTGAACAATCGAAAAGAGAAAATACGCTTCAAAAGGTTTGTTTCAGCAATTTTCCTTGGATAATAGCCTCAATTCTTGAAGTCAGTCAAGTAGAAGCATGTCAAATGCCTGTATCACTACTCATTCCAAATTGTGCGATATCATAGAGTATGCTACTCATGACAGAAAATTTCAAATCAAACCAATTAGACCCTCATAAGAATATCTCTCCAGGTACATTGATAGCAAACAGCATACCAAAATCATTGTTCACGGAAAAAAATCATGATAAATAGGTTAGATTTGCCAGAGCTACCCAGTAAAAGTTAAACTAATAAGATAATTCGGGTTCAAGTAAGATTGCACAGATTTAGGAGAAAATATAGACTAAGAGCTGAATGGTGAAGCATTTTGTAGGTCGACCTGGGATTGTATAAATCTTGAAAAAGTTTAATTGTATTAGATTATTTATTTAAAATAAACCAAGAAATTGCGAACTTACTTTCTTGAGATATTTGAAGTTGTTAAGTGAACAATAATTCACATCCATCAGTAAAAAAAATTCTTGATTCTAATAGTACAAGTTGCAATGCTTGAGAATGTATTGATATCAAGTGTGAAGCTGTAGGGTCTCATCTTCTATCAAAGATACGGTTGGAGAAATTTGAAAGGTAACAAAAATCATACCTCAGCATTTACTGCCTCTAACACAGCGCCTGGAACAGGATCTGGACAGAACTCATCTGGCGTAAAGTTGCAGAGTATTCGCTTGACCAATGGAAGGCTAATTGATGGACACACCTACAAATTATGATTATAGAATATTCAGTATATTGGGTATGGGAATGGAACATGTGGCTATATACCTTATTACATTTGTACTGGAATTATAAGATGGACCTCTGTTCTGATTGATCGGTCCATAAGCATGTCTTTTGGAAGCATTAAAAGATCACTCAAAGTATTAAGAAGATGGAAACATTTTGGTTCATCTCCACCCTTGTTGCTATCATCCTTGCTGATGTGCTGTTCTTCTTTTACAGAATCATCAGTGTCCATGCCAAACAAATCAGTAAGCCACCTAGACCAATTGCCAACCTACATAGAGTACCTTTTTAGTGTTTTGACGCTAACAAAATGATGACAAATGTGCAGATAATGTGAATATGTGATATATAATAGCAGGTCAGGGAAGCTTCAACACCTAGGTTTCAGCAAATTGTTGCCAAGCTGAGTGCAATTAGCCAACAACTGACAAGGTGTCTAGAATTGCTCGAACAAAAGAGATCAATCTTTAATGAAAAATAGTATTACTATTAGAAAGATCAATTCTGCACTCATGGAATTTAAAAGTTATGATTGAAGAGGCAGGGCTGTACAATATAGAATAAACAAAGAATCTCCCACACAAATTTCCCCTTACCATACATGAGTGTGTGCCTCAAATGCTATGTTTAAACAATTTCGCAAATTCTTTGCAATGGCATCCAAATTCCCCTCTACATTTCATACAAGTTACATCTTCAGCATTTCACGAACCTCTAAAGAGGACATATAATTGCCAGGGTGAGCAAGTTAAACATAGATGGAATTGATGTTTAGCAGTTATCAGGAAGAATAAATTGATGCCCACAATCAATCAAGTACAAAAAATAAGACTGCTCCATTGTCAGACAAATTCGTCCACAGTAGAAAATGCTTGGTTTGCCTCATAAATTTCCCCTGACCACTAGGGAGACTACCAGAGCATCCTGCAAAAGGAACTCATTGCATGGCACATGAACTGTAAGGAACATGGAGATGTACAGACACAAATGCACCAGAGCAATTGACCCTTGAGGTGTCAATGCCACACAGTGTAAGCACCCCATGGTGCATCCATATCTGATTTTGTGGTGTGTGAGGGGAGTCATCCTCTGGAACCATGCATCACGTGGATCAGGATGGGTCCCAAACGAGGATGTTTAAGCCTAAGGGGCAGATTGAGGTGACTGAATCCCATATCAGTTGATAAAATGAGCTTAAAGTGTTTGATAAGTGTGAGCATTAGACCTTCATTAGCATTTCAAATTGGGTTTCTAATTTCAAGCAGATTCAATCAGTGACATAAATTCCCATCCCTGTTACTATAATTTTCCTGTAAATAAGTTCTATAACTATCGTCCTAAGAAATAGGAGTTGCCTCCAACTATTTGCTCCAATTTAAAAAAAAAGTACACTCACTACAGTAGCAATTATAATTGTAGCGGACCTCCTACTAGATTTTAAGGAACTGATAACTAGACATAATTTGGAATTTTGAGCCCCTCTTGCAAACAAAGTAACCAAAGAAGTAGGTGAGATTGCTAGATCATCCATGCACACAATCTAATTGATTCTGATACATACCGAATTCTTGAGTTGTGCACCAGACCCAAAGCTCAAATCTCCAGCTGGTATGGGCAAAACCTTGGGGTCAAGTATAGGATCTGATACAGGATCAGTTGGGATCTCATGCGCAGACTCACGGAGAATAGCATTGAACATGGCTACGTCTAATCTGGAAACACATTGTTCCATTACCTAACAACAGATACAAGATATAAATGCAAGCAATTACAACCAGATAGACGAAATGAAAAATAGAAGAATTTAAGTCTCGTGAGCTCATTTTCCATCTGCCAAACATATTGGAGCTACATATAGAGGGTGAACATATCAAACATTACATACCATTCTTGCCAAGACAGGCAAGCAACCACATTCATGTCCCCCTGCACGAACGGGACAAAGTCTGTTAAAAGCATCCTGGAAGGCATTCTTCCAAAGGTTGATGGAAAAGCTGCCCTGCTGCTGGTCACCCAAGGCAGGTCCCAAGATCCTTCCAATAGTTTTATTGTTATTCGAATCCTCAGCTGGAGATTGCATATTAGGAGCCAAGGTCTAGAACAAGAAGTCAGTCAGCAACAGGAGAAAACCACATGAGCAATGACCATCACACACTACAGTGAACTACACCAGAGATGATGGCTTACACCTAAACCTGAACAACATACCAAAATTTTTTTGGGTCTTGATCATTTATAGCTTAGCTCTTGACATATTGCATTTCACCACTAGGTCATGACTTGACTCATTTTCACTAGGTTAAAAAGGAATAAAAAATGCTATTTAATTGCTTCAGATAGTATAATTAGGATTTGATTAGGTATGAGCATCAAATCTGACACCCACAACATCAGCACAGTAGTCAGTGAAGTATTTACCTGCCACCATATTGATTCAACTATGCGAGAGAAAATCCAGGATTCAACTTTCTCGAGTGAAGCTGTGAAGGTTCTTGTTTCCTGCCAGTCATCAATGAACTGCATGAAACCAAGTTTGTTTGATTGTCTGCTGCCAGAACTACCATTCCATTTTAGTGATGAAGGCGTCCCTTTGCTATTCTTCTCTCCTCCATTTGATTCAATAATCTTTGTTAGAGCACTTGAATGACACGAACTGCCAAATGCTTGAGAAATAACTTCCCTCAGAACGACTGTGTTTGACAACCAGAAAGTTAACCTTAACCACCAGAAGAAAGAGAAACATCTATTAGTCCACGGTAAATGAAAACATAAGCCAAAATCCTCCAACTGAAACATATAATTTCTACATACCTCGGAACATCGTTGCCACAGGACTTGGCAATCAAAACAAGCCCCGATACAGAATTCCTAGCAACCGTGGCCCGCTTATCTTGAGACCAATTTTTGCAAGCATGGATATATAGTCGGGAAAGGCGCCTTGCTGGTGTGTGCAGCTTATGTGCCGAGCTGCCATGCTCTGGTACCACAGAATAAAGCGAAATTTCAAGAGCCGCAACTTCTCTAAGCTCCTCTTCAAGTTTCTCAATTCTCATTTCCATTTCTTCAATTTTTTTATCCAAAGCCATGTTGTCTTCATGGTCTCCATTTTCCTCAGCATTGACAGTTTCATCATCACTCTCAACACTCTGAGCTCCATTTGAGGCTTCATCCATGATATCCACTTCCTTTGCGTCTACAAGAAGCTTATCATCAACTCCTTCAGAGGATTCTGATGAAGGTTTTGGATGAACTTTCATAATTTTTGAGTTGTTATCAGACATATTTTTGGTTGCGGATACAGAAAGTCCTTTATTTGATTTTGTGGCTTTGTTTGGAGTGTTTTGCTTTCTCTGTGCAATATTTTTCCCCCGGTCAGACTTTAATCTTGATGAACGGGAACAACTGTCAGAGGTATTCTTTTTGGCAATCCTTTTTGGAACTCCTGAAGCTCTTTCTACTTTCTGATCCTCAGCTATTTGTGTATCCCCTTGAGACGATACTGAACCATTTATTGTATCAGAATCTGATTCTTCTCCCCTCCCCTCCTTCGATTCTTTATTGAAATCAGTAGAGTAATCAGTAAATTTATCAATGCTTTCTTTATCAACCATTTGAAGGATTTGCAGATGTTGAGATGCCTCCTCAGACCTGTAGACATCATTCACATAAAGTATAACAATGTTTTCAAAAACTTCAGAGGGCTCTATGCCCATATTTGAATCAGTCACTAAGATACTAGAGTCCAATTTAGCTGATGAAGCTTTAGAATTTGTTTCTTTTGCTTTGAAAAAAATTTTGAAGGCATTCTCTTGATGCAGTTTTTGATCTCTTTGTTCAGATCTTGCAGAATGCTTTGTTTTAGTATTTTTTGGATTTCTCTTCTTTTCTGTCTCCTTCATACTCAAAAACAATTCTCCTTTTCCAACTGCAATCAAAAGACATGACTCTAACGATGGAGAAAAACAAAATGCCTGAATAAAACAAATTACATATCCTAAAGAGAACAGAAGAGAATTTAGCATGCAGAGCAAACTTCCTGAGACATACAGAGACAAAAAGAGAGGCACACACACAAGTGCGAACGATGGCCCTCACCCCCAAACACCCACACGGGTGAGATTTTGAGTCAGTAACAGGAGGCTTCATATTCAACAAATAAATATCAGAATAACAGTTCACTAACAGTCAAGCACATATGTCAATACTTCGAGATGTTGTCACAAGAGGAACTTCAAACAGGGCTTGAAAAAGTATTACTGGTTTAAAATGCAGCAGGAACTTGATTGGGTAAACTAATCACTAGGCATTAAGTTATTAACTGAGCAGATTACAAATTATGTATTACGGCCCAATGTGCTTGAGGCCCATACATATGTGAATTCTCAAATTGAAGCAGAAATCAAAAGAATAAAGTTATTCTTCTAAACAAACCAAATATAACCTTAGGAATGAAATGCTAGCTTCAACAGAGGATTCTGACAACCCATATTCCACTCAATGACAAAGTAATTGCTGGGCAGCCTAATGATATAACTTGAGGGCAGAAACATAACAACAGAAATAACAAGATAGATTTGCAAACATTCCCGCATTGGAAATTAATCAACTGACTGAAAAGCTGCTCCAAAGAGTCCACCTCTAGAAGGACAAAGATCTTTGCAAATATTACTCAAGTTTTAAAACCTGCTGAGATTGTGGGTCATAGACCAAAACATTTCTGGAGATCATGTGTGTGCAGTTGTTAGAAAATGGGTAGAGTAACATGCTTCATGTAAAGCTCATCATCTGTGATCGAAGATGATTAGATATCCTTTATTTTTGTCAAACCAATGGCTCTTCTGATATTGGGAAAAAAAATATATTTTTCTTCATCAACATACTTATGTCAAAGCCTCATTTTTCTATTTACATTAATGAAACTTCCTTGACTGATAGTAAATGGGAATGCAATATGATGCTAGACTGTTGTGAAGGAGTTCCCATGTCCCACATTTCTTTTCTGTTATGAGTATTTTGCACTTACGAATTGTTTGTTATTCCGCACAAAAACATCTTGCCTGATTCACTAATTTAGGGCAAAGAGACTAAACTCTAGTATTTGAAAAATGCTCTGAGCTCCTCCTTGGTTAGTAAGCTCATTTTTCCATTTACTTCTGTCCTTTTTCCCCCTTTATTCCATTAAATAGCATTGTCAAAAAGATTATGGGCACTCAAATCTGAAGATAAACTAAACTACAAATCTTGGATCCAGGTCAAATCAATAAGCCCGTTTGTCAGCATTCATTAGATTACAAACGAAGTCCAGTCTTAATTCCACACATCAAAATCTTTCAGCTGAGTTCAACTGGTAAACTACTCAACTCGGCCCCATTGATAAACCTACATCAGAAACATCTACAAATCAACAGTATATCTCATGAACTAATTCTGCAAAACAATGCGGTATCAGCCAAACCATTTCGAATAGAGAAATATCCGATCTTACTAACCAACAACAAAAAATAATCAATGAGAACACCTAAAGTAGACTTCAGGTAATGAAGAACATAGTGTGTAAATTTATACACCCGACATCGATGACCATTTAATACAGCTTAAAACATTTCCTCTATTATTAGCTCTAGCCTCTGGAAGTGTTCTCCCATTAAAGAAAGAAGAATCGGAAGTGTAAGTAAGTGGTTGCTATAAATTAAAGGCAATGCCACTTAATTAAGTCAGATCGAACTACACACCACTTCAGGACTTGAACCACACATTACCAAGTACCAACAACAGCAGCACAAGATAAATACACACACACGCACACGCACACACACACACACATACATACATACAACATGATTTAAGAAACAGAACATTAAGAGAAAGGAAACATAAAATCGCTTCTTCGGCTCCAATTGAAGGATGCACATAACTAAAAGACATATTTTCCCACCCACACGCGTACACATATCTTGAAAGAGCTAAATTTAACCAGACGAATTATTCATTTTGATTCGAAAATTCTCACTGAAAACTCAGAGAGAGAGAGAGAGAGAGAGAGAGCGACAAAGAGCGAGAAATCGACATCCAAACTAGGACCTATTCGACTAGACATATGATCGAATCTCATAAAATTCGAACTGAAAACTTAAAAAGACAAAGAGAGAACAATCTCAAGTTCAACAGACTCGGAAGAACCAAACGAGAGAGAGAGTGCCAAAATGCAGAGCAAAACAAGGCGAGAATTCTATGCATAAAGAAGTAAAACTCGAAACCAGAAGACATCCAATGCCGTAAAACAATCAGATACTTGTCGTCGGTTCTTCGATATTCAAAACCGCCAAAAAGACGAATATATAAATGAAAAAAAGAACAAAAAAAAGTGCTTCGGAAAGCAGTAATGCGTTGAAGAAAACATGTAGAAACATTCGGACTTACCGAATTCTTTTTCCCAGCTTCGAACTTCGTAAGATCGAAGAAGAAACTTCAAATGCTGGTAGCCTCGTGTTCCGCCATTTCCGATCAGTTACGCACAGAATCGTCTTTCATATAAATCATATACATATAGGAGCTCACAAAAAACACGCACATCTCTCTCTCTCTCTCTCTCTCTCTCTCTCTCCTCACACCTGTCTCTGACTAGAAAGCCACTTTCTCTTAGCAGTAGTGAATCAGTGATGAACGGTTTCTCTCTCTACAGAGTTTTTTTTTTTTTTTTTGGAATTGGAAATTCCGCAATAGGAATTAGGAAGTCACTGTGAATTTGATCGAGTGCGGACAGATCTATTTTAAAAAAACAAGTGGCTTTATGAGCTGTACGTACGCAGGTTCTGACCGGTGAAGGGTGTCGGTGGAGTACAATGACCGGGACTTCCCGGTTACGCTACGCGCTATTATTATTAGACCAAATTATAATAACACCCCATTAATTTGTAATAATGTTTACTCTAAACAATGCCCTCATTATTTTTAACTAGTGAGCAAGGCTGCATGTGTACTCGATTGTAGAGGATAGACAAAGACATGGGAGTGAAAGAAAACCTAGATAATGGTCATAGAGGATTGAATGTTATTGCGAGTTTAAGTCAAATCTTTGAAGCTCATTTTTTTAAATATGCCTAAAAATTTATTCGAGCTCTATACGAGTCGAATCTGAGTTGAGGTCGAGTAACTTTGACTCGATTATCAACTCTACCTATTCTGTTTATCAGTAGTAATTTTTGATATTATATTGCATTTCATTTGAATTTATATTTCGTAATTTTTCCCTCCATCCATCAAAGATGAGATATATTATCTAAAAATTGTCGACTTTCACTGCTTTTAAGTTTTGACCATTAATGTAACCAATTTCAAAAAAAAAAAAAGCAATGGTATCAAATTTTTGGTATGGGGCCAAGATTGGGTGGGTCTACTTAAATTTTAAAAACTGAGGGGTATCTCTTGGAATTATAAAATACATGTAAGACGTATTTTGCAATCTGTATTTTGACCCTACGTACAAAAGTGAGTAATGACCTAAACCAACATCATTCTCTTCATCAATCTTTTTGGAGAGAAGCTTTGATTACACTTAATTTGTTATCTCTGCCACGTAGGTTCATTTATAGTTTTGTCCATTTTAATTGAATTCATGATAAATAATTATTATACCAAATTAATTATCGAGAATTAGACATAACATAAAAAAATAATTTTTGTGCACCAAAATTGTGTATCAAATCATTATCAGCCATTGAATAATAGTGGGTTCCACTAACTTAATCGTTGATAATGATTTAGTACACATAACATTGCTAGTTATACAATAAGCAAGGTTTTTAATATCAAAAATATTGATGGTAAGTATAATATATATATTGGTTCAATCTTTCACCCCAAATTTATATGCCAAAAGCTATATGATGGGGTTTTCATCCAAATCAACGATTTTATGTCATTTTAATTAGACCTATAGTTTTTGATGCAGGCATTTTGTTATATGAATATGCCCTCCACTGAAAGAAATATGAACAACACAAGACTAAAAATCGTTAAAATTCATGACCTTGCTATATGTGGAGACTATATAAAAATTGAATTGCAAATATCAATGACTAATATGATACAATAGAAAGATTGGAAACCCAAAATGATAGATATTGCATACATCGGAGACCACAAGTGTAATTAAATTAACTCTATAATTTTTTAATGACCAGAATATGAATTTTGTAAATATATTTATTAATTTATAATTTTCTAAATTCTGTTATTAAATTACAATATTTTTTTAAAAAAGTGGAGTCGTTGTATATGAAGTCCATAATTTGGACTTAAAATCGGGGATGTTGACCCAAGTGTAATCAAAATGAAATAGCGTCAGCCGTCCGCTTCTCCCCAAGGACCACCCGCACCGACGACGACGACTTCCTCTATTAGAAGACACGATTGATTGGGACATGAACTTCTGTCACAATCTCACCACCACAAGAATCTGCCCTTTTTTGTTGCCTTTTCACTTGGAAGCAAAAAGAGCGTCCAAAACCATGTTGTCACAAATACTACAGTGGAAAGAGTAAAAGGATAAACTTGTGTTTCCTAAATAGCCCAAAATGTTTGATATCAGGTACACATATTCTACCAAACCTGGGCGGAGATAAATTCAGTCAAAAGGTTATCACCTCGTCTAGATAGATGGAAAGGATGGCAAAGAAGTCTTGGTGAGCCTACAAGACAAGAAAATATTTAGTGAATCGATGGTTGAAGTCGACCAAAGAAACTCCGATTTTTAAGTTAAAAGACGAGACAAAAAAAAATATAGAGCCTATGCGGAGATAAATTCACGCAAAGGATTATCATCTCGTATAGATGGAGAGAATGGCAAAGAAGTCTTGGTGAACCTACAAGACAAGAAAATACTTAGTGAATCGATGATCGGGGACGACCAAAGGAACTCCGATGTTTAAGTCAATAAGCAAGTTAAAAAAAAATATAGAGTAAATAGGTTAGAACTGAATATCTTACCTAATACCTGTAGTCTTTATTTATAGTAGTAAGGAGATGAATCCCAATTAAACCCAAACTTTAGGATAATTGGCTCAACCTCATCACCAGATCCTATAAACATGGGGGTAGAGTTAGACTTGAACTCTTGGTCCTCGGTCCTTATCGCTAGCCCCTCATTGATCGGAATAGCATTTCATTAGGACTCTTAACTCCTTTGTGCCATATTCTTAGCTCTTAAATATTTGGAGTGGTATTTAATTACTACTCGAGGTCTTAAGTTGCACCTTAACAGGACCCGTCTTTAATTGTCTTGTGTACCAAGGGTGAACGAGGGAGGTCTTGCCCAAGTATCTTACTAGTTAGAAGTAGCTTAACTTTTACCAGCTGAATGGTGTAGGCGAGCCTCGACTGGGTGGCAAAAGCGAGCCATTTTTTGCCAAGTGGCAAGGACAAACCCCTTTTGTCAAGTGGCAATGGCCAAGTGAACATGTCGAATGAATTGAAGAAGTCTCCCTGCCTTTGCTTAGTGTACCTTTTTATCGACTGGCATGAAGGAGCCACTTTTGCTTTTGGATCGAGGACTTTGCGAGTGGTGATGAGTTCCACTTTTGTCAAGTGGCGTGAAGTAAGACCCTTTGCTGAGTGGCAGTAGGAGAGCCACTTTATTTCTCACAAAACCTATAGTATTTCGTTCTCTTTACCTTAAACGTCGACTGACTTAGGTATCAAAGAAGATAGGCCGGACACATTTTCGACCTCTTTCTAACCTTGTTCTTTTTTTACAGGAATTTCATCTCTTATCCAATGAGATATAATTATCTCAAACTATTGCGCATGAATCAACCTATGCAATTTAGATGCACCGGATACGCCTTTGGCCCCCTTCTGGCCTTGTTTCTTGTTTACAGAAATCTCATCTTTGTTCAACTAAGTGCCACTATCTCCAACTATTGAGTAGATTCAACTCTTGCAATAATAATCACTCTCATAATACCTTCTTGGTACAAGTTTGAATGGTTCTTGGAGAGTAACTATACAATTTAAAATTTACAAGTCAAAAATACTTATAATTTGGATGATACTAAATGAAGAAATAAAAGAAACTAAAAATTTAAGTTTATGGTTAAGGGTTAACTCTAGTTAGGCCTCGATAATGTGTACCTTAAGGTTGTAGGTTTGTATCCCATTGAATCAAATCTACAATATTGGTGAATAATTGAATACATTTTAAATTAGGGAGGCTGCAGCCACATAAAAGTGGGCGGTAGTGAACCTTGCTATTAATTCAATCCCTCACCTCATCTCACAACTTAAAAAAACTAATGTAATGAATTTAAGGGATAGCTACACTCAGATTTTTTGAAGTTTATCACTTAATCACTCAGACCTCCTTATATTTAAAATATTACACATAAATCTCTGAGATTTGTACACGAGTAATACTTAGACCTCTGTCGTCAATATCCGCTAGTATATCCGTTAGCCTAAAATTTGTAAGTACATAATAGTTAGACCGCTCAAGTTTAAAATGTTATACTTAAATAAAAAATATTTCAATTAAAGATAAAATATCGAATATTTTAAATTTACAACCAAAATTTATATTCTATTATGACATTTTTGAAATAAAATTAAAAATAAAAATATATTTTTGTCATAAAAAATCATAATTACTATATAATTATACGTACTATCTATTGGAATTTAATTTGATCATTTAAGCGACCAAATTAAATTACAAGATTACCCCAATTACAATTAGAATATATTGTTTTTCATTATAGTTTGATCCCTTACTTGATTTTTTTAGTTTTATTCCAATAGATAGTATAATTGTACACTAAATACGATTTTTTTAAGAAAAAAATAATTTTTGATTTTATTTCAATAAATGAAATAATTAATAGAATATGATTTTTTTTGGTAAAATTCATGTTCTATTATGAATGACTTAGATCTCTTGTTTGATTTTTTAATTTTATTTCAATAGATAATATAATTGTTTACTAATTACAATTTTTTTAAAAAAAATTGAATTTTTATTTTTGATTTTATTTCAATAAGTGATACAATAAAATATGAATTTTGGTTGTAAAATTTAATATATTTGATATTCTATCTTTAATTTGAGTATTTTTGTCTAAATATAACATTTTAAATTTGAGGGATTTAAGTATTATATACCTACAAACTTCAGAATATATGATGTAATTTACTAACAGATATATTAACGAACATTTGACAACAATGGTCTAAGTGTTACGTCCGTACAAATCTCAGTGGGTCTGTGTGTAATATTTTAAATCTCAGAAGGTCTAGGTGATTAAGTGACAAATCTCAAGAAGTTTAGGTGTAATTCTCCCTAAATGTAAAGATTGCTCATTTTTTAGCCCAATCAATGATACTATTGAAATTTGTCAACGGATCAGGTATGAACCAGATTATCCTATATTTGAATTTAAATTCGATTAATTTTTTGATGATCTGATTAAATCCGATTATCCAACGGAGTTGAAAATTTCAATTCATGTGCAAATCCATTAATTTTTGGATACCCAATCCTAAAATTCAATCCGATCTAATTATCATAAAAAAACACATGTACGTTGAAAAATTAACAATAAGAATTTGGATAATGAACTAAAAAAAGAAGAAAAATTAAAATTTGAAGTGAAAGCAGGAAGGAAAACTGGACAATAGACGAAAATGGGTCTCACCTTGTGATTTCATTTCATTTTTACTTATTTTTTAGTATAAGTCTAATATGTATGTGTGATATTTATTTACATAATATATTTTTTTTATTTGGATCAGATTAATGATGAGCCGAATTATTATAAAACTAATCTGTTTAGATAACTCTAATCAGTTTCGGATCAGATCAAATTAATAGAATGACAATTTGATCCATATTCGCTTAAACGAATTTGGATCAAATTCATGTTGCAATTCGGTCCATTGACAGGTATAATTCTACTTAAAAAAATTACCTCTATAATTTTTATGTTCTCTAAACCAATATATTTTGGCCCAACTCATTACACAATTCAAATATTTTTGTTCAAAAAATTTGCACACAATCAACAACATTTTCATATACAATGAAGTTTGAGGAAAATAAGAAGCAAAAAAGTTGTATTCTAGTATTTCTCGAGAGAAAGTGCAGGATACTAAAATTTATATTTTTTTACAGTAAAATTATATCTGTAAAACGAGAATTTACAATTACTACAGAGAAGGTCATGATCGATCACAGATACCCATGATCGACCATGAATTTCCCTTGATGAGTTTTAACTTCTCCTTTATAAATTATAATTTAACCTTAAAAGTTATAACTTTCAGAATCGATTATAACATTTCATGATTTATCATACCTTTTACAAATTATAATTTATCCTTTAAAAAATATTATTAAATAACTTTAAAAAATTATAATTTTCGATATTCTACTATGGACGGTACCATAGCTTGCCCACTTCTCGAATTCTAATTTGGTCAAAAAGTAGGAAAAACATATCAAACACATAAATCACAAGTACAAGCATCCAAATTTTTATATGCTTATATATGGTGACAGAAACCACAAGAATCCGATGCATTGTCAAGATGTATGGGAGGCTGAATGGGAAGTTGTGGATATGATTCATGATGTCTGCAAAATTGGGTTCCATTCATGGCCAAATGAATTATTTATACTATTCCCTTTCTTTTCTTCATTAATTATTATAATATATTATTGAAGCACTTGTACTGTAACATCATTCATTAGCATTGTCCTACCTTCGATCAGCAAACCCAACAACTCCTATTTTCATCCCTTTGTCCACCTAACTTGGGACAAATTGTAAGTTGCATGTAAATCTAGTGAAACAATGATTAAAATCATGATGATTAGTGACAATGATAGGTAATATTAACCGGTCAGTAAGAGGAAAAGATAGCTCAAGATAGTTTTAGGGTTAGGTCACGAGAGATTTATCCCCTGTAAATTCTTTAGTCCCGACTTGAATAACCTGCATTTGACCAAATTAAAAAAAAAATTAGTCGAGATGCACATAAATTAGTTCGGACATCAATGACCATTGAACCCAAAAAAAATGTTATTTAAATCATAGTTGGGGAATTTATTTAGGAATATAAAAATATATATATATATGAAGAAATCAAGTATGGAAGAATCCAAGGTTAATCACACTCTTTTCTTCAAAGGGAAACAAACATATAGATGTAAATTTAAACAGAAAGCACAAGATAAATTAGACTTAATCAATTAATTAGACAAGAAAGTGCTTTGGTTCAAAGTGATGCCAGAATGATTACAAAGCACTGAGAGAATCATAGGCATCTAGTGATCACGTTGAAAAACCTTTTAAAAACCCCAATAATTACATATAATACCTTTATTGCCACCCTACATAAAGTGGAATTCCATTTTTTCCCACTTTATAAATGCACCCTCACCAATTAACTACAAGTTCGTGAAAGTAGAGCTTATGATTTGCCAGTAAGTTGAGGAATATTGCTATTAAAATCTAAATAAATGACGTAATTTGTTAATTTAATGATGTGACAATGATATGGTCAAATAGTAATATTGTGACCGTAACAATTGAACTTTTTCATTGGACTCGATCATTAACTGTTAGAAATATAAATCAAAAAGATAAAGTAAAAAGCAAGATGAAGAGCAGACTAAATCACCCTCCTAAGACGATTTGTGTCCATTTATTGAAGAAACATAATGCAGAAGGTAACAACGTGTCATCTTCAGGATACAACAGACCAACCTAATTGATTGTTGTTTCACTCAGATTTGCACAATGGAATGAAATAGAAGTTTGACATGGCACCTTTCTATATATTGCCCACAAAATAATGCAATAAGAAAGAATATAACATATATGAAAGTATATCTATCTATTCTAAAATATATAAATAAATTAATATATATATAGTGTAAAAATACGACTATTAATATTCCGTAAAATTAGAAACTCATATCTCCTACGCTGAATTTACCTCTATGCACGTGAGAGTCTTGTCTCACTTAACTCAATAGTTAGATAACACTACCAAATATACAAATATAGTGAAATATTTTTAAAAATTTAATCAACGTAAAATTGAATTTCCCGTATAAAAATTCACGAGACAAATGCTAACGAGGGGTATTGGTGTTATTGGAAACATATAAAAGGTATTCATGCTCCCATGACTATCGATAAGGGATGTAGCCCTAGTTTTCCACTTTTTTTTAAAAAAAAATGGATTTTTCTTTTATCATCTTTTTGTTTTTCTTTTATCATCTTTATATTATACGATACTCTCTCAATTTTTAAATATTTGTCGTTTTATATAATTTTTTTTGTTCCATAATATCTGTCGTTTAATGAAATCAAAACATAATTATTATTTTTTCTTTCAAATTTATCGTTAACTTTTCAGTGCATTAGATTAGGTGTAGATTAAGTGTCTTTTATATTTCTTTCTTTCTCAATACGTATTTAATAAGGGTATTTTAGTCTTTTATAATTATTTTTTACTTATATTACAACTATTTAATAGTTTTCTTAATCCCTATGCAAAATTTAAAACGATAACTGTTTAGGAACAAAAGGAATAATGAAAAAAGAAAACTGTATGAAATACACGTGACACAGCACGATTTACAATGATGAAAGACCACTCCCCCCACGCATCCCAGTCAACTAACATTTAATTAATTAAATCACAATGCAGAATTGGGAGTTGTGGGAATTAATTGGTTTTGTTACTCCGAAACCAATTATTTGTTGGGAGAAACGATGTGGGTTCATATTCTATTGTAGATAAGGTTACAAATCATATTCTATAGTAGATCATGTTTGATTTGGGATCAATTTATTTTAGGTTCAATTTAGATTGAGCTCATTTTTTAAATGAGTCGAACTTGAACAATTTTTTAAGCTCGTTTATATATAAAATAGTCAAATTACTAGGGTTCAATTCGGGTTTGACTCGTTTTAGGTTCAGCTTAGGCTCGGGTTTTTTTTAAATGAATCGAGTTTGAACAACAAATCTAAAAGATTCAGTTCGTTTATATGGAAATAATCAAGTTAGTCAAGTTCGATTCGCTTTAGGCTTGTTTTGGACTTAATTTGGTTTATACTTCAATGCATCAATTGTACTAAAAGTGAGATCTACCTCTTATTAGAACTCACAACTAATTCAGTGATTACATTAAATTAGGACTTTATAACATTATTCATTATAATTTAAGCACGTCAAGCTATAATTTAATGGGGTCAAAATTAGAGTTATTCTCAAAAATAAAGTTGTAATTGGTCCCAATAATAAAAGTCAATCTTGAATTGTAACTTTGAAATATTTGAATTTGTGATTCAATCTAATTAAATTTCAATTTTTGATTTTTTCAAAAACATTACAACTATGACCTTTTTCTAATTATTTTACGAACTTTAAGGTGAAAGTTAAAGTTAGGACCACTTAATCTATTTCCTAGTATATTTTATTAATTAATTGGAACAAATTCAATAATATTTTTGTGGCGTTAGAAACATATCCATGTTCATCTACACTCATTAGCCACTAGAAGCTGTCGAGAGTGGGTCCAGACGAAGATATACGAATGGAAATTGTACTGAATGATTTTTGTGAACTTTAAAATAGTGAATATCGTGCAGTTGTCTTTCTCATTTATTTATTTTTATTTTTATTTTTATTTTTATTTTTTTAAATGATACAATAGGAGGACTTTTCAAGAGTCACACATCCTAAAAACGACGACACGATTTGATCAAGATTCTTGATGCTCCAGTTCGATTCGGTTCAATTGCATTTGTTACAGTAATTGGACTGAGATCGAGACTAAAGCAACGTGGAGCCCATTTACAGAAAGTCACAATTCAAACCTTGAAACACTTGGCAATTGCATAGCACAACATGGTTCAACATATCGGTATCAATTATTTGACTTGAAGAGCTATAAGACAAATTAGTCACAATGTCACGTCATAATATCGGGTTATAGATTTAAAAAAATGTTAAATATGATTGAGAAATTCAAATAATGCAACAATGTCGTTGAACTATATCGACCAATTCGATAACAATAACTCGATAATTTTGGATTAACCTGAATACAACTTAGATGCCTCGGTCGAGTCGCGTGAAACTCAAATTTATACATATCATATAATAGTATTGTCTCAAAAGATTATGACTCTGACATAATTAGGTTAACTCGTATTGATATTGATCGATACTGGGCAATCTCACAGGCCAAGGGTAGAGTTTTGCAATCTCACAGGCCAAAAGGCCAGGCTCAGGTTTTGAGCAGGAGAAGTGGCATAACACTTACAGATAACTTAGGCAAGTACCTAGTAATTCCAATTCTCCACAGAAGATCCAGTAATTGGAAACTGGAGGAGGCAGGAACATAATATCCTTTCTGAGATTGTGCACACACCATTGTTGCATTTAGGAAACTACAAAGATACAACTTGCTGGGGTCCAGCTACCAATGGTAAGTTTTCAACCAAATCTGTATACAAACCAGTGTTTTAAAACTTGGCCCAGCAGGTTGAACCTGGTGACCCAGTGTTTTAAAAATGCTAGAGTTAATGCCCCTTTTGGGCATTTTGCCCTAAATCACTCATCAACTCCTTCGGTCCTTCCCACCCAGCCACCCTCTGCGCCTCCCGCTGCCTTGTTGCAATGCCGACGGTCGACGACCCTCCAGCCAGTCAACCTGAGTCGCTCTCTCTCAAACTCAATCGAAGTGGAGTTGTGGAACAAGTTGCAACGAAACTCAATCGAACATGCAGCGAACAAGTTTCAGTAAACTCAATCGAAGGCATCGATGACTACAACTACGACTTCATTGACTACATTCTTCTACATTACTTTCTGACCTGTAAAGCTTCAGTCACAGCAACCCCTCTCTCTCTTTCTCTCTTTCCATGGCTCGCAAACGACTTCAAGAAGCTAAAACAGGTAAGCTCTCGAAATTCACTACTTCCACAACAACATAATCAGACCCACGACAATTTAAGGGTTTAATAGGTGTTATATTCCGTGTTTGAAGAACAATCAACAATCTTTGTATCGGAATTCATTGACCAGATTGTTGATGCTAGAAATTAATTGAGCAGATTGTGGGAATGTTGTTGATGCTAGAAATTTGTACGCTTGAATCCAGAAATATGGTGGTCTTTGATGCTATGAAATGAGATTTTGTTGGGTTTATTGCCCTATGTATCTTACTATTACTTTAAAATTGGTGTGTTTGTGGGGTTTAATTAATTGTGAGTTTCTGGTTTTGGATTTTTCTCTACTTAATTTTACATGTTTGATGCTATTTTCATAAATATTATAATTTTTTAGCCTATTTAATACTCAACGGTTAAACCAGTAACTCATTAACCTGGTCCATTTGCCGGATTGATATTCGGGCCAAGTTTTAAAACTAGTGAAAATTAGAAGTGAATCCCCCTAGATGTCCATATTTAAAATTATATGTAATGACTTAAGTCCACTTTTTTTTTTATCTCAAAAATACCCTCCCTTGAAAGGAAATTAATCCTTTCTCTCTAATATCAATCTATATCCATATAGGTTAAGAGTTTGACTAACATTAAAAAAATTTCTCTCTCTTATTTATCTATATTCATATATAGGTTAGGTATATATATATATATATATATATAGTAACATTAAAAATAAAAAATAGTAACATTCAAATACAAAAAAAAAATTACTATGAATTTGAATAGTAACATTCAAATTTATGTTATTAGTTTTTTTTTATTATGTTACTGTTCATATTACTATTATTTTTAGCATGTTACTACTATTATTTTCTTAAATATTAATATTCAATGTTATTATTATTTTTTTAATATTACTATTTTTTGTATTTGAATGGTACTATTTTTTGCATTTGAATTTGAAAGAAATAATTATTGTTAAGTATTTTACAATTTTTGTTAAATATGTTACTATTTTTGTTGAACATGTTAATGTTTTTGTTAAACATGTTACTGTTGTTATTTTTTAAAAATATTAATATTGAATGTTTTTTTTTTTTTATGTTTAAATGCTACTATTTTTTTTGTGTTTAAATGTATTATTTTTTGTGTCCAAATGATAACTATTTTTTGTATTTGAATGTTATTATATATAATATATATATATAAGAGACAAAAATTTTTTTAATATTAGTCAAACTTTTACCTTATATATAGATATAAATAAATATAGGAGAGAAAATATTTTAATTTTAATGTTAGTCAAACTCCTAAGATTTAGGAATTTTTAATTTTATTTCACTTCTAAAGGGAAGGGATAGTATAATAAAATTGAAAAAAAACAGACTTGATAACAAATAAATTTCCTTGACGGACTTAAGTCCAAACAAATCCATAGGGAACCGGCCTCCAAATTTTCCTTAAAACTTTGATATAAACTGATAACCCTGAGTGACAATGAAATGGCACATAGGGTGAATTGGGAATGGATATGGAAGTTAGAAGTTCCACAGAAGCTTAGATGCTTCATGTGGCTGGTACAAAGTGATAGACTTCTCACCAACAATCTCAAGAGGCTCTAGAAACATGACCAGAGAAGCAACCTATGAAAGATGTAATAACCACACTGAGACAACATTACATCTGTTGAGGGATAGCACTAAAGCCCAGACACTGTGGAGCTCCTTCTTCCTCAACAGACAAGAAAGGCTGGCAGACCAATCAACTGATCTCCATGGATGGCTGAGTAGAAACCGCAAGGACAAGAAGAATTCCTTATGGAAAGGAGTGGACTGGCCAATTATCTTTACCTCCATTTTATGGCACATTTGGAAGGATAGAAATAAAGAATGCATTGAAAAAGCAAAGACCCATACTCAGATTTTGGTTGGGAATGCGTGGCAACCAGCCACTCAAACAGCCACTGCATTCCATGGAAATCAAATTTACATGCTAAGTAAACCAGCTAAACTAATTGGGTGGTGCTTCCTACCTGCGGGCTGGCTGAAGTTGAATACCGATGGCTGCTCCAAAGGAAATCCAAGACTAGCTGCTGTAGGAGGACTCATCAGGAATGATCAAGAGCTATGAAGAGTTGGTTTCTTTGGATGGATTAGTGAGCCATCCACTACACAAGCTGAACTGTGGGCTATACTCAAAGACTTCAACTCATCCTGGAAAGGAATATTGAGAAGGTGGTATTAGAGACAAACCCCTTGGATGCACTCAGGCTGCTTATTACCAACTACACAGAGGACACCCACTCAGACAGAGCACTCATTGTCAACTGCAAGAACCTACTAACCTTCCTCAAAGTCTCCATCATACACACCCTCGGGGAAGGAAACAGAGATGCAGATAAACTCATAATTTTGGGATTGCTACAGCAATACCCTTTTGTAACATTGATTTCTCCCCCTAGCTCATTAGGGGAATCTCTAAACAATGATTAAGCTAGCATTTCTTTTGTGAAAGGGTCTACCAGACCCCTCTTAACTTTCCAATGTACCCAAAAAAAAAGGTTAAGTGATTAAGCTTTTTTTTTTTTCTATTTCTATTTTTGAGTAAGAAAATAACGAGATCATCAAAAATAAAAGAAATATAGAGAAGAAGAAAAGTGAGTACCAAAGACAGGACCCACAAATCCATAATATTCTACAGATAATTAACTAAAAAAGGACCCGTGAACTTTATTAATCACACCTTGAACTCTTACAGAATGGATGTGGGACAAAGCCCACATCAAATTTAGGGTACTTATTTCAAGCTGGAAAATAAGACACAGTTCCATGGTTAGAAACTTTACACGCCCGGTAACAAGAAAATGAGATCCACCGCCCAAGCGGGTCAAAAGGCACTCCTTGGACACGAGCAGGAGGTCCAGGAAGCATTCTGCACTAATGCAGGAAGGTGTTGGACGTTCCTTCAACTTAAATGGGGCTGTCTTTTGTGTGTGTGTGTGTGTGAGAGGGGGGGAGATGTACTATGTCTTGTTCTGGGTAAATTTCAAGAGTCCTATGTCAACCTGTCTTATAAACTAGTCATTGGTGGAAAGAAACAACAAAAAACTTATCTAAAAATTACAAGATTCATATAGTCAACCCGAAACAATAATCAAGATAAAGGTTTTGTCAAATTGATTTAGAATAGAGCTAAAATTACTCGGACCAAAAGAAACTCTTAAACAAGTCTGGGACATGAGTAGTAGCAACCATTGCAGTAGAAAACTGTCAGTAACAATTCAGGGAAAGAAAAAGCCTATGTATTTGCCGGATAAGTAATCGAATAAATTGACTAACATCATATACAAGATCAAGTCTCATTTAGATACTACATCTAGTCTCATTCATTAATGGAAGCTTTACAAAATTGGACAACTAACAAGCATTCAGATACTATAAGTGCATTAGCCTGCTCAATTCTGTCAAGTACAGAGCGCAATCGAATACATCTACACTGGTCAATTTCTCATAAGATTTACATTCACAAATTAAGAAAAATGGAGACAACAAAAAGAAAAAGGAAGGCAGTTACATAGAGTCCATAGCGAAGCTTGGCAATTAGGACTGCTATTACCATTTTTTGTTAAAAAAACATACAATTTCCAGTGAGGCATAGGCTAGCAAGTACTCCAGGAAATCTCAAAGTCAAAACCCTGGGAGATCTAAAAATGAAACTTAATGCACACAAGTTATAGACTCCCACGTAATTTACACTAGAAGCCATGCACACACAGTTATCCGCATGAAGAGAGAAATAGGTGGGTCAGGTTCATAAGTTTGATGAACACATGAAATAGAGCGAGTAAATGCAATTGAAGTTGGAGGTGGAAAAACTTAACAAAGAAAGTCGGAATATGTCAGATAGATACGGGCTAAGATTTTGGAAAAGACATGGCAACATAAGAATTGCACAAGAAGAGCACAACACTGAAAATGGTTTTGCGCCGTCAACAACAAACAGCTTAAAAAGTCTTCCATGAAAAGAGTTATGAACAAGATGACTGGGAACTAAGCATAATAAGGTCAAACACGACCCATTTCAAGGATACTGGGGTTCGAAATTTCCCAAAATTTTGACATCAAAAAACTCAATAATGAAGCAATTAGCACCCAAAGGTATTCGATCTAATAGATTTTTCTAATTAATCTTTAAATCCAGTAACTTAATAGACACAAAAACCACATAATTCAGTTAAGAAAATCACAGAAATTCTCTAAGAAGATTGAAACATATTCATTGCAATAACATAAAACTAACAGACAAAATTCGAGTAAACAAGAAAAAACACAGTAAGTGCTCAGTGAACAATTCAAAACCCTTATTTTCCCAACTACACCACAATATGAACAGATGATCTTTCAAACCCTGAATTGATATCAGAAATTACCCGTACCCAGATTGGAGAATCACTCGGATTCATCAGAAATCACCGCCAACTGTTGGGCCGACTCGAGGCGCTCGAGGGCTTTCTGGTGGGCCCAGGTCTCGATGGTGAGATCGGGCTTGGCGTTGAGCCCAACGCCGAGGATGACGATGGTGAGGAAGCTCGTGATGTAGCATGGCAGCTCCCAGTCCTCCCACTTCCTCGACTGACCTGGTGGTGGCAGCGTTCTGTTCAAAAAATAGCCGTTGGGGCGTTTTTGGTGGCCGGGAGTGGCCCACCGGCTTGGGCCATCTCCGCCACCTCCTCGGATGCGAAGGGTGGCGCTCAGCCTTGTTCGGAGCATGCCTGCGGCGCTCGCGAAGGTCTTTGGGGACGGCATTTTTGGAGGAGAGAGAAAGAGAGACTCCGAGAGAGCTTAACTTGGATCTGGCTTTGCCAAGGGTGGTCTTGCGTGAGTGTTACTGACAATTACGACGTCGTTGTAAGTTGCCAATTGAGGATTTCCCTTTCGTACAATTTTATTTCCAAAACGCCGTCGTAGTATGTGATTTTTGTCATGACACCCTGGCAAAATCTGTCAATTTTTATTTTTTTTTTTTGTTATCTTTACAATAGACTGTTAACCGTGTCGGGTGAAATAAATTCATGTCGGATCTTATTGAATTTGTGTCAAAAAATATTTCATTTATACTTAATTTATTGATGAATTCATATTTAACGAGTCGTATTATATCAAATTCTATAAATTATGTATAACCAATATATAAACAAATCGTATTTATGTATTATTTTGATTAATTTCATTCATACCCGATTCATATATTAATCATATCATGTTGAGTTTACTTGTTTACAAAATAGGTGTCTTAATAAAAAAAACACAATGCCTCATTTGGTAACATTAGTTTAAGTATTGTTTATAAAATAAAAATAAAAACCAAATTGTGTCTAATTACTATGTTACGAAAGCGATCAATATGTAGAGTGCAACCCTAATACTCGAACAAAAAACAGAGACTTGAAAAGAAAAAAAAAACAATCTATTTAAAAGTTTTAAAAAAAAAATGTTATCAAACTGTAGAGTACTAAAATTTTGAATTTTGGGGTGGACTAAAAGTAGAATTCTATTGCTAAATAGCCTCTAGTTAAAATTTCTAAGTGAGGCTGAAAATTCTGCACTAAATCCTGCTTTCCCTTTCATTTAACTACATTCATCTACAAGCATGCCCCAATTCCATACAACCATAGCTCTGCAGGGAGTGCTCATGAGTTTTCCAGCTTTGTTATCTCAAAGTATATTTGAGAATTCAAGTCCAGAACTCTCAATTATCCGAGGCTACCCATACAAGCACCGAAGGGCGTTACCACAACAAAAAAAAATGTCTTGGCAGCTTAAGGGAAAATTTATTAGACTAGTCTCACTCATATGGCAGGGAAACTAACTTCCAAGAGAGCTGCTTTCGCCCGGGTAATTACCTAAGGAGATAGAGCCGATGCAAAAGTAGCCCTTTACGTGAGGGAACACCAAACAGACTGACCTCTATGAATCATTCCCTTCCCAGTATCCTTAGGCTGGCAAACACACTTAAACAGGATCGGCTCTATAGGTTCATACCTCTGTATCCTCGAATTCTAAATTATCCTTACACCAGGTTCCCCATCTTATAAACAAGAGACTGTCATTGGTTCCCGCTCTTCTGGCAAGTATAGTGGATCTTCACCTGGAGAAATGTACTAGGTGCAGGCAGTTATTATTTTTTCGTAAAAGGCTAATCAAATCACAATACTGTTTAATAACACGCCGTTGTGAATAATCTCAATGTAGCACACCCATCTTTTGGTTAGCTCATCATATCGTTTATAAATGGAAGTACAAAACTACATCCATGAGCATAAACAAAAAACAATGCACATTGTTTTATACCTTGGAGATACTTCTCTTCTAAATATGTGACACTTGGCCAAATTATAGTGACCACAATGATGCCAAGTTTTTCACGAAGAACAGACTTTCCTTCAGGAGTACCAAACCCCAAAGGCCAAACCTGATCTTTCAATGTTGTCCTTAGAGGAGAATCTTTTTCTAATCTCATTAACATTGTTACGAGACAAAACTCAAATCAGGACGATGACCAGCTTCCTTGATCCCGACTGATATTTCTCTTACCTTTACAAACACCTCTTCCTTTCATGAATGTGATAGATCACTCTCAGATGCATAGGAGATTTTTTGCATCTTAGAAAATGGCATCCAGAATTACCCCTCAAAGAATCTTCAAAACTCACCAGTAGTCTCCACATGAACAGACACCCCTGATAATATGGTGAAATCGACTTTTGTCCCTTAAAGATACTTCTCTTTCATAAACCATTGAAACAAACTTGGCAAAATTATGACAATCAATACAGATGCGGAGGTTTTTCATGACACGGATAGGCTTTCCTTCAGGAGTATTAATCAACCCGAAAGCTAAAGCAAGTTTTTCACTGTGGCCAAGGAGAATTCTTTCCTTCTGCTCCTCGTCCAAATCATATAAAACACAACTCAAATCAGGGACATAACCAGCTTCCTTGAACCTTGCTGACAAGTCTCTTACCTTTCCAAATACCTCTTCCTTTCTTGGATGTGTTCGATCACTTGCATAAAATGTATGAAGGGTTTGATCAAGCTCAGTCCAGCTCCTTCCTGGCTCCTTTATTACAGCCTTCTCCTTCATCATCTCCCTTATCCTTTGCACATCCTCCCATTTCCCCGCAGCTGCATATAAATTAGAAAGAATCACGTAGTTCCCTGCATTCTCAGGCTCTATTTCTAAAAGCTGAGTACCTACAAATTCCCCAATATCAACATTCAAGTGAACCCTACAAGCACCTAAAAGCGAACCCCAGATGGCCACAGTTGGTTCAAAAGGCATCTGTTTGATAAATTCCAAAGCTTTTTCCACTTGGCCAGCACGACCAAGCAGATCAACAATGCATCCGTAATGCTCAATTGTTGGTTCAACCCCATCAATTCTGCCCATCATCTCATCAAAAATTTCCAGCCCTCTATTCTCCAATCCTCCATGGCTGCAACCAGATAATACAGCCAAAAGAGTGATGCTATCAGGTCTAACTTTATTTTCTTCCTTCATCAACTCGAAAAGTTCAAAGACCTTTCTTCCCTTTCCATGTTTACTGTACCCCACGAGCATTGCATTCCATGAAATAACAGTTCTCTCAGACATGGTATCAAAGATTCTTCTCGAGTAAGTGAGGTTTCCACATTTTGAGTACATATCAATTAGAGAATTCTGAAGAACCACATAGGAGGGTACTTCATACCGAAGAACATAGTTGTGAACTTGCCTGCCATGTTCAAATGCAGCAAGCCCAGACAATGCAGTCAGAACACTGGCATAAGTAACATAATTATAAGTCATTCCTTCCCTCTGCAACCTCCGGAATAGCCCTAATGCCTCTTCATCAAGACCTAGTTGAGCATACCCCGAGATTATGGCAGTGCAAGAAACAACATCCCTTTCTGGCAAGCCTTCAAAAACACCTCGAGATTCATGGATTTTACCAGCTTTGGCATACATGTCAAGGAGTGAGCTACCAACATATATATGTGATTCAAATAGGCACTTTACTATTAGAGAGTGGATTTGGCTTCCATGATCAAACCCAAAAGCGCCCGTGCAAGAGGTAAGCACAGTTGCAAAAGTAAATGTATTTGGTGCGGTACCTGCACGAATTTCATATTATGATCAACACATTGTTCAGAATACAGAAGAAGAAAGTTCTAGTCCTTTTGAGTTACTATCAATACGTACCACTGCAATGGATAGTTGCATGTAAAGTTAGAAATTAAGGACTCTAGCTTGTCCTGCTATAGGAAATAAAATGCTGTTTTTATGAGCATAAAAAATAGGTCTTTTATTCCCACTAGTTCTTAGTTTAAAATAAAACCATTTGGTTCTTTAAATCTGATGAGTTTGCAATGAGGACCCCTTGCATAAAAACTAGTCCCTGAACATATTCAATTTTTTGCTTGTCCAATAACCTATTCTTTCCTATACGAATCAAACCCAACAATTCTCTTGGTCTTGGGACCAATATGTACATATATTCTGAAAATATGGAAATGTCCATCAATAACCACACTTCCAATTGATTCCTTATGTTGTTAAACAACAAAGTTCAGTGATACGCCAGGAAAAAGATAGCCATCTTATCCACAGGCAAATAGTTACCTTTGAATCTCAAACTCAGACAGATTAGAAATCATATCAGCATCTATTTTTCTTCCTCAATGTGATTCAATTTCTATGTTACAAGATTACAATCAATTACCAGTTCATACTAGTTTACTGGTGCAGATATGATTAACCAATGTGGGCTAACTTGGGATCCGCTCGAGGATCTACCAGGTTAGGTAGATATTTGAGGCATTTCCCGACTGGAACCATATGAAACGACACATTACAATTACCAAGTCCAAATGGGAAAATGAAAGTTCATACCAGCACCATGATGCACTAGTGGGACGTGTATTTCCAAAGGATACCTGATCTTAACATCTGTACAAAAAGGTTCAGAGCTTGTGAGTCATACCCTCTCTTAGAATACCCCGAGATCATTGCCGTCCAAGAAACCACATTCCTCTCGGGCATTTCGTCGAGCACACGCCTCGCATCCTCCAAACGCTCACACTTCGTATAGAACACAATCAACCTTGTTCTCAAATACACAGGCGATTGATAATTGGTTTTGATCATGTGGGCATGAACTCTTTGGCCTTCTCTAAAGGCCCTTTTGCTCACGCACTCGTTTAAAATTGTGTCATAGTCTCTGAACCCCATTTCACATCCTTGTAGTGCCATCTCTAACAAGGCATAATTAAGGTTACCGCTAGAGATTAAAGTATTTAAACTTGGTGGGTTTGGCGGGTAGGAAGAGGAGGTTAGTTGGCGGGTATATGAGTGGGTTGAGATGAAGGGAAATACCTGTTTGGAGTGAGAGAAAAAGAAAGT
The DNA here is from genome assembly GCA_963454935.2 of Ilex paraguariensis. Lineage (NCBI taxonomy): Eukaryota > Viridiplantae > Streptophyta > Magnoliopsida > Aquifoliales > Aquifoliaceae > Ilex > Ilex paraguariensis. The sequence continues at coordinate 41,307 of CAUOFW020006169.1, read as the reverse complement.
GATTTTCTTGAGCATTTTCAGGTTCCCAAGGTATTGTTAACGAACACTAACCGTCGAGAAATCGCCGGCTTCATATTTCATGTTTTATCATCCATAACCTAGGCTTCAAACTTCATGCCCATTAATCAGAGGAATTATCATCGTCAATATTTTAATTTTGGTGCGAATGACTTTTTATTACTCTATTAAAGAGAAAATAAATGAATATATGTATAAATTGATTCAAACACCGTGACCATTGAACTAAAATAAAAATCTTCGTGGCCAACAAAAATAACATTTTTTAAAAAATAATTTGAACATTTGAACATTTTATACAAAATAATTCTTATTTTCACAACATCGGTCTTTGCTGACCTTCTTTTTTGAACTTGAATTTTTGTGACTCATAGGTACAATAAAAAAGAATAACAAAGACGACCGATCAAAATATAGTCTGATATTCACTATTTCGGGTTCTTGTTGAGTTCAGCCAAATTTTTTAACTTAAGAAGGCATCTTTGTCTCGTTGAACTAAGCTATTCCAAATTCAAAAATAATTCTCATATTAACCTTTGTTCGCAAAGTCTTATTTTTTTGCCTTGTAATTCACATATAGAAATTCTTGAATTAACAAAGCAAAAAAATTGGTATGCAAGTTATTTTGTTAAAAAAGTGTTGGATTGAAAATATTTTTTCATGAAAACTACTACTTTTGGCAAAATACTTGTATTTCACCACTAAGATGCAAAACTAGGGGTTAGAAGTGTAACATGTTTGGGTCGAAGAATGAAGGGCAACCCACAATTTAAACATGTTGTCGTCCACGATCATAAATGGTTAGACCCGTTAAAACCATCAAATAAATGAATTAATACAACCATAATATACTCCATGCACTAAATATGATTTATACACGACACAAACCCAACGTGATACAGAATCAACCATACACAATTATAGATGCGTGAGGTATATGTCAAGCAAATTTTGACAATACACGACTTAGATCCGACACAATCCTGAAGTGACCTATGGCTTAGCCTTATTCAAGACCATGGTATAGACAGCCGAAAATTTGCAGCCAAAACAAGCATAATGTGGCATGATGTCTCCACAAACTATCATAGCTTATCCTTCACCATTATAGCATCCTCAGCCATTTCAGGAAGAGATGCCAGTATTACACAACAGCAAAGGACGACAAAAAAGCCGCTCCCCCTAATATAATTATAAATACAATAAGCGTCGACTTGTTTCATGTTTTCACATTACGAAATCAATCAATCATCTCATAAATCAAGTTCGGATTGAATGACTCTCTAAGTTAGTATTACCATATATTTCAGAATACATACTGCCTTCTCTCCTTTCTAAGCTGAGATAAATCTGGATTTCCATCTGACTGTTAAATAGAAACCCAAGTTGAATGTCGAGACCTCCTCGTAGTTCCACGCTTTTGGCTAAGAAAATGTCTAATATATACACTGCTAGCTACGACCAGAGCTTCAATATGCCTTCATATCTCCATTTTCAGCTGGTTTGGGAGCAAAAGAGCTGAGTGCCATCACAACAATCTGAAATTAAACTTACTGTTCCAAAATGCTTTCTTATAAGAGAAGAGTTCGCAATTGGCAGTTTGTGCTTCTTATTTTCATTTTGTTATTGTATTCGTGGTTGTTTTCCTTTTCTAGGCCGGGTGGGGGCAGGGGGAGAGCAATGCCAATGAACAATGCTAACATAAATGAAATTATAATGGAAAGCATTTGGGAGAACGGAGAAAAGGGTAAATTCATTCCATTTCACTGTTTTGCTTTCCTCTTTTTTCTTGGATCTTTGTAGTTGTAGGTGTTTGATATTAGCGTGAATTCACTTCACTTCACTGTTTTTCCCTCTTTAGAAGACCGTTGGAGAAAGGAGAAAACAGTAAATTTACTTCATTTCACCAATTTTTCTTTCTTCATTTTTGGGTCATTGTAGTTGCATTGGATTAATATTAGGGTAAATATGGTTCATCTCACTGTTTGGCCGGTCTTCACAAAATAAGGATTTCAATTTTATGCTCTCTTGAAACTCTGCCTAATGTTAAGTATCAAGATGCACTGCTTGGAAATATGAATGTGGCAGATTATGTCAAATGTCTAGCGTGCACCAATATTCTAGAATCTAAACCAACTCATTAATATCGAAAGGGATAAATGAACACATTGAACAGTGAGCTTAGTAGTATCAAAACGAGATTTACCCGAATTTGCAGAAGAGTCATAACTTAGAAGTGAGTTCTCAGCAGTGAAGTTGTTGTTGTCTTCTTCCCTAACCCACACTGGCTGCTGTAGTCCATCAAAATGCCATAGTTGTTGATACTGTTGTCTGTTTCCATTTATTTGTCCTTCTTGCCACATTGACGGCATGACCACCAGCGGCGAGTTACTGTCCATTACGGATCCACCCTGCAAAATTTGTACAAATGAACATTTAATATTGATGACGAAAATGAATTCAATGGTCCCCCAGCCGTTAATATATGGACATGAAATTAATGACTTTGCATGCTGTCTTAACTTTTCTACTAAACTGCATCTCTTTTATTTTGTATGTGTACCACTAAATCGCAATCACCAGATATCAACCATGACTGGGAAAATTCAAAGGCACACTTGGTGCAGCTTTTGAGAAGGATTTACTGTCTTGACAAAAATAAAATGGTGTGCATCGTGCTCCATTACCAACTGCACAGAATTGCCAGTCCCATTGCACTAGAGGATTATTTTGACTCTCAGACACGGTATCAAAACAAGAAACCTTTCCCTGATAGTCTATACATTCTTACAAACTAGAAGAATTGCACATAGGGTCGAAAATGATTTCTGCGATGCCCATCCTTTCATGTTGTGACCTTTAATAGGGGCCCACTATTCTTGGAGTCCCACAAAAATAACTGATGTAATCCATAAGATGCTCAGGAAGGGGCAAATTCAAAGATGTGAAAAATTGTGAAATTTGGCTTACCGTGAAGAAAAAGACTTATATGGAACCTTGCATAGCTTTATTTGAGTCCTATTTTTAATTATCTTTAAGTTTGTTTGCTAGTATTTAGTAATTTATGTGTAATTTTCAGAATTTAACCCTAGGAGTGATTCCTAGTCAAAGTTACTATTCATGTACTGTTCATAGTACCATTACTGTTCACAGCTCCTAAACAACCCCTATTTTTATTTCACAAAATTGTCCTATATCAATAAACCTTATGGCAAATAAAAAAAAATCATTGTGACCGTTGCCGTTTGACCAATGACTAAGCATCCAAATCTTATCCCAAATTATGCATCCCAAATCAGAGTAGATGGTTGGATTAGTAGGTCCTGCTAACTTTCTCTAATGAGATCACTATCTAACCATCTATATTGATTTGGGACGCAAAATTTGGGATATTAATTGGGAAGTTGTTGTATTTTGGTTTGATATATTGCATTCTAAGGAACTGTTGGAGATGTAAACGTGCACAGAGGGCAGATAAGCACAGGTGGTCCAAGTCTGACCCCCCCTGCTCTGCTCACATTGATGGTAGTCCTTTTGTTATCTTGAGTGGTGGGGCTTAAAAAGAGAGCCATAATTAATTAAATTTTAAACAAATAGCCAAAAAAAAGTTTACAAACATTTGCTGACCTATGCTGGTGTGTCTTGATATATAAACAAGATGTGTTAATTTTTGTCCAACCCACGGTGCCAAGTCAAACAAAATCCTAGCTACAAGGTAAAGTGTTATCTCAGATCAACTCATTCAAAATAAAAACAACACAGCCTAGAGAACCTTATGTTAGCATTATTATTTCACAGACAAGTAAGAGAAATGGTTATATAATACTTACTTCTACGGCCAAGAGACTGTCAAGGTTGAAATCAGTTCTTGGATTAACAGCAGCAAGTCTCATTGATAACAACTGAAGTGCAAACAAACTCATGATCAGAAAAATGATTGAGACAACGAATAATAATAAGATTTCGACGTGATAATCAAAGATCTAAGAGCATCTACAATAGTACTCTCTATTTTAGAGAGAATCTTTTTTGAGATAGAGAGCATCTTTGATAAAATTTTGAAATAGAGAGTGAAATATTTTTTACAACTCCAACAGGCTCTCTATTATAGTAGAAAAATAGTTTTATAGTCAATAACACTTAATGAAAAAAGTAAAATCATTTTTGAAAGAATTCGATTGAGACCTATTTATCCTCCCCGACGGTCTAGATTCATTAGTACGCGATCTTTTTTCAATTGGTATCAGAACGGGTTCACTCATTTAAGAGCTTAACTGCTTAAGTGTGATCCACGCTTACTTTAGGAACTAATGGATCTACCATGTGGGGGAGGCTCCGCAACACGGAATGTATATGTGTCATCTTGTCATTCATTAAAAATAAAATAGAGAGTGAGTTGAGCTCTCCAAATGTAGAGAGTCATGGAGCTTGATTTTTTGTGGTTAACTCTCTAAAATAAAGAGTTAAGTGTGAATAGAGAGCCTCTTGGAGATGCTCTAATCCATCAGAGGGCTATTTGATAATGTATTTTGGATTTTGGTTCACCACAAATAGTTATTTACAGCCTATCATGGAACCAAATGATCTAGAGCAACTCAACCAAAGGAAAAGAAAGTGTATCCTCATGGGTATCCAACCTAAGCAGTCTTTGTTTTGCATCGAAGAAGAAGTAGACAAACATACATGTACATATATGCAATTCACGTTAAATATCTTATTAGACACCACCTTACAATTTTTTTTTTTTACTTCCTATTTATTCATTCACCAAGGAAGATTTAAGAACAAGCTTCTCCCAACCCCCTCCCCCTCCCCCTCCCCCACCCTGGGCACCAAAAAAAAAAAACGAAATAAATAAAAGAATTGAGCTCAAAATTTCAGCAGTTAAATAAATCATGAAAATCTTACATGGACCAGCATCCTTAGGAATGAAGAGATATCAGTAGAAGTTCCATAAGGATAAAAGAACACCTTAAATTTAGCATTCATAAATCAGATGCAAGGAATGTACAAGTCTGACCTCCACTTGACGTTGTAGGGACTGTACATGGTTGATAATCTCATCCAGTACCATTGCTGTACCTGAAATCTGCAAATAAATAATCCATTAATTCATTATAATAAAGAATAATCCATTAATTATTAACTTAACCAAATAAATAGGAGCTGCTAATGAATCTCAAAAATTTTCATTGACTGATTTTTTCATAATTACCAACTAGTGGAAAGTATTCTGCAAGTAACGCATTCAACTTCCTTTAATACAAAGACATGAAAAATAAAAAATGGCCAGTGCGAGCTTCTGTCATGCTGCCATATGCCAGTGCCTTGAATTCAACAAAAATGGAAGCTCCTGCAATTGGGTTTTTATTGATACTTTTCACTGAAAAGGCATTTCAATTATACCTAAGATACTTCACATAAGAAATCTGTTAATCTTTTTTTTCCTCCTATCGCTGGCCATTAAAAGCATGCAATATCTACTTAAGAGCAGGACTTCCAACAGACCCAGTGATTCATCTCATCACAAATTCATAAAAGACCACATATGGATCCAATGACCAAATCTTCATGTTTAAATGATTATTAGTATTATAGTAAATATACATCTGAATGCAGGGGGAAAAAAAGTGGAGTACACACATCCATGAAAATTTGAATCAAAAAGGTAACTACTTAAAAGAAACTGCTAGCTGGTATGGAGGCGGGCAAGACTGATCGCCCTAAGGTCTGCCACAAGTGATTTCCCAAAACTGGACAAATGAATCAGACAACATGAAGTAGTTGTTGTATAGAAGAAAATAAGCAAGTAAGGTTGCCTCCAAATTAAACTTTTCCCAAAGATAGTACATCAGAGGTAGTACTCTGCATATATAGTACATAACTACATATTCCCCCCTAGTTTTAACTAGCTTTAATTATGTGGCCAGATCCTGCCATATTGTTGTAGATGCTCAATTGATCAAGAAACAGAGTGCTATCATGTGTCCAGACCTGACAGTATTTCTTTTAAATGGTAGGGGACCTGGAAGCATTAATGTCAAAAAAATCAGTCATAGAAGCGCTAGCAGACTTTTAAAGATTCAAATCATCATGATTGATGGTCCAACAGAAAACTATGCATTAGCTTGAATGATTCAAGGATTATGCATCAGCTCTGATTATTAAAGCTGCTTTGCTCATATTTTTTCTTTTTCTTTCTCACAAAAACAAGTGAAGTACAGCACAGAAATGGTCAGCAGTTCACACGCACCAATTAATAAATCTCGTGAATGTACAGATCTAATCACATGTCAAATTCTACTCGAACATTTGCTCCGTTGGGAAGTTGGAAACTATCACATCATATCCAAACAAAGTTTGTGTTGGGCTCTTGGTCTATGGTTTTCTGGAAGTAAGTTCATTTTTATCATCACAGTTCAGTTTAGTAGCCAAATTAGACTATCGTTTGTACCATGCTCCCTCAAGTGGCTGCTAAACACCTCATAACAAACTAAGAATATCAATAGTTTTGGGATCTCAGAAATTCAATCTAACTTGTCAATTACGTGCGCCCCAAGAGCTTCATTGGAGTATATTGCATACTTTTTTGCCTTCTCCCATCTTTTTTTGGTCCCTATAGCATGCCACCAGCAATCCCCCAATAAGTGCATCTTCAAGCCTACCCATGAAAGCCATTTTTGTTCTTTTCACAATTGGGAGTCATCTATCTGTTTTTTCGGTAAGAGGAGTTATCTGTTTTTTTCATCTTTATGATAAACTCTTTCTTTCGGTTGTCAATAGGGAGGGGTCTGTCTCTTTTTTCGGGCCGGGATAAATAAGTGAGAGTCATAAAAATATAGATCACACCTCAGATGTAGAGGAAGGGTAGCTTGTTAGGCTGGCCTAGAGATTCCAACCTAAGACCGACTAACCCAAGCAGATTGATTAAAATAATTTAGGTCATTTGGTCAATCTAACAGACTTTGAATTTAAGCACATTTGAAAAGAATAACCAATGTCACCATACTGGAATGGGAAGAAAAAGAAGACCAAGACCATGGCGAAGAAAACGTCCCAGTTATTAAAATGACGAAAATGACCTTATAAAGGACTCTAACATACCTCTGTAAAGGTGAAAAATTAAATAAGCATACTAGTGGAAAACTACAAGAAAGCCATTTCAACAACCAACCAAACACTTTTCTTGGATGAAAAGCGCAACTACTTTTTGTTAAAAAAGGCGACAATGACATAAACCTCATTTTTAAAGGCTAATGTAAAGGCATAATCGAAACAGATTTCGTATTACGTAACCAAACGTTTAATATAAAAGAAAAGGACAACTAACCTTGTTACATCCGGGGACCAGTTCTTGCAGTAGCTTCATCCTTGCATTAATCTTCTCTCTCCTTGCCTATTTATTAACATAAAATTAATCAACAACCAATCAAAGTAAGGACTTATATTAATAGTTAATATATAATGAAGGATTTAATGAGTGTGATAGATTACTCTTTCAGCTAAGCTATGGCTATCTGTAGCTTGACCACGACGAGCTCGAACATGAACGTAGGGGAGCTTTTCACCATCTTGGGAATTCTCATTTGCTACGTTTTTGCTCTTCTTGTTTGATTCTTTACCCTAGTTTCATAAAAAAAAAAAAAAATCAACTTAGTATGCAAAAATTGATTGCTATAAACGGAAACCCTAGAAACCATCATTTGGAGTTCGGAAGCTTTACCTTCTTTTCTCGCTCCTTCCGCTTTGCTGATGATTTCTCATCCTGCTTCAAAACCATTGAATCGGACACGGCCGGCGAAGAATTAGGGTTTGAATCCAAATCGACCGGTTCTTGCTTCACCTTATCCGATTTTGATCTCGAATTCAACGGAATTGAGCTCGTTTCCGGCGAATTTTCTGTCGTCGCAAAGACAGAGAACTTACAAGCTCGGTCAATTAAAGCAGTGTCCGACGGAAAAATTGGCATGTAAGTTTTGGGATGTTCAATTTGGTAGCCAGAAAGTGTAGCCGGAGCAACGTTGGTTTCCGGCGAATCTAGGAGCTGCATGGCTTGATTCGACGGAAGTTCAAGAAGAGCGGTGAAGGAACTACCAGTCTCCGGTGGTTGTATTGACATTAACAGATTAATTTCTTCGCCGAATTGAAGTGATTCGACTCCGATGTCTTCGTATTTGGCTCCGCAACTCGCCGATCTAACCTGACTTCCTTCAGTTGGCTCCATTAGAAGATTCGTTTCACTCAATTTGAACAAGTTCAATCCAATTCCACCGCCAAGCACAATTTGAACCTCCGCTCTACAAAAATGACAATCAACCACAACATTGACAGGATAAGCACAAACTTGTCCAGTTTATTAACAAATCTGTGAGGCGTTCCGAGCTTCAACACCTTGATTTGAAGAAACGACGACAGAAAGTACTAAACTGTACTTCTATCTCTTCAGTTGCAGAAAGAGGAAAAGATAGAGAGAGTTTCTATTCTCTGTTCAGAGTTTCTAAAGGGTTAAGGTTCAATGGTGGTCAATGTGTTTCTCTTTCCCGTCTGCGGAAGAAATCATAGCCTTTAATCAACAGAGAGAGAGAGAGAGAGGGCATTTGCAGTACGGCGAAAGCTACGTTGCTCTGGTCCCCTATTCTTCGTCTCTCTCATACGTTTTCTTGAGAGAGAGAGAGAGAGATTGTGTGCAGTGTAATGGATGATGGGGTTTGGGTTGGGTGGCGAAGTAGGGCGGGGACCGAACGCGAACCGAGCCGGACACTGTTATTAATCGTTAGATATTGATGCGTCATTTCCTTGCAGTTAAGCTTTATAGGTTACCATTATTTTATTCAGAATTTTATATCAACAAGTATTTTTTTTTTTAAATAAAAAAAATTCAGGATGTCCAAATTAAATTACAAGCATCTCGATTAATTTCCTTTCCAATTTAATCAAAAACATTTACGTCAAAATTAAAATATTTAAAGATTTATCAAAATTTGAACTCAATAATAGTTTTCAACAAGTATTCTTAAATTTCATTTCTTTGTGACCACCGAATTTACATCACAAAATAAAAAAATAAAAGATATTTACGAGCATTTGAGTTGAAATTAAACTTAATTTTTCGTTAAAAATTAAATCATGTGTACAATGTTGTAAATGTATACATTAAAGAGTAAAGAATAAAAAAGAATTTTATATTATCTAAAGCTATAGATACATTTGAGATTATTTAATTTTCAAATAAAAGTCACTTAGTAAAAAAAAAATTATGTATGAATAATAAACTATCATAGTCGAGTTGAGTATATTTGTACGAAGTCATAAGTTATTCAAATTTCGCTCATTTGTAAAGACGTTTTGGAGATTACGAAGAGAGATTCTATTAATTCAATGAATCAGCACTCAAAAAGGGCCATAATATTGGACCAATTGCAGGACCAGGCCAATTGGTAGTTCATTGAATGTGAGGATATAATTATTTTGGTTTCGACAATGGTCCAGACCACGAGCATTAACTATATGTGTAGGCATATAATTGTAACCTAGATCATAGTGAGCAGGAGCGACAGCGAGAGCAAGAGCGTAAAAGAGACAAAATGTACAAATATTTACATGCGGGAGCAACATCGGTGAGAGCAAAAGCAGGAGCATCACATAAATATTACCAACAAACGTGTAAACAAATAAATTTATAAAAATTTAAATTTTATGTACAACTATATGACAAATTATTTATTTTTTTATATATATATATATATATATATATATATATATATATTGATTTATAAAGTCTTGAAATAGCAATTATCAGTTACAAATATCATTCTAGTTTGGTATATATATTTATGTACAGGTTATTACTTTTTAAATAAAAATTTAAGTAATAATGAGTAAGAATATATTAGTAAAAGTGCGAATTAATGGAGAATTCATTCTCAATGTGCAAATTCGAACGTGAAGCACAAAAGTGTCTATTGTTTTAAATGATTATGTGACTAAAATCATAACTACGAGATTAAAAGGTCAATAAAATGTATTGAGCACTAGGGTATCTTATGCAAAATACGTCTTTTGTCGAGGTTAAAATGTTAAATGTAAATAAGTTTAGTTATTATGGTTAAAAAATTATAGTTAAACGATCTAGACCATTGTTTTGATTTTGTGTAAACACGACTATGTGTTTTATTCTTTAGCATAATAACAATAGATTGATTTGGAATTTTATCCTTTTTTTGCTTTTGATTTTAGGACCAAAGAAAAAAAAATTCAGTACCGAGCTACCATTTATTTTTTTTTTTGTGATAACTTTTTTTGACACATTTTTTTTTTTTTGGAGTATCGTGGACTTCTCCAATCGGAAGGAAAGTTCAGGGAATATAAAAAAAAATTATTGTAAAATAGCACATAAAATGATAAAAACATTCATTAATTTAGTAAAATTTAGAGGTACCGTACCCAATTTTTTTTTTTATAAGGTGTCCTAGTCAAGTCTTTGATTTAAGGAATTGTCTATGGTACCAAATTTACTTTTTAGATACCACAGTCAAGTCCTTGATTTTAAGAGTTGTCTATTGTATCAAAAAAATATATATATTGACTAATATTTACCACTTTTTGTGAATTTTTTTATCATTATTGTGGTATGAAAAAATATTAATAAAAACACCCATAAAAGTTATAAAAATACTAACAAAAAAGATAATTCACTTACAAAATTAATAATTTTTTGTATCAAAAAAAAAGTGGTAAAAATAATTATCATAATAGTAATAAAAACACCTATAAAAGTGATAAATAATTTATAAATGTGGTAATTTTTTATATTCATAAAATAATAAAAAAAATTATCACAATAATGATAAAAATATTCATAAAAATAATAAATTTTTTTATTATAAAAATAACCTTAAAAGTTATAAAAATATCTAAAAATTAATAAAATTTGGGGGTAAAATATGATTGAGAGTGAGAGGAACAACAAAACAGAAAACCAGAAATTGGCAGAATAATAATTGCATTTGTACATTCTGTTGAACAATGAATTGACTATCTGAAGGGTACACCCATTTCTGGACTTCCCAATTTTGCAAAGAACCATTTAATTGTAGCTGGGTATTCCCCACTAGGAAATTTGATGAAAATGTGTCCTATCTTACTAGTCCATGGTAACAACCCATATGAACTTGAAAGGCATCTGGATTTTTAAATGCAGATTTTTTGAATTTGAATATTATTAATTTATTGGGGTTAGATTATAAAAAATATATTTTTTAAAAATATTTTAATCTCGGTGTGGATGATCTATTTTTCAGTAAACTGGAGAATGAATTAATTTAGTTGCGTATAAACTGGTTCAGACACTTCTGATTGTTAAACCAAATTTTTTTTTTTTTTAGAAAAAGGGATCTAAATTTGAAGTATGATAATTTTCACAAAATCAATTAACGAGTCGAATAAGTGTGGGAGTATACGATTTCAACTTACCATGAGAAGGTCTTAATTGGCATTATATGACAGATAAGTCTAGATTTTTAATTTTTTTTTTAATTTGTGATCTTATATTTTATTATTTGTGATAGAAAAAAAAAAGGTTTGATTTGAATTTGCTTGAATGTGGAATATGATTTACATGAGCATAACACGAATTTAAAATAACATAAATTAAAAATGACACAAACCCAAAATCAAACAATTCAAACATGACGTTAAAAACCGCTACTATCAAACATTATGCGTTTTAAATTTTTTTCTAATTTCTCATTTTTCTATTTTAACCGAAATTGGTGGACATAAATTTAGTCTTAATAAATTCGGCATAAAAATAACTTACCTGCTTCAATAAGGAGGTTAAAGACGATATAAACCAAGCAAAACAACAAGTTACAAATCTAACACAACACAAATTTGATTATACATGACTAAATTAATTAAGTATAAATTACATAAATTTTGATACGACACAAATTACACAATTTATAAACATATCATGAAATAAAAATAAAAAAATGCACTGTGTTTAAAAATTGCAGTGGATAATGAGCTAAGCAATTCAGTTCAGTGGGTTAGGGCTACAACTGGCTAGCACAATGATAGTGGGCCTTTTCATCATTACCAATCTGTCAATAAACTGGTAATGAGTTGTCTCATAATTAGAGAAACGACGTAAATTTAAATGTTTGAAATTTAAATTTTTATAATTTTTTAAGGTCAAATCATTTAAATCCCTCAAATACCTTTAATCGTTGACAAAAAAAAAATGATAATGGGCCCATTCATCATCAACAATATGTCTATGAAATGCTCATGAGTTGCTTCGTTGTCCCCCATAATTAATCCAATGAACCCTACATGAAACAGTGAGTTTTCTTCCCATTTCCACCACCTATCAAGAATTACAACAAGGCCCTTATCACTTGTTTTTACCATTTTTATTATTAATTGTTCTTTTGGTACCCTACTCTTGTGCAACAGCATTGGCAACCATTAGAGCTGTTAATTAATTTTTATTATTAATTAAGCGGATTTTGACGAGGTTTTAACGGGTTTAGATAATAAACGAGTTGACACGTCAAATACATTTAATAAATGGGTCGTGTTCGGATAAGACCTGTCAAACCGTTTATCACACGTTTACCCGTTTAAATAAAATTAATATAATAATAAATTAATAATTATTTTAAAAAAATAGCAAAAAAAAAAAGAAATCAAGAATTCAATTAAAAAAAATAAAGTAGTAGTTCAAAGACAAAAAAGATGAGATGAGAAGCATTTCAAAGACAAAGGCAAACTAATGTCTTTTATTTTTGTTCCACGTTGAAAAATGAGAGGAAATAGGGAGGGTTGAGTTGCTTATAAAAAACAATGGTTTCTTGCTTTTTTTTTAAAGCCTTCAAGTTTTATTTTAATGAAATTTGACTAAAAATTCCTCTTTTTCAAGATAATTGCAATTGACAATAAAAAAAATGAAGTATTAAAATTTGTTAATATAATTTTTTTTAAATTAAACAAGTCGTATTCGTGTTAAATTTTTTTACCCGTTTATTAAACGTGTCATGTATAGGTTTATATGTTTTCTACCCATCACCTGTTTAATCCGACACGTTTGACAACTCCTAGCAACCATACATAGACTCAAGGCCTGAACCTAGTTCTTCCCCTGGATAAATGGAGTGAGATTAAGGGATTTTAAGGTAAATTCAACTTAGACAATTTTAAGGGGATACATCTTGATAACACCTTAATTAAGATAATCATCTCCCTCCGTATTTTCTTTCGTAAAATCTTGGAACAAATTATTCGATAATTAGTGGGATCAAATTAGACTAATGATTCAAAGTATTCACGTGGATTTTAATACATAACTCCTATCCAATCATTTGTTTGATAAACAGCATAAATACATGCCAAACTCATGAATTAATTATAATTATAATTAGTTATGTAATTGGCTAAATTGTCGTATCCAATCCTTTGTAATTTGTTAGATTAGGGATAGAAAAATCTTTTTATCATTATAAATTAGGTCGGCTGATTTCAAACCCACCCTCCATGGATTTGTTAAAACTCATATGCATGAGTTTAACCTCCTAGACAAGTTATGAGTGATTTCAATCACCTAACAGGCGTTTTATTTGTATGTATCATAAAAAAGGTAAGGATCTTAAGGTCCAGTACAGTAGGTAACAGGCGTGTTCGTTTTGGCTCCTGAACAAAAACGAGAAACAGGCGATGCACCATCCTGGCTATTACGTACGTTTATCTTGACTTGACAGATTCATCTAATTAAACTCGCACTCAACAGAGGACCACAAGCTTGGGGTTCAACAAAATAGAAAGTATCGCCATTAAGCATCTCTCTTTTGTCTCTCCTGACCGAACTTGCCAAAAAAATCACAATCGAAAAAATGGTTCTTGTCGGGAGAGATAATTTTAAAAATCTTAACTAAAAATGCAATTAAATGATTTGTTAGACTATTTTATTTAAACCCTCCCTTATATACCCTCCCAAACCCATCAAACAAACAACTCCTCATAGTACTAAATATTGAATCGGGGTGTATGAGCCACTCATACCGTCTATTAAGGAGTGGACGCTAGGATTTGAAAATGTGTCGCTATTAAACAATTAAAAAAACTCTTATATTGTATTGGATGAAATTAATTGACTATACAAGTTGGGATGACCTAAGTCCGTCTAATAATAAAGTAACCGGTGAATCCGCATAATTAAATAATTATTTATCCATATAATACAACAACTATCACATGCATAAAAATGGAGTACACTTTGACCATTTAATTTTGTGTCATTGTATGGTGATTAGGGCTATCAAAATTCGACACGATACGATTAATCGACACGAATTAAATGAGTTTGAGTGAGATCTAAACGGGTGTAGGTGATAAACGGGTTGACACGTTAAACAAGTTTAATAAACGGGTTGTGTTCGGGTGAGACATGTCAAACCGATTATCACACGTTTACCCGTTTAAATAAAATTAATATAATAATAAATTAATATTTATTTTAAAAAATTAAAAAGAAAAAAGAAGTAAAGAAATCAATAATAAAAAAAAAGTACAATAGTAGTTCAAAGACAAAAAAGAAGAGTTGGAAAGCACTTCAAAGACAAAGACAAACAAATGTCTTTTGTTTTTGTCCCATATTGGAAAATGAGGGGAGATGAGGAGGGTTGAGTTGCATATAAAAAACAATGACCTCTTGCTTTTATTTTTAAAGTCTTCAAGTCTTATTTTTCAAAAATAAATGAGAATAGTTTAAGAGAACTTAAAAGACAAAAGCAAATCAATGTTTTTTGTTTTTGTCTCACGTTGAAAAATGAGGGGAGATGGGGAAGGTGAGTTGCCTATAAAAAGCAATAACCTCTTGTTTTTTTTTTTTAAAGCCTTTAAGTCTTATTTTTATGAGATTTGATTTAAAATTCATATTTTTTGAGGTAAGTGCAATTAGAAGTAAAAAAAATGAAGTATTAAAATTTTTTGATATAATTTTTTTAAAATTAAACAGGTTAAATTAGTCGTATCTTATTACCCATTTATTAAATAGGTCGTGTTTGTGTTGAGATTTTTTATTCGATTATTAAACGTGTTGTATATGGGTTTATACATTTTTCACCCCTCACCCCTTTAATCCAACACATAATCATTTAACCCGACACGATTGACACCCCTAATTGTGATATTACGTTAGGCGTTACCCCTAATGGTGATATTACGTTAGGCGTTATCACCGTGAAGGCTGATTGTGATGCATATTGAACTGGACCACAAAAATAAAGCCAATATATTCATGACAAAGACTTAAGATCGCCCCCATTTGTCAGTGGGCCTAAAACCACGTGCCGTCACGTGAACGTGGCCCATATGGGCGCACACTGAGAATGTCGTAGCTTTCATGTTTTTTGTTTTCTACTTATTTTTTTTATATGGCATGATGTTTTTTTTTTTTTGTAGACAACAATATTTTACAAGAAAATGTTACTTACATTTAAAATATTTTCTTGATTTGTTAACTTAATTAATCACAATCATAAAATACGTGATAGCTTGTAATAAATATCAAAATTTATAATTAAATTAATGACAATAATTGATTAAGTCAATTAAATTTACGTAACATTGCTTAGGAGAGATGGCGGAGAGGGAAATCAAACTTTCGATATGTCACTCTATCGCTTAAGGTTTTAATCGTCTGGGTAGGACACTTTTTTTTTTTTTAGTTTAACAGTCATGGATGTCTAAACTAACTTATGCTCATCTCTACTAATCTCCTCTTCAGTCTGGTTAAAGAAAAGTCATCCACGTCAGAACTAGGATATTAATGAGAGATAAATCACCCATGTGTTGATTTCAAAGAGTTATCAAAATTTAAATTTAGGACGTCTAAATTTACAGATCGTCTTTACTACCACTAGAGCTACTCCTTGAAGTCTATCTGAGTAGGAGCTTATTCCTGGCACGATTCTTGTTTACTCGTTTATTTTGAGTAATGTTACGCTAATAAAAAAAATAAAAGATAAAATATTGTAACGTTAACGAGATAAATAAAATTTTTGTATGGAATAGATATAATCAGGGTAAAAAATACATCTAAATCAACATTATATTTATTTCATTTATTTTGAAGAACATTTTTCTGTTCTAATGGAGGACGCCAGGTGCAGGCCCAGGGCAGTTACAGATCGGCATAGGTCCATATCAAGCGGGGCCACAGCCTTAATGGGTATTTGGGTTCCACACATGTGTACAGCGCCGTATGACACCTGGAAGCAGCACTTTTAAAATCAAGAGTATTTCAAGCTTTTTTTTTTCAATAATGTATGTACAAGGATAAAAAAACTTATATTACTTAAAATATTTTCAAAAATAAACTAAAACTTTAAATAATAGGACCTCAATTTATTGATGAATACTTAATATTTTCACTGAATAATTATTTTTAACAATTTTTTTTGTTTTAAAAAATAATATTTAAAACTTAATTTTAAATTATGTAATTAAATAAAAAGAAGAAAATAAATTGTTATTTGATATAGTATGGTCAATTTTTTAGACGTTGAACAGTGCCTTTAGATATGAGCAGGCTTTCAATGGATCGAATTTTGATCCGAATCTAAATCTTTTAGTCGAATATGAATTAAATAGCAATTGTACGTGCTTGAAGACACAACGTAACAAACAAAAAAATCGAAAGCAAATACATGTACATTAAAACACTGTATGTCATAAAAAATTACCAATTAGAAAAAGTAAGAAAAAACATTGATAGAATACAAATCAAAACAATCTCAAACATTGTTTATTGACAGTTTAATTATTAATTGATAGCCAAATAGTAATAAATTAAAAAATCATTGTGGTATGAAAATAATCAAATAAATATGCGATAGAAAGCAAGGAAGTGGGATTAAGAGAGAGGAATTGCAACAAAAAATATAATAAACAACATCAACAAAACCTAAATCAATTAAAACTAAAATTTTAACACTCTATCTGGTTAAATTACACTTTTTTTCCTCATAGTATGTTGATAGTTTAGAAAATGCTCGTACTTCTAAATATAATATTTTTTTTCTATTCTTCCAAACAATTATGGTTAAATTCTCTCTAAAAATAAAACCCTACAAAAATATGAAGATGTGTAAACCTTATTAAGTAAAGATATTTTTCATATATCAAACTTAAACATATTCGTGGAGAGATAGCATATCATCAATGGAAACTGGTATTAATCAAATTTCCATAATTAAATCCAACTACACTAACATTATCAAATTGAGAAATTGAATTCATAAAATTTGAGTCCTATAAAAAATTCAAGCAAAATCCTCTAAAAACACAAGTATACAGAACTATTACCACAATTACCATTATTACCACTTAGCCTAAATTTTGATAACTAATCAAATTTTGTGCTCAAATTGAAATTAAATCTAACCAAGTCAATTATTTAAATTAATTTTGCTATTCAATTTAAACCAAATTTTATCAAATAGGTTAATTTTATGTTGTACAAATTTGTCCCAAGAGCTCAACCCCACCACCAGTCATCCATCACAACTTCGAGATTAACTATCATTTCTAAGACCACCATTATTATCACTTCTAAACCTAAAACATATCTTCAGCAACCATCAGTACTGCTTCGAGAATGCGAGCTTATTTTTAATTACAATCCAAGTCAAATAATGTATCAAATTGACATTAAATCAAACAAACTATAAAACATATTAACAACAAATCAAGTTGAATTTTAGTATACTGCAAGAATAGTGTATAACTTGCAAAATTTATGAATGTGCACAAAACATTAAATTAAAGTTAATATTTGAAATTTTTAGAGAAAATAATATTTAAAAACATAGACATTACAACCTAAGGAATATTGAATAGCAGTATAGGGAACTCATTAAACATCGTGCATATACCTCACAGTGGTTCCTGTCATTTTTGTTTTCTTTTAATGCAAACCATTTCCAAATGTGCAAAAAAAACAAAAGGTTTCGCTCTTGATCAAAAGGGCTCTTTGATTTTTTTGGATTTCTTTGCAGTTTTTGGACAAAACAAATATCAGAAATAGATGAACTCATCCTTATTCATAAAAGACCACTTAGCCTGAACCAATATTAGGTCTTTATATCCTAGAGCGTACAAAAAAAGGTTGTAAATAACCTAAAAATATGTAAAACTAAAAAAAAATAACAAACTCAAACCAATAAACCATTTTCTTAGGAGATCATCGTTTCGCTAGAGTTGTGTCATTGCTGATAGCTGGTGTTGCGTCGTCGTGCTATAGATAGTCGCTACAACAGACAAAGTAAGTTCGCTAAAAAATAAAGATAATGTTGGTCCGCTCATTGAAGCAATAATGCAAATACTTGGTGTTTCAGTGACTGGTGGGTTTCTGTAGCAATGTGTGCATGTGGGGGGTAGGGAAGTGTTTGTTGGCTAGGGAGGTTTCGGTGGCAATGGTGGGGACTGGGAAGGAAAGGGGGGTGGAGGTGATGGTTGGCTGTAGGTAAGAGTTTGACTATAGATATATAGCGTGTTTGGTGGGCTGTTATGAGTTTCGGTGGCAAAGGGGAAAGAGAAGGAAGTGATGGTTGCGGTAAGGGGAGACATACGCAAAGAAAGAGAGAGAGAGAGGGGGGAGGGATACTCAAGTGAGGCTTCAAGATTATCGATGGTTGATCATTGTGTTTCTGATGGTGTCTCCATAGTGTTGCTGTGAAGAGAGAGGGTTTCGGTGAGGAGAGAAAAAGAGAGAAGAGAAAGAGGCGTCGGTGGCTATAGGGAGCCTTAAACCAATTTGAGACCAAAAACAAAAATATTAAATTGAGGTTTTTTTTATTTTTAGTGTTATTTAAAAAAAATTAATTTATTTTTAATTTTATACCTGAGAGGGAGATAAAAGAAAAATGTATTAATATTATTGAGAAAAAGATTTTAACTTTTGTTTTTATTTTTTACCACAGAGAAGAAGAGAGAATGTTTAATTTCAACTTTTATTTTTGTTTTTTTTATTTTTTTTACTGGATGGATAGAGAGAAAGAGAGAAATAATGGGTGGGAATAAATATGAGTTGACTTTTGAGTATTTTTTATATTTTTTAATTTCTAAGTTTTTATGATAGATTGAATTATAGACCCAAATTATTGTAATAAAAATTTTGATTAGATTTAATTTTTTGGAGTTTTTTTTTAGGGTTTAAAATTTAATGGATTTAATTTTTTTTTTGTGGGATAGTGAAATACCTAAAATTATGGAGCCTTCTAAAAATTTGAAACCTAAAGCCCATGTTTTTTATTTTTCTTTTTATATTCTTGGGGCGACCCTAGGTAACAATTCGTTGGGGGCAAAGATCAAGAGGAAAGAACAAAGAGAGAAAGAGAGGGAAGTAGAGGAGAAAAGAGATATCATAAATATTTGGGTGAAAAGATCAAGATGGATGTAGGTGATAAAGAAAAATAGAGTAAATAATATAGTATCATCATTATATTAAATATTCTAAAGATATGATGTAAAAAAATGATTTATTTGATATTATTTAGAACAGTATGAGCGGGGGTCAAAATTTAAATATGAATGTTAATTTTAGATTTAGACAAAATTTTAAATTTAGATAGTGTTGATTTTGGGCGAGATTGAGGCGAACTCAATGTAGGGGTGTTAATTTTGAAAACTAAAAATTTTGAGCGGCAAAAATATTTTAAAAGAGCTAATGTGGTATGTCGGATCAAAACGATCTGAGACGTCAATAGCTTGAAACAATTTAAGATAATGCCGTCCGTTTGATGATGACTTTTTTGGTTACGAAACGATTTGAACCGCTCTTTGCCTCTAAAATTCAAAATCATTCTACTTTATTATATAGCTATTTTTTACCGATAATTCAAATCTGAATCCGATACCGATATCTTATATGTTTACAAATTCAAATTTGAATATATTTTTATTCGATCTGATCTAAATTATTTATATATAATATTAAATAAATTAAGTAATTATTTTAAAAAAATTATAATTTATTAAAATTTAGTTGATTAAGTTATTCAAATCAAATTTAATTGTTAACAAATTTGGATATGAACCATACAAAATAAAATTTATTGAATTATCGAATTAAATTGAGAATCTAATTCAAACTTGATTCATCCACAAACCTATATAAGGGCTATTACTAATTAAACGAGTTTGAGTGAGATTTTAACGGGTTTGAGTGATAAACGGGTTGACACGCCAAACACGTTTAATAAACGGGTCATGTTCGGGTGAGACCTGTCAAACCGTTTATCACACGTTTACCCGTTTAAATAAAATTAATATAATAATAAATTAATAATTATTTTAAAAAATTAGCAAGAAAAAAGAAGTAAAGAAATCAATAAAAAAAAAAGTAAAGTAGTAATTCAAAGACAAAGGAAAAGAGTTGGAGAGTACTTCAAAGGCAAAGACAAACAAATGTCTTTTGTTTTTGTCCCACATTGAAAAATGAGAGGAGATGGGGAGGGTTGAGTTGTCTATAAAAGACAATGGCCTCTTACTTTTATTTTTAAAGCTTTCAAGTTTTATTTTTTAAAGGCAAAGGAGAGGAGTAGTCGAGCACTTGAAAAGATAGACAAACCTATATCTTTTGTTTTTGTCTCACATTGAAAAATGAGGGGAGATGGGGAGCGTGTGTAAGTGCAATAGCCTCTTGTTTTTTTTTTAAAGCCTTCAAATTTTTGTTTTATGAGTTTTGATTTAAAATTCCTCTTTTGTGAGGTAAGTGTAATTAGTAGTTAAAAAAATGAAGTATTAAAATTTGTTGATATAATTTTTTTTAAATTAAACGGGTTAAACGAATCGTGTCGTGTTATCCGTTTTCGTGTTGAAATTTTTTACTTATTTATTAAATGTGTATCGTGTATGAGTTTATACGTTTTTCACCCAATACGTAATCGTTTAATCCGACACGATTGACACCCCTACTATACACACATACAACATAGGTCAGGAACATCGGGCGTCAGGCATTACCCAACTGGTGGGGCCAATGGAGAATGACCCATCCGAGATGATTTCCACTGAAATAGCCCCAGCAGATTTTTCATTATTGTATTCGGTGGGCCCAATTTGCAAACAGAGAGACAACTCCAGTCCAGTCCAGTCCATGACCCGATAGAGACCCGACATGTTGCAGACGGGGTCACGGACCAAATTCATCAAAGGGTTCAAAAATGTCCAATCCATGGCCCCACCAAGAAAGTGGCTCTTGTAGATGGGCCCAATAGCCTGTGTTGATGTAACGTACGGACGCCAAGGGGGAACAGACAATTGGGCCCATTGAGTTTGATGTCAAGTAGGTCTCAGTATTAATTATTAGCATTTTTTGTTGTGTACAAGGGAAGACAACCCACTGTGAAGCAGGCTAAAGAAGCCCACAAGAAAAAATGTACAAGTTTTCCTTCTTTTTTAGGCAAGTCATATTCATCTGTTAATATTTTAAAAAATAATAAATTTTTTTTGTAATATGTTGATAATTTAAAGGATATTTGAGAAAATTCAAAGAAACCACTAAAAATATAAGACCTTTATTTTTCAAAAAAAAAAAAGCATTTTAAAAACATAAACTTATTGTAGAAATTTTGAAATATTTAAATTTGAATAACAATACTGTAAAATAAATACAATATTAAGAATCCAGTAAAAGGATCAATCCACCGTGTATTCCTTTAAGAGCATAGAGAAAAGTTAAAGTAAACAAAACTTTTAAAATTTAGCTATTTTATCTTAAAATTTTATTTTAACACAACATCTAAAAGAGGAAATGAAGGAAAGGAAGAGACTATAGCAACATGTATAACCACGATATAATATTTTATTTCTCCTCCTTTTATATTCTATTTCTCTCTCTTTCTAACTACTCCACCAAAAAAAAAACAAAAACAATGAGAAATAATATTTAATGCAGTAGTTAAAAATATAAAAAATCTGTTATAGTATGTATTGAAAAAATCAGTAACTAAAATATAAAATATTATTTTTTGAGTAATTAAACTAATTTTTGTTGTTAGAAATGCTCTAACTGAAATATCTAAAATTTTCAAAAATCTTGACAGGGATGAAAACCTTGTTTTCTATTTTCCCATGTTAAGTTTCTTTCTCACAAAATACAAGCTTGTAATTGGGTCCAACCTAATTCATCACTCCAAATTCACTATTTACCAGGAGGTCGTAGAGTCGATTTCTGTCAGAAATAACGATTAATATTTTATGACTCTCTATTTAAGGGCTCTATTTTATCTTCATTTCAAAACTACCATGTTGAATTATGTATATATCATTTTACGGTAATTTTGAAACAAAATTATCAAAATACAATATTTTTAAACTTATTTATCAAATTATGACATTTTTTGAAAAAAAAAAAACAGAGTCAATAAACCCGTTTTTAAGTTTAAATTTTGGACTTCATATAACAACCTATTGAGACATCTTCGGGCTCTACACCAATCCAGAAGACTTCCCTCCAACAACATGCAGATAATGATCATGTAGAATACCAGCTCAAGTCTTAAACTCCACTAGGGACAATGCTTATACGCTTGATAACAAGGGGTCGTTTGGTAACGTTTTTATTTTCGCGTCTTCAAAAAATTCAAAAACAGAGACAATTTTTATCTGTGTTTTATAGTAAACACCGAAAATAGAAAACGACTCTTCAATCTGGTGTGTATGTAATATACGGCTCTTTGAACTATGGGCTGATACCTACCAAACTTGGCCCAGTTATGGATCCATAGCGATAAAGTAATGGCCCAATTTAGGTTAGCCCTTATCATAACTGCAACTACTCTCCGGTCTTTGTAAATTAGGTTTTTTATTTGGAATCTCAATTTCTTTCAAAAAAATTTCAATTATATATATAAGTAATTATGTATTATTAAATGGCCCACGTCACCTAGAATGGGAAAGTTTTAAAAAATTTGAGAAATATTATATAAACTATACAATATTAAAAATCGAACATTGAGCTTACAATATTTATATTAAATAATAATTTAGTTTTTTAATTACTTAATTTAAATTTAAATAAAAAAAGATATGTGTGAATTGATGAGATTGTTTGACATTGAAGAGTGTTTTGGTGTGTTGATTATGTCTATCATTGAAAGTTGAGTAGAGAAATTGATATTTTTAGATGGAAAAAAATCTGTTGGGATGATTTTTGTACCATTTGATTAAAAATATGAAATTTGGATCAATTTTAACCGTTAAGTTAAAAATTCAATTTAGTAGTTGTATTATTTGATAGATTATTGATATACAAAAATACATGCAAATCACTTTGGTAAAATAATTATGAGGAAAAATATATTTTTGCTTAAATAAAGTTGCTTCAAAATATTTAATAACATCGCTATGAAGTCTCACATTTTATTTAAAATGATTCTACAAATAAACACACAATCTATTTGATTATCTCTTTTAATATCCTTTAATGGAAAAATACGAAAATCAAATATAGAATATTCGATATAACAAAGATATCACGTCACTATTATCACGTGATGTCATAATTCAATAAGAAACTTACTAGTGAGCAATGCGAACCCCACTTCTCTTACATTGGGTGATTATTTTGAAAAAAATGTTTGGTGTAACGGTTATACCATATCATCAAGTTGACATGGTGAAAATGTTCGGGGCGAGCCCAAGAACACTTGAAGTCCTAGACGAAAATTTTAGATGAGGCCCTAAATTTTTTTTAGATGCATAATTTATTTATTTTTGTTTTAAAAATTTAAATATGTAATAAGTTCTTTAAGATGTAGAATAAACAAATTGTGTAAATGATTATATTAAAATTAAAATTAAGTCAAAAATTATAATTCAAGTAAATAAAATTGAATAAATAGATCAGGGTTATTAAGAATAATTATTGTAATTTTTTATATAAGAGTATGGTACAATCTCTTTTTTTTTTCCTTATTTTTGAATATACATATATTTATGATTTAAATAAAAATATTAGTAATTTTATTGATCCTGAGTTTCACGTAATATACAAAATTTTTTATATTCTTTCTAAAATTTAGTCATATAATTTTGTGAGATAGACGCAAATGAGTCTTAAGCGACCGCCACACTTGCCTAAAGATAGAGCCATAGATAGATAGTTATTTTTTTTTTTTTGGATAGGGATACATAATTATTTAATTATATAAAATTCACTTGTTTATTTATTACCTTACCATTTACTTATTTGCGAGTTAGTTTATGAGTAATGCTACATGTACTTAAAAAATAAATTTGATAATTTTAACAATTGAATAGATAGTGGATTTCAATAAATGCTGAGACTCACAATAAAATCAATGATTATCAAATCTAATTTTTAAGTCTATTTTTAAATACACGTGGCATTACTCGTAGTTTATTATTCGCACGTTAAATATTTTCTCCCAATGGAGAGACCTTGGACCTGAAACGGCATCGTCTCCAAATAAAGGTGTTCAACCTCTCTTCTGCTTGAATAATTTTGGCAGAGACCATGAAAGAAGAAGAAAAACATAACGAAAAAGATTGCTTAGTTCGTTGACCAAAACGCAAGTTTAAAAGGCTTCACAACAACCCTTTTATTCTTCTTGTACCATAAAGACTCACAGGTAATTCTTTGCTTCAACACCCTTCTGTCTCTTCCTTGATTCTCTATCTTTGTTCTTTTTTACAGTAAAGTTTTATATATATATGCAGATTTTCTTTATTTGGGTTTGTCTTACTGTATTCATTCCTTTTTTGTGGGTTCAACAGGTTCATTTCTTTTACCTTATACATTTATGTGTATCTGTTCAAGCCTGTGTATATAAATATATATATTTGGCATTCTTCTGGCTATCTTGTGGTAACTGCATAGACATTTATGGGTTCTTGAAATTTTGCATTATTAGTGATTGAAATGAACCATGACTAGGACAAAGTAATAGTTATTGATATTATAATATGCTTTTGTGTTTTTAAAAAATGTTGATAGTATGGCGTTTTTCCCATCCCATTTCCTGTACGGCTGTACTGCAACCTGGTATTTAAAAACTAATGCCATTGATTTTGATTGAATTGAGTCATGGACAAGGATAAGGTCATCGTTCCAATAAATTTTGGTGATTTGCCTATGAGGTGTTTCGATAGTTCTTGGTTTATATCTTTCATAGGCTCAATCACTTTCAACCATAAACATGAAATCTATTTGCAGCACTAATCAATGCCATTGAGCTGCCCAAATGGTCAAAAGCGATTCCGGGTTTGCTACTTTTTTCTGATCATAATGATCAGATACTGATTTCAGGTCCAACGGACCACCTAATATCTAAGTATCTAAACCAAGTAATGTGCTCTCCAATCTATCTGAAATGTTTGGAGCTAAGAAGTATTTTGCAATGTCATGGTTTGGACATTCCAGACATGGTCCATGACTTTCTTCTACTAATTAATATGGAATTCATGACAGGCTTTTTCAATTCCTTGACATTATAAAGATAAATCCACGTGACTCATTTTGTTAATCCTTTTCTTCCCCCAAATTTGATTTGCATTCACGTTGAGCCATGGGGAACAGCTTCCGCAGATGTTGTTTACCTTAGGTAAGAGGTAAGACTTCACAGTGTTTCCCCATAGTGATATGGTCAGCAGAACCTTGTGTTGCTCAAAACAGTAATTCCATAACACAAGGCAAAATGTGGGGAAAATTGGTTGGATATATGCTAATGTCCTCCCAAAAGAAACTCATAAATGTTTTTTTTCCCTTTTTATCGTTCTCATGTGGTGCCTTTGATCTCAAGCACTTTGATGAATGGGTATCATTCCGGATATGATCCTAAGATAGCGATTCATATATCGTGCACTTTTTTTTATTATTTTTCTAAAAAAAACACATGTTTCTTTCTCATTTTCCCAAAAATCTGGACTCTCCATTTAGTTAAGAATTCAATAGTTGGAAATTTCTAGGAGGTGAAAATTCTGGTTATTTTGGAAATTGGGAAAGTTCAAAATATGCATTTGCTCAAAGGTTCATATGGCATACTTAACCGTGTTTCTTGCATGCCTATTCATGAGATAGGTAAGTCAATAGATTAGAAAGATTGCATAATATTAAGCTTGGGATAATGAGCATTATTGCTATGGAATTTAATCGATATGGTTTTAAAAGTGTTCAGTGGTATGGCAAGGAAAAAGTAAATTTAAGGACTTCCAATCATGTTTGTTTATTTACTAACAAATTCATCAAGTTTTAGAATGGCTACTCCAGCTAGGCAGCTAACTCACTGGGCCAACACCTAAAACTTGCTCTAATCTTCAGTTTGGTGTCACTCTGCAGTTTGTCATGGATGCATGGACAAATTTTTGCTCACACCTACCTCACGACATAAGTCAATGAATAATGGGTGGACACTTAGCTATTAATAAGCAATGAATTTTGTGGCAGCATCTTCACATGGTTTTCTGTAATTACATGTTGTAATTAAATCTGATTTAAATGAAATAGCCATGCAATTTTTAATGACGGGTCGACACCAATTATTTTTTTGCCTTGGGATTGGTGGCCTCAATAGTGTATGGCCACCATTCCCATTGAACCAATCTGGGTGAAGGAGGGTTAATGGTGGCATGTTCCCTACCCATAAACTCCTCCAATCTGGGTGGAAGAAAGTAGTCCCAGGTGACTGTTAAGTTTACCAGCTAGGCTTGATAGTTGTTATGAATATGGCTGCGTATGAGGCTTGTGATTAGAGCAGTTGTGGTAGAAGCAATGATTCTCTGTTGCACTTGAAGTGATATCCACTGGAAACATACATGTTTAAATGTATAATGAGCAGCTGCCTAGCTAATTATAGGGAAACCATTTTTATAAAGGAGCATCCATGCAAGGTCCTCTTATATAAAGCTGAAAAAGAAGTTTAAAAGAGTGATATTTAAATTGGCTGCCCTTCAGCCCATTGACGGGTGTGTGGTGCTAAGGAGATTTTTGAATGGTCAGCTGTAGCGTACCAGGCAACATCGAGTATTATTTCAAATGTACAAGTATTTATGAAGGATCCTTGTGGTGGGGTCAATTGTCATTTATGACTAGAAGGAGAAGCCTGCAAAGTGCAAACGTGCAGGTGTGAGTGGATAAAACTTTATATGGAATTAGTTCGTATAAAAAACCATCAGGATTTTTTAAACTGAAAAGGAGCATTTATATGTTCTGTTTGTTTTGTCATTGGGATATTGTTAAAGGTCACTTTGCCTAAAGGAGCATTTGTGCAGGATTCCTGTAGGTAAGAATAATAATTAGAATGTTGACAACAAAAAAATTGCCCAGTAGTTGCTTCATTATCTCGCAAATGAGAAGCTACTAATAATAGCCCAAGTTTGAATGAGTAGTAGATGTGTACACATCTGTTGTTCTGGAAAAACATGTTAGTTTGTGAATGCTAATCTCGATATCTGGTTTTAGACAGAGATCTCTAATTATGAGACTGGGATAGTTAAAGATAATAATTTTAAATTTCATACTGTGCTGGACAGTCCTCGGTAGATCATTCTTCAAATAGAGTGCTGTATGCCGTGTTTGTTGCTGGGGCTATGCCAACGTAATGGTTTGTTCTTCCATCAGCATATAAGTGCAAAATGTAGTCCGCCTAAGTTGGTTTGTCCAAAGACAGATGAGCAACCATATCTGTTTCATATCTCAGGCACCATCCTCATGTTGTTTCCATATCTCCTTCAGAAATTCTAAATTGAGATATGCTAGCAGTTCTATGCCCAAGACAAGCTCTTGTTCAATTGTTTTGCCCTTTCAAGCATTACAGGGAAGCTGTTTTGGGTCTAACGTATCATATCGGAGGAGCAACTGGCATTCATTAACAGTTAAAAGCATTGCGAGTTCCAAACATACCCAGAGGGGATGCCTTGGTATTTCACTGGTGTCCCAAAATATGAAAGTGAGGCATTTGGTGCCTAGACGACTAATGATTCCCAAAATCAAATTTAATGTGAGACATGTTTCTTGGCCAAAAGGATGTACGTTTGCTTGCTTAATTTTCAGTTCACTGGTTTGTAATTCAAAACCTGAACCAGTACATGCTGAAGTAGCTGAGGTAAATGAAAACAAGGGAGGTGATTGTGATTCCTCATCTACCAGCTTTTCACATGGGAAGAAAGTGTATACCGACTATTCTGTTATTGGTAAGTACTGAATACTTATAGCTTTGTATTTTGCTGTTTATTCTTTTCTCTTTTTGCGTCATTGTGACCTAGGTGTCATGGGTCCGAGTTTCATAAACAAACTCTCCACATTGTAATGTTGTGTACATTTGACCCTGCTCAGAACCCCAGTGGCAGGAGCCTCATGCACTGGGCTGCTCTTTAATTATTATATAATCTAACAGCTAACCTTTTCCGGAGATGATGTATTAATTTGTCTTTTTGATGGGATGCCAAAACTTATGGTTGTAAATATTGACTTTATTTCCACCCGAAGTATTTTGATGAAGATAACTGCTCCATATGTGTAGGCATATCTGGAGATGGAAGATGTTTGTTTCGCTCTGTTACTCATGGAGCTTGTTTGCAATCTGGAAAGCCTGCTCCAAATGAGACCCTTCAAAGGGAACTAGCAGACGAATTACGAGCTAGAGTATGTAGTGTCCCTTCAATATAGACATCATGAATTCGTGATTTATGTTCCTTTATGTTGAATGGATTATGCAGCATAGTTTGCTAGCAAGGCAATGTCATCACTGAACTCTCTTTACTAAGGATGGCTAGATTGCCTTTTTTTAGTGTTGCCACTTCTGGATGTCCCATTTCTCAAAAGTAAAGACATCAATGCCCCGCCCCGCCCCGCCCCTCCCCTAAACCATTCGCATAGAAGAAGTGATGGATTTCAAAATGTGACCTACTACTTTGAAGTAACCTTAACCAAACAAGAAAGTGGTATCCACCTTCATGTATGTCCAAAATAAGTTGTTGGTACAAACACTACATAGGCAAGGTCACCTGATTTTGCATCTGCTAATTTTTTTTAGGTGGCAGATGAATTTGTAAAAAAGCGGAGAGAGACAGAATGGTGAGTTTTCCCAG
Organism: Ilex paraguariensis; assembly: GCA_963454935.2. Taxonomy (NCBI): domain Eukaryota; kingdom Viridiplantae; phylum Streptophyta; class Magnoliopsida; order Aquifoliales; family Aquifoliaceae; genus Ilex; species Ilex paraguariensis. The sequence goes on along the minus strand of CAUOFW020006169.1, from coordinate 12,174 downwards.
TCTATCTTGCAAACATTTTTCTCACTTGTTTGTCATGAATCATGTCAGTCTTAGGTAGGAAAATGAGAGTTCTCCTTATGTTAAAAAAGACGCGTGAAACAAAATTGGAAAGATTTATAAGCAATCATGGGTGTTAGTCCCCTGTTATTCTCTAACTTCTTTGGCTGAAAATTACCGATAATGATTTTATATGAGCCTTCTGGATGATGTCATCAGGAAACAAGTGTATTTGTGTTTTGGGGAAGGCATCAGCAACATATTGCTCATGCTACATTAGTTTGATGTTTACAACTTAAAGCAATGAAGATAGTACATTATCGTATTAAGGGAGAAAGGTGGTCTTCTTTTCTCCCATATCATTCTTTGTGGTGATGGACGAGTAAGTGATGGTTTCACATTATGTTCAGGTTCATAGAAGGTGACTTTGACACCTATGTTTCACAAATGAGGAAGCCTCATGTGTGGGGAGGTGAGCCTGAATTGTTAATGGCTTCTCATGTTCTCCAGTGAGTCTCTCTCTCTCTCTCTCTCTCTGTGCTCTCACATGCGTGTGTGGTCTTTGTGCTTATAGGTATTCCCATGTACTTTTTTTTCATTTCTATACTGATTTATCTTCTAAATGATAACCTCCTTTTTGACTGGATCAAGTCACCAGTCACAACGTGTCTGGTATCATGTTGGGGGATAAAATATTTCCTTCCTTGTTTCTTATCCTGTTGGATATAATATCAGACTCCTCTTTGTAGTAGAAGTGATTAATGTCACTAAGACAGGTGCTTGGTGTTGAGTTCCTCAGACCTCTTTGTAGTACCAATCTCTCTCGGGGGGGGGGGGGGGGGGGGGGGGTTTGGTATATGCCTTTGGAGTTTAAAAAATTTGAACATTGAAGACATTAGAGTGGCAAGACTTCATTAATTCTCATGATTGCAGGATGCCAATCACAGTCTACATGAACGATAAGGATTCTGGTGGTCTGATATCCATTGCAGAGTATGGGCAGGAATATGGCAAGGATAGTCCTATCGAAGTCTTGTATCATGGTTTTGGTCATTATGATGCATTGCAGATTCCTGGTAACAAGGGTGCAAGATCAAGACTCTAGAGTTCATATTTGACGTTACTAATTGTGAATGATTATGTCAATACTATTAGGACTTGTTTGTCGACGTATTACAAGGTGATTAATATTGAATTGTACTATTTTTTATTTAATCGGGCCTAATATTTTGTTTGATAAATAACTTTGATACCGCATTAATTTCAAAAACAATACTAATCGTATATTTTTTATACAATAGACCTGTATTATAGAGGTATTTTAATATCACCAAAAGAGGTGGTATTACAATACAACTTAAACGTATTATTTTACACATTTACTATTATAACCCCCTAACTGATAAAATCAAGTTGTTATCAATGTAACAAACACTGATTGAGGGTATTTTTATTAGTTTAACATTAATACGATGAAATAATTTTCAAATCAAACAACCAATTAGATTAAATAATTACTATCCAATGTTTATGTTGTACATTGTCAAACACTAGATAAAATTACGTATTATTTTTATACATTATTTAATCTTGTCTTTTGTTTTTCCGTATTATATTAGATTGAATTACTCTATTTAATCCATCCATTTCTAATACGGTAATCGAACGAGTCCTTAGGGAATAAAACAATGTATAGCTTCTCCGTCATTGTATTTTGTCATTGTTACGATGCCCCTTTTAACGAAAAGGTTTAACTTTTTCTGTATTTACAGTGTTTTTTGGTTCACGACTTTGGCTATTTGATGGAATTAGGCTTTTTTTCTTTTGTTTTTTTTTTCCAATAAAATGATGTATTTTTATGCCTCTGTCTTTTTAGTTTGTGTTCAAATAGTAATCAAGATAGGACTTCTTTGGTAGGTGTATTATAAGTGAGTTAAATATTGTATTGTACTATTATTCTTTATACATTATTTGGTAGATAAATTTGATTTCATATTAATTTAAAAATGTATACTAATCGTATATCTTTAGTACTATACACCTGTATTATAGAAGTATTTTAATACTACTAAGAGATGTAATATTATAATCTATCTCAAATGTATTATTATACATATTTATTATTATAACTCCGTGACTGATAAACTATTAAATTATCATCATGTAACAAATATTACAAATACTGATTAAGGATTTTTTTGTTAATTCAACATTAACACCATAAAAATAATGTCATAACCAAACAATCGATTAGATTAAATAATTATTATTCATCATTTATATTGTGTATTGTCAAACACTAGATAAAATTATATAATATTATAATATTTTATTTAGTCTTGTCTTTTATGTATCTGTATTATATTAGACTGTATTATTTTATCTAATCCTTCTATTTTTAATATGATAACCAAACGAGTCTATAAAGTATTGTGTAATTCAACGGAGGATATGACATTTAGGGGGATTTTTAACTACTTTGGTACTCCCCCCGCGGCCCCCATCCTCTCATTTTTTGATTGTCCGGTATGAATTCCCGTAGGACTTGTTATGATTGAATAGATGGTTAGTGATTTATTATTGATGTGTAATGGAGAAAAATTGGGTTGGTATGAATTTGGATATGCCATTTGGAGCAAAATGGCAAAATAAAATTCGCACATTTAACCCAATTTGAATAACTTGGAGAAGGTTTTTCCCGAGTTTAACATACTTTTCCATATGTAATTTTACCTTCAAACAATATTAATATTACAACACAAGTTGAGTAATCAAATGAAATGGGCAAAAATGCTGGATTTGGAAAACGGGATAACAAGACAGTGTCCCTCTCTATCCTTGAAAGTTTGGTTTTTTGTGGTCTTGCTAGGATTTCTTAGAGGCTTTTCTTTTTCTGGTTGTGGCAGACTAATGCGAATGCTCGACCCACTCTATATCTTATTTGATAAGGCTAATCATATGATGAAAATAGCTTTAGTTAAATGGACCACCATTATATTTTTTAATTTTTTTTGATTAACGAGGAATGTATTTGATAGTCACACTCACTTCTGTTGAATAAATCTCGGATATCTGTAATCACCCGAAAATCACAAGAATGAGTTAAGCTCGAGAGTCACCAACGACAATCGAACTTAAAATATCTGAGTTTATGGTTACTCCCAAGTCCATCCTTGTATCATCTGCTACTCTCGTGGGTTGATCACCAATTATTTGAAAGTGCATTTGTTTCCTATCTGGTTTGGGACATATGGTTTGCATCTTTCAAAATGTCTATCATTCCTTTTCTTGCACTATTGCCCAAATCCAAGCCAGCTCCAGCTCCAGTTCCAATTCCAGTTCCATTGGCATTTGTTTCTCCTTGTGATAGTGTCACACTGTTTTGGGTATTTATATAATCTTTTGGATGGAGTTTACTAATTTTTAGAATATGTTCACTTCTTGAATTCACTTGTCACTTTTTAAGTAGTTTTTTTTTGGGGTAAAGTTTATTATTTTTTTAAATTTTTTTTATACAATATCCAAAAGTACTGAATGAGGACTTAATAATGACAACTAAAAATATTGGCACGAATATCATACGAAGCATAAATTATACAACATAAAAATAACACGACTAAAGATAAAATAATATGAAAATGATACAATACAACACCAACTGATAAGGGGGTTTCAATCTTGTCATGTCGTGTCATGTTATTTTCGATATATATCGTGTTTTTATCAACAAAAAATTATTTAATTTTGTAACAATTCATATAATACTATTTAAAAAAATAAAAAATATATAAAATAACCATATTCTATTTATAACAGTGTTATCAGAACTGGACCGGACCGGTTCAACTGTGACCTGAGACTTTAATCAGTCTGATTCTCTAATTAGATTGCTTAAAGAATAGAACCGGCTCAAAATCACTAAATTGGCCGGGTTTTAGCCAAAACCGTGAATCGGTCAATTTTTTAAAACTGGACGATTTAAGTTCCACTCGTTATATTAAAAAAAAATTCTTCTTTTTGGGCCATTTTGCCCTAAATTAATTCCATTTCAACATCATCTTCAGTCCTCTAGGCGATGAAGAACTCTAGGCATGGCGATGCAGCCCTCTATTGGATCTTGATTTTTTTTAGATCGGGACCTTCTCCACTCAATTTTTTTCACTCAATCGATTTAAGTCATCTTTCTCACTCAATCTCTTTCATTTTCCTTGGTTATGGTTATGGTTATGGTGGTGGTGTTAATTTATACAATTGATTGTTCAAAGATCTGATCAGAAAAAAAAAAAGAAAGAAAGATTATCCAACTTCAAAGTTTGTACCTATCTGATGGGACTTTTCTGAAATGCTCCATGATGAAGACACGTGTCCTCGATATTATCAAAACACTGTTGCTAAGATCAAGCACCATCGGCACACAAAGGTCCTCGCCCCCGAGGTACTCGTCATATAGGATCATGCATTCAGTATGTTTTACAACCGACACGTGGCCTCGGTCTGATATGGTACCTCGGTCGGTATCCCTCCCTCGGTTCCGAGATGAGCCTCTCCCCGGTGCCGAGGTGTACTCGTCCTAGACGCCTCCTCTACTCCAGGACAAGCTATTGACGTACAGGTCATTAGCCTAGGCTATTCATCATGACCTCGTCTTACACAATTAGTGTCAGAACGTACTGGAATGCAGGGGCCATAGCCAATGAGGGATGGACGCGTGGCATATGATATCACATCGAAGACAGAGAAATCGCATGCCGTTGCTGACACGCGACTTGGGAAAGCAAACTATTAATTACACCATTCCCTTGATGAGACCGCATTCAATGCGGTAAGGCTCGGAAATGAAAGACAATAAATGTTCCTAATACAGAGCATTTATTGCATCCTCCCCGAGAGGAGTACATTGTACCGTCGGCATCCCGATGACCCAACATTGATTGCTCGGGACCCCGAGCAGTTAAGAAGAGAAGACATTCCTCATCAGAATCAGTGCGCACACTGCCTGTACCTAATGATCACCTACTGACTACACTGACAGCAATCATGAGCTTTTGAGGTATAAATACTCCTTGCAAAAGGCAAGACGGGTATGCAACAAAAAACTCTTTACTACAATACACACTCAGTGTTTTCTCTTTCCTCTCTCTTTCTAAAAGACTGACAAGATCGTCGGAGGGGATACGCCGGAAAACACTCCGGCGCCCTTCTAACTTGTTCTTCTTTGTTCCAGGAACCTCTTTCAGCCTTACTGGATCGTTCTTCCGCTCCCCCAGGGTCTCCCGTTGCCGTTCCAGGTTACCACCGGACCTCGCAGGCTGTTCCAAGCAGCGTGGTTGGTCACTCAACTGGCTCACTCGAGTTCACCAAGGGAGAGATCTGTTCTCGTTTTTTATATTGTGCAGGATCTTGCACGCACAATCTGGCGCCGTCTGTGGGAAACGACTAGTTTTCCTAGTTTTTTCTCTATAAAGAACAGTGACCATGGTGAACACTCGACAGAAAGGGAAAGGACCCCACCAAAGGAGTCTCGAGTTACAAGCTCCCTGTCATCACGGAGGGAGGGATCACACCAATACGAATAAAAGTGCCTCTACTCGGTCAAGAGGGGTTACCCCTCAAACCAGTATGGGAATCAGGTCAGGGGGATCAGCCCCCTTGGCTCGTCAGCTGGCGGAGGTGATTGAAGAAAAGTTTGGCGATAGATTACGTCAGCTGGAAAAGGACAATGTAAACGTCCTAAGCCGGCTCAACGAGTTTGCCGCCTCTGGCGAAGGATCGAGGGATTCATTCCTTTCTCGTGGGCTTCCCGCCCGGGAGGCGGAAACGAAGGATCTAAGAAACCACCTAAACAACAAAGCAGAAAGCTCTAGGGCCCCAAAGCGACCCAGAGCCGGCGAGCATCATCATGACAACCATTCAAGGAAAGCAAGGCCATTGGCCCTGGACGACCTCCGGCGAGGTTTGTCTAGACGGAGGAAGGGAGATGAATCCGAGGAGGACTCAACCCAATCCACACGACGCCCAGGAAATGAGGGGCTTACCGATGAACTCAAGGACTTCAGAAGGCATCCCGTCAGGGAAGAAATTGATCTCAGAGCCCGGTTAGACTCCAGGAGAAAGGGTAAGGCTGTCCAGGATGAGGCCGAGGACGAAGTCATACAAACACCCTTTACGAGGGAGATCAGTGAGATGGAGGTTTCAAGAAAGTTTGTCGTGCCGCGGTTCAAAACTTATGACGGGCGGTCCGATCCCGAAGCCCATGTCAGGCAATACAAGCAGATGATGTCCCTCTATCATTCGGACCAACGGTTTCTCTGCCGAGTGTTTCCTATGAGCTTGGGGGACTCTGCGATGAAGTGGTTCGAGGCGCTTCCCCCAACAGTATTGGGTCCTGGAAGGAATTGACTAAGCAGTTCCTGGCTCGATTCATTACGGGGAGTAAGCGCCCCAAAGACATTGGATCATTGCTGACCCTCAGACGGAGGGAATCCGAGACTCTTCGCCAGTACGCCATCCGATACTGGGAAGAGGTTAATGAGGTAGAAGGCTGCTCGGAGGTCATGGCAGCAGCATCTTTCCGGCTCGGCTTGGCAAGGGACACGGACCTGTACCGATCCCTGACCAAGAAGACTCCCTCGGATATGGGGAACTAATGGCCCGGATAAACAAATACTCGAGGGTTGAGGACGAGATGGGAAGCAGCAAAGGCCGAGCCCTCCAATCTAAGAGAAAAGAGAAGGAGCGGGAAGATATTCCCCGAAAGGGATTGCTACCCCCTCCAGGGGGTCCGTCCAAAGGAATTCACACTGTGTTCAAGGAACCCATCTTCAAGCTGCTCCATAAAATCAAGCACGAGCCGTTCTTCAAATGGCCGCCCAGGATGCAGAGCGACCCCTCCACCCGTGATCAAAAGGTTAGGTGTTCCTATCACCGGGATTTCGGGCATCGCACCGAAAGCTGCAGGGTGTTCAAATCGTTCTTGGAAAGATTGGTCCGAGACGGATATTTGAAAGAGTACATAGAGCCCAGGCCAGAAGAGAGACAAGCCCTTGCCCCGACCGAGGAGCCGGACAACATCATAGATGTCATCCATATATGTCCCCTGGATCGCCCCACGTCCAAGGAACTCGAGTCCGACCTCAAGAGGGTAGCTTTTACGAGGAAGGTAGCCGAGGTTGATGTAGGGCCACCAAGTAAAAGGGCCAGGACGGGTGAGCTTGGCATTACATTCTCCGACGCGGATTTGACAGGCGTAGTGACTCCTCATAACGACGCCCTTGTCTTGACCCTGAGGATAGGAAAATTCGATGTCAAAAGGATTTTGATAGACTCTGGAAGTTCCTCGGAGGTGATGTACTCCGAAACTTTGAAACGGATGGGTCTTGGCCCCAAAGACCTCACCAAAGTCAGGACACCCCTCATCGGATTCAACGGCTCGTTCGCCCTGCCCGTGGGGAAAATCACATTGCCAGTTGTCACAGGTCCCTTTGTCATCGACACCGAGTTTGTCGTGATCGATACGGACTCTCCCTACAACGTGATTATGGGGCGAACATGGCTGCATGCGTTGGGAGCGGTGCACTCCACTTTCCACCAGAAATTAAAATTCGCCACGCCAGAGGGTATCATGGAGATCCGGGGGGACCAAGCGTCCGCGAAAAACTGTTTTTATTCAGCCGTTCGAGCCGGGGCGTTCAGCCAGGAGAAGGGGCGAGCACCGGAAGAGATTATGGAAAAATAGCAATTACAGTCCGGGCGTCCAGGAATGGATGACCCCCGGATAGACCCAACTGAGCGGTCGGTAGAAGACCTCCGGAAGGTGCCCTTGGTAGAGGGAGAAGAAGAGAGGTATTTCTTAGTTGGGACCTCGATGCCCACAGCCGAACAGGAGGAGATGATCGAGTTCCTAAGGGGAAATACAGACGTGTTCGCGTGGAACGAGATGGAAATGACGGGGGTAGACCCCGAGATAATCACACACAGGCTGCATGTTGACCCGTCGCACAAGCCAGTCAAACAGAGGCCACGACGCATGGCCCCGCATCACACCAGCGCGGTCAACGAGGAAATCGACAAACTCCTGAAGGCCGACGCCATTCGAGAGATACAGTTCCCAGAATGGCTGTCTAATACGGTGTGCGCAAAGAAGAAAGGGGGGAAATGGCGTGTCTGCGTAGACTTTACAGATCTAAACAAGGCATGTCCCAAGGACGACTACCCCCTGCCAAAGGTGGACCAGCTGGTAGATGCCACTGCCGGATATGAACGAATGGACTTCCTGGATGCCCGAGCAGGATATCATCAGATCCCTCTCTATCCCCGGATCAGGAAAAGACGGCGTTTATCACTCCGAAGGGAGTTTACTGTTACAAAGTGATGCCGTTTGGACTAAAGAACGCCGGGGCAACATACCAAAGACTGATGAATCGGATGTTCAAAAAGCAGATCGGCAACACCATGGAGGTCTACATAGACGATATGCTGGTGAAGAGCAAACGGAGTTGTGATCATCTGACAGATTTGGCGGATACCTTCTCCACCCTCAGGGAGTATGGGCTGAAGCTGAATGCGGCAAAGTGCGTTTTCGGAGTGGAATCAGGTAAATTCCTCGGATACCTGGTTAGTCAACGAGGAATCGAAGCCAACCCAGATCAGATTCAAGCGATCCTGGACATCCGGAGCCCCCGCACTGTCCGAGAAGTCCAGAAACTCACAGGGATGCTGGCTGCACTTAACCGTTTCGTCTCACGCTCCTCGGACAAATGCAAACCCTTTTTCGGAGCAATCAAGAGTGCTGGGAAGAATATGTGGAGCCAGGGGTGCGAGGACGCCCTGGCTGGAATCAAGGAATACCTAAGGACTCTTCCAACCTTGTCCGTCCCCATCCAGGGGGAGATGCTGTTCTTGTACCTGGCAGTATCTGAGTTTGCGGTAAGCGGGGTACTTATCCGTGAGCATGAGCACCGCCAGAAGCCGATTTATTATATAAGCAAGGCGCTCCTGGACGCAGAGACAAGATATCTACCCCTAGAGAAACTGGCTCTATCCCTGGTCACCACTGCAAGGAAACTGCGGCATTATTTCCAGGCGCACCCAATCACTGTCCTTACCGATCAGCCCTTGAAAGCGATCTTGAGGAAAGCGGAACTCTCCGGAAGGATTTCCAAGTGGGCAGTAGAGTTGGGGGAGCACGACATTCATTTCAAACCCCGAACTGCGATAAAAGGTCAAATATTGGCAGACTTCATAGCTGAGTTTTCGGGGGAGCATCCCGTTCTAGAAGGACCGCCTCCTCCCGACTTAGCGTCTCCAACGAATTGTGAAGGATCGCCATGGCTTTTGTGTGTGGACGGTTCGTCAAATAGTAAGGGGTCCGGAATCGGTATCTTGCTGACCTCTCCAGATGGGATTATTGCGGAGCAGGCCGTTCGGCTGGGATTCAAGGCTTCGAATAATGAAGCTGAATACGAGGCCCTCATCTCAGGACTTCGGTTAGCTGAGGCGACTGGAGTTACCGATTTAATCGTGCATTGTGATTCTATGCTAGTAGTCAATCAAGTCAACGGAGAGTTTGAAACGAGGGACCCTAGGATGAAGGCCTACCATCACCAGGCGACGACTGTAATCCGAAGGTTCGGCCGGATTGAAATCAAACAAGTGTCCCGAGACAAGAACACACATGCCGACGCCCTGGCTTGTCTAGCCTCGGCGGTGGACTCCTCCCAGTCGCGCAGGATCACCATTGAATACCTTCCCGCATCCTGCATAGACCATGCTCCCGAGGCAATGGTCATCCAGGACGCACACAAGCCGCCCAGTTGGATTGATCCCTTTCTCAGGTTCCTAACAACAGGAGATCTCCCGGAGTGTTCAAAGGAAGCAAGGAAGATAAAACTCAAAGCTCCAAGATTTTGGGTCTCTCCGGATCAGAAACTGTATCGGAGGTCTTTCTCAGGGCCTTACTTGCTATGCGTCCAAGAAGACCAAGTACAAGACCTTCTCTATGAGGTACATGAAGGAATATGCGGGGGGCACTCTGGGGGGCGATCAATGGCACACCGCATCATGTCTCAGGGATATTGGTGGCCGCAAATGCAAAGGGATGCGCGCGCATACGTCCAAAAATGCGACCAGTGTCAGAAGTTCTCCCCTGCAATCAGGCAACCCGCGGGGGACTTACACCCCCTGACCAGCCCTTGGCCATTCGCCCAGTGGGGGCTCGATTTGGTTGGACCCCTGCCTAAGGCTCCGGGAAATAGGAAGTTCCTCATTGTGGCCACAGATTATTTCACCAAGTGGGTAGAGGCGGAGCCGTTGACTCATATCCGCGACATAGATGCCAAAAAGTTCGTCTGGGAGAACATAATCATCAGGTTTGGGATTCCCCGGGCACTGGTGTCGGATAACGGGACTCAATTCACCGGCGGGCGTTTCAAGTCTTTCTGTGAGCAACTCGGGATCCGTAATTTCTACTCCACCCCTGCCTATCCTCAAGCCAACGGGCAGGCAGAGGCCTCCAACAAGACAATTATCAATGGGATCAAGAAGAGGTTGGAGAAAGCCAAGGGAAAATGGGCGGAAGAACTATTAAACATTTTGTGGGTGTACAGGACCACCCCTCGGTCCTCGACAGGGAAAACCCCATACTCCCTGGCATACGGAATGGAGGCAATCATACCCCTCGAAGTAGGGCTCCCGACCATAAGGACCCAAGCTTTCGACGAAGGGGGGAATGACCGTCAACTTGGATTGGATTTGGATCTAGTGGAAGAAAGAAGGGAGGCAGCCGCCTTGAGGATAACTAAGTATCAGGAGAAGATTTCCAACTATACAACAGAAGGGTCAAGGCGCGAGAATTCCGAATAGGCGATCTGGTCCTCAGAAGGGTAACGGCCAATACCCGTGATCCAACAGAGGGAAAAATGGGACCTAACTGGGAAGGGCCTTACAAAGTGATATCAATCGGGGGCACCGGGTCGTACAGATTAGAAGGCATGGATGGAAAACTTGTAATGCGACCATGGAATGTTATGAATCTAAAGAAATATTACTTTTGAAGTATTCTCTCCCTCAAGTGCTTGCCAACGACAAAGATAAAGGGCAAGGCCCTGGGGACAGAGTTCAAGGGCTCCTGTCCCCGAAGCAAATACAGGAGCAAGCCTCCTGAAGGGCAAGGCCCTGGGGACAGAGTTCAAGGACTCCTGTCCCCGAAGCAAATACAGGAGCAAGCCTCCTGGAAGGGCAAGGCCCTGGGGACAGAGTTCAAGGACTCCTGTCCCCGAAGCAAATACAGGAGCAAGCCTCCTGGAAGGGCAAGGCCCTGGGGACAGAGTTCAAGGACTCCTGTCCCCGAAGCAATACAGGAGCAAGCCTCCTGGAAGGGCAAGGCCCTGGGGACAGAGTTCAAGGACTCCTGTCCCCGAAGCATATACAGGAGCAAGCCTCCTGGAAGGGCAAGGCCCTGGGACGGAGTTCAAGGACTCCTGTCCCCGAAGCAAACACAAGAGCGTGCCTCTTGAATGGGCGAGCAGCCCCGAAGACAGTTCAAAAAAAAAAAATACTACTGTACGCAAAAAGGAAAAAAATACTCATGATTTATTTCAAGAAGAGGGGCTTTGCGTCCCCAAAGGCTACAAAAGAAAAAAAAAAGAGTACAATCAAAAAGAAAAAGGGGCTTTCATCTGGCCCCGGGCATCTCCACAACATCAGCCGAGGGCGAGTCAGCAAAAAAGGTTGAGAAGCTTCTGGAGCAGGCAGGAGAGGTACTTCGGCAACAGGGAGACCTTGGGCAACTTGAGGATCAGGAGCATGGTCCGGCGGGGCGTCCTCGGACAAGTCCACTATCACTGCCTCGGGCGGATCCGCCGAGACTTGCACCGGCGTTGGGACCTCATCCTCGGCAGCAATCTCTGCTTCGGCCCGTGCCATCTCTGCCGAGGGCACGTACTTGTGCATTTGGAAGAGCGGGGAGTCTGACGGGATTCCAGCAGACTGGAGCGCCTCGTCCCACCCTTTCTTGAAGAACTCCTTGCTGTTTTCCTCAAGAGCAGGGAGCACGTCATCGGCGAACTCTTCCCGAGTTGCTCCTCCGATTTTTGTTCAGTGCCTCGGCTCTGATCCTGTCCAGCTCCTGGGTGAGAGCCAGACAGCTTTCCTCTGAGCCAACCGCCTCTCTCCTCCGCG
>CAUOFW020006168.1:4102178-4225127 GCA_963454935.2 Ilex paraguariensis | reverse complement strand
AACTAAATTTCATATATGCTTAAAATTATAATTTATTATAGATAGATAGATAGACAGATTATATGGTTTGGAGTTCATGAGCCTAAACTACTCACATATATTTCGGAAATTGAAAGCCGTTCCTGTTTCCCCATATGTTTCGACAACAAGGACAAGAAAAACTATGCTATGTGCATGTAAGGACAATTGCTAGAGTCTTTTGGGTAAATAAGACCTTAGCTCACGCACCTTTTATTTTAATTGACTTTTTTATCATTCGGCTCATTAGTGTTTACCTTGGAGTTGATACTGATACTGTTCCATTGGTGTTTGTTTGAATTTCAAATTCTGTTGAATCATAAAATGTTTCACATATTGAACCTCATTAACTCAACGTATGTTTATCAATGAAGTTTTTCTTCATGTTTGTAGCTCCATCTGCTTAGTTATTCATGAAAATTCATAGCTTGTATAAAGGAGCTCTATTTTTTTTAGTAGTTTGTTATTGTTATTCATCAAAGATTTTCTTCAAAATTGATTTGAATTTCATATATTGCTACGGTGAATGCATGTGTTTTTGCTTAATATACTTCAAATTGTTTTGAACTAGTATTTGGATATTTGTATATTGTTTGAAAAAAGATACTATGTTTTCATTGTGATCACCTAACCGTTTTTGTTATTGTGTTTGTTTGCCATAATTGTGGCTTCATTTTTCGAATTTAGCATATTTTTTTTTATTTCATCTAAATATATGTGGTTAGAAATTTGTTTGGTTCAATTTTTAGTTCATTGTTAAATTATGTGTTGGAACTTGAAATGAGTTTTTGTTGTTTACGACCTGTGACTTGTTCATGAAAATCTGGTATTGTAATTGACTTCCATGTTGTTAATAGTTATGTAAATAGGGCGGTATGTTACTGTGTGTTTATTTGTTGTTCTACGAATTGTGACTATAATTTTTTTAACACAAAACATATTAAACTCGACATAAATAAGTCTTTACAGTGTATAAATCCCAATAACATTATTAATTATGTATTAAAAACATTAAATATAGTGATAATTACGGTATGTTTTTGGGTATTTGTTATTTTTTGTAATTGTCACTGTGAATATTCATAAATTAATAGGTATATATGATGCATTTTATACATTATTTTTATTATATTTATCGCGTATGACTTTACATTGTTCATGTGTTTTGTGATAATGTAACTATGATTAATCTCTATGTTTTTCATTATTATTTATTTCAGAGTATTCAATGGATGATTTAATACTGCATGTGTGCAAAATTGTGAAGAAACTAATGTGATAAGGATATCAGTTACTTCAAATTACCTGACTATATTGGTTGGTATCATCAATAGGTGGAAAGATTTGGATGTAAGATATTTGAGTTTATCATATAGTATACCTGGACACTCTAATTCTATGTTGCACTATGATGTTGATTAGAAAAATATGTTTGTCTTTTATCGTGAGCTTCATTTGAATTATGTCAAAATTGTTGTATCACGAAAGCTGGTTAATTCTAATTTTGTTGATAGGAGTGAAGTGCTTCAAGATTTGTCTTTTCATTTGGCAGATATCAATGGATATGACAGAGCATAATTTACTATCTTCATTCTGTCCTCATAATGGAAGGGCATTATTGTGGGCTAGTTGGTCTAATGAAATTAGGGGAATAGGCCAGAAACTTGAAGGTGGTGTACAACATTTCAACAATGCACTTTGTAAGTATTCAATTGAGTGTGAGTTTCAGTTTAATTATGCGAAGAATGACAGATCAAGTATTAGAGCCGAATGTTATTCGAGGTACTCTCCTATATATGAATGGTATGTTTATGCTTCAGTTCAGAATGTTAAAGAATATTTCTATATAAGAAAAATTAACAACTTACACACTTGTGGGACGGCTATGTGCACGAACAAGAACAAACACTTGACTTCAAATATTGTTGCCAATCTTATTTTTGACGACGTCCAGAAGTAGCCTTCAACTCGTGTTGTAGACGTTGTCACGCAATTTCGTTCTGGATATGGTCTTTTAATAACCTATGACAATGCATGGATGAATGTGGAGAAAGCAAGAGAATTGTTATTTAGAGGTCATTTTGAATCGTACAACCAATTATCATAGTACGTACAAGTTGTTACTGATAGGAATCCAGATAGCCACATTATAATGGACCATGATGATGAGAGCAAGTGTTTTAAGCGGTTGTTTGGATTTTGGTAAATTTTTCCATATGTAAAGACATCATTGGTGCAGTGGCTTAGATGTTACGATCACACACACACGTTTATTTGGTTTAATGTTGTGAAAAATGGAGTGGGACATCATTGGCTGAGCAGCTTGAACATGACAATTATACACATTCTTTTGTTTTAATATTGTGATAACAAAGTATGACATCATTATTTCAGAGCTTGGCCACTACGATTACAAACACGCACATTCTTTTGATTTAATATTATAACAACACAGTGTGATAGTATTGGTTTATGTATTGATGCGATCACAATTAACCAAATAAAAAAATAGAATTATAGTCATAAAATTGAAACCAAAAAAATGATCATACACACTATTGCATGTACCGAAAATATTTGGCAGTTAGGAGGCCTCCTACACAGGGTAGGGGTGTAATGGTAAAATTCAGCCCTTTTTGGGTAGACCCCATGCCCAATATTTGGTGTGTAATGACTTGGATGTTCAATCTGACATGTCTTTTGTCAAAGTTATTCTCTCCTTTGGAGTCATAAGTTGCCCTCGGTCTGAGCTGGGTCTGACCTGATTAGGCCCTTGGTCGAGGCTAAGCATCGTGCCAATCTACTTGCTTGGTGCCTCGGTTTTCGGGACATGCCTTTCGCAAGCTACCACGTTTCCCACACTTCTATGGGGCATTAATGCACCATCATGTGTTGTAACCACCAAAATATTTCCTATTTAAATCTCCGCCTTTCCTTAGTAGCTTGCATCTTTGATCTTGTCTTTGAACTTGAGAGAGAAAGAACTAGGGAGGCATTTTTCTTGTTCTCATTTTTTTCCTACACATACATTCCTTTATTTTAATAATGTGACAAACGGAGTATAAAATTATTGTTTCAGAGCTTGACCACTACGATTACAAACATGTACATTCATTTGATTTAATTGTGTAACAATAAAGTATGACAATATTGGTTCATGTGTTGATACAATCACAATTAACAAAATTAAAAAAACAGCATTATAATCATAAAACTGAAATAAAAAAATAACCATACAAATAATTACATGTACTAGAGTTATAAACATGAAGAGATGAAGAAATCAAAAACATAATTTACATATCATATATCAAATTATAGAAATTATATGAGGTTATAATGATATGAATGAAAATTATAGTGTAACAATACAATAACGAGAACATGGAGAAAACAATCTATTATGGGACAAAATTAACTTAGTCTAACAATAGTTTGATCGTCTCTTCATGTTTGGAGAATAATAAGGAAAAAATAAAATAAAACAAAAGAACCAAAAATGAATGACAGTATAATTTTGAACTTGATAATGATTGACCATTGTAGAAGAAGAAGAAAAATGAAAACTGGTTGGAAAAAAATAAAGATGATCATTTAACATTAACTAGTTGCGAAAATTGGTTGGAGAAGAAGAAGAACAATAATAGTGTATGGTTGAGAAAAAGAAAGAATGTACGTTTGATGGCAAAAATATTGAGGATATAATTCAAAATTAATAATGATATAAAGAATAAACGTTAGATGAGAAATCTTCTAAGAATATAATTCATCCATAAAATTAAGAAATATTTAATATAATATAACAAATTCTAAAAATAAAATAACTGGAAAATTTAATATGCATAATTTGAAAGGAGGGCAAATACGTCAAAGAAAAATCTAAAAAAGCTAAAATGTGTACTTAGACACAATAAAGTTAGGAATGTGAAGACTAAGCGCATGGTTGGTTATCATCTACAAAACAGTTTTTTGTTTTCAAAATTTTAAAAACACTCAAAACTTGTTTGCTTAGTATTTTTGTTCTTAAAATTTCTAAAAAAAAAAAGATTTAAAACACAAAAACATAAAAACAAGCCACACTTGTTTTTGGATTTTTCTTTGAAAATTATGAAAACACGGAAAACACAGAGAACACTTCTTTAATGGGGTATACCCTTCGAGTCTCCTTAGCAACAAGACTTTCTTCTTCTTCTTCTTCTTCTTTTTTTTCTTTCCTCTCTGTCTCTCTACACTTTGCCCATCTAACAGAACGAAGACAAAGCCATCTTCTCTAGCTCTCTCTCCAGAACGAAGACACACAAGGTCATCTTCTCCGACTCTCTCTCCACTTTGCCTCTCAGACAGAACGAGAAGAAAGGAAGCTTCAGATCTTCTCCGACGAAACTTCAAATATCTTCGACGAAGCTTCAGATCTTATTTAGATCTCTTCACGTTGTGGGTTTCAGTGATGCTTTGTGGGTTTCGGTGGTTGTGGATTTTGGTGGTGGTTGTGGATTTGAGTGGTGGTTGCTTTGTGGTGTTTGGTGGTTTTCGGTGCTTTGTGAGTTGCACAGTGAAAAAGAGAGAGAGACAGAGAATTGAAGTGAGAGTGGAAATTGTGTATTATTATCCAAACAAATTTTATAATTTTTATTTTTTAAAATTATTTTAAAAAATATATAATCAAACAGGTTTTGCAATTTAAAATTTTTTAAAAACACTTTCTTAAAATTATTTCCAAAAATAATTTTCAGATATTGTTTTTTGAGATACAAACCAAATAGACCCTAAATATCTTAAAATTATAAGTTATGTACTTTAAGGCCGATAAGTAATATTTAGTGTACCCTTTTACAATTATCCGTTTTTAGAATTGATTTGGGATTTTAGGATTGATTTTGGCCACAACAATCTCTAATATACTGGCCCTTAGTATGAGTTTGCTTTCAATTTCATGATATGATTAGACCACATGGAGGCTTTGAATTCAACTCATGAAATAATCTATATTGGGTTCAATAGGCCCTAACAAAATTGGAGCTAAGCCTAAGGCCAAAAATCATAAGTATATATTCTTTGATAAACTGTCTAAGAATAATAATAATTTTAATGTTAACTCAATTTATTTATTAATAATTATCATGTTCAGTCAACATATATGACTCAAATTAGAACTCCATTATTTTCCACCTAAACCTACAACTCATAGGAATTAGGATAAATTACATCTAGAACCCTAAACTTTTCCATCTAATCATATGAATCCCTTCATATTTAACAAATTACATCGAGACCTCTTAAAAAATTACGCATGTAACAGAGACCATGTCGTTAGCATACGTTAGATAAACCTATAAAACTTGGTGACATCAGCATATTTTTTACACAAAATTTTCAAGTTCCCTTCTCATTATTTAAAGTAAAACCCATAAAAACATTAAAAAATTTTAAATTTCCATTTAAACATCAAATAAAGCAATAATCCTTTAATTAACACCCTCTACCCTAGTAAAAACCCCACCTTCTCTTGCTAAAACCTACCACCCATCGCCTACCCAACCCACCAAAGTCCTAACTCCACCAAATGGCAAAGTCCAAACTCCACCCACCGCCTACCTCTTTACTCAAACTCAAAGTTACAAGAGTGTTTCTTCTGCCAAAACCCTTGACACATCTCCACCCAAAACCAATCTAAATCTAGAAAAGAATACAAATATCCATAGATATAAGATATATGCAACCAATTGCAGAGAGAAAGGGGCACAAACCCTACGGTCCCTACCCCATGGACCAAAATAGAGACTGACATAAAGAAAGAAAATACAACCCAACTCCATGTCTTCTTCTCCCTCTTCGTCGTTTCTTGCGACAGTGATGGGTTTGGTAGTAGCAGATGTGGTGTGGTGGCCATGGTGGTACATTAATGGGTCTCATTAATTACGGCCATGCTGGTGTAATGACGGATGCTTTAGTGAGTGGGGACGATTGGCCAGAGAGAGAGAGAGAGAGAGGATCCATGGGTGGAAGGCATCAGTGATGTTGATAAACTGGAAAAAGGGATGAAGGCAATTGGTAGAAGGAGATAGAGAAGATTGGATATGTGGATGAAGGCGTTGGTGGTGTTGATTAACCAGAAAAAAGAGGCGTTGGTGGTGTTTTTTTTTTTTTTGGTTAGTCATATAACATACCTACAAAAATCATACATACAAAAGTAAAGAACCACTGACAACTATCCTATTCTTTATCGAGCTTCCTTATGGATCAAATGCAGCACTTGTGGTGGCGGCATCAAAAACCAGTCAAAAGGAATACTCCCACAACTGGTGTGATGAGCTATCAGATGAGCCAAAGTATTAGCAGTTCTCTTAACAAAAAGAAAGTGAAAAGAAGGGAGCTGTGCAGACATCCTCCATATATCCCGCTGCAATGGCTCAACATCCCTCAAAGGCATCTCTGGCCCCTTCACCAACGAATCGATGAGGGTCTTGGAGTCACTTTCAAAAATCACAGACCTCCAACCTGCAGCCTTTGCCATAAAACAGGCCTGCCGTAATGCCCAAGCTTCAGCAGCCAAAAGAGATGCAACACACATCTTCCCTGACGAAGCCGTAATAACCCTCCCTGTATGATCTCTCGCCACAGCTGCATACGCACCTGTCTTCCTTTTTGCAACAAAAGCTCCATCACAATTAACCTTCACCCAGCCAGGTGGTGGGGCAGTCCAGCTCTCTGCAATCTTCGGCTTGTCTGACGACCCTGCCCTTGGAAGATGTTGCAACTCCATTACGGCCAACCCTGTTTGCCTAACGACAGTCATGCTATCCACGGGCTTCCCATGAAAACACCAAGAATTTCGTCCCTTCCAAACAAACCACAAAACATATGCAATGAAAGATCTACTCTCCTTAACGCTCCAACCTCCCCAGCCAGGGGCGGAGCAAGAATTTTGTCTCAGTGGGAGAAATTTATTTATACCTGATTAAAAAATAAATTTATTTAATTAGATTCAAGTTTAAGAGTTCATCATTAAATTCATAACAAATGAGCTAATAGACTACACATAATTAAAATATAATCCATAAATCCAAAATATAATCCTAACTAGAATTTCAAGAAATCTATTAAAACAATTTAATCATAAGAAAGAAAAATAGCATTAACCAAAAATCTCATATAGCCAATCTGAACAAGGGTTTTAACAAAAATTTAAAATAGTTGAATGATAACCCAACACGAAACAAAAAAAAAATCTACATAAGTCCATAAACAATACACCAAACAACCATCAATTCTAGAAGAGTTAAACTAATTTTCTAATACAAAAAATCTGATTTTAGATTAGTGCTAATACTACTATCAAAAAATTCAGTTAATAGATTACCTTTCCTTAGCTTCAATATAATTTTTTAGGGTTTCGTCAAATTTGATTTGCATAATGATCAAATCCAATAAGGTTATTTGTTTAAGAATACACCAAAGAAACTAAATAAAGGAAAGAAAAGGGGTTGTCGGTTGGATGCCTAAACTGAACTGGAAGTTTGAACGAAAAAGACGAAGGCTTACGAAAAAAAAATGTAAGCCCGAAAAGGAACTGCTAAAAGTTAGCTTTTAAATGTTTAAAATTATATTAATATATCTTATACTTTAAGAAAATTTTAGTGGGGTAAGTTTAAGAAATTCTTGATTTTTTTTTAAATTACATTTAGGTCTCAAAATTTTTTAAAATTTTAGTGGGGGCAACTGCTAGCGTGCAAAATGAGGAGTTGCCAAAAGTTAGCTTTTAAGAGTTAAAAATTATATTAATATACCCTATAATTTAAGAAAATTTAAGTAGGGACAAGTTTAAGAAATTTTTAAAATTACACTTAAGTCCCAAATTTTTTTAAAATTTCAGTGGGGGCAACTGCCCCCATGCTAAATCCGCCACTGCCCTGGGCTACTTTGGAAATGGTCCATTAACCAGAAAAAAGGCACGAAGGTAGAGAAAGACAGAGAGATCATATTTAATGGGGTATGACTTGGATTCGGGTGGGTTGGGTCAGATTAGAATGATATAAGAGCATCTCCAACTCACTCTCTATTTCTTCTCTTTTAGCTATTTTAGTTAGTCAAACACAAAAAATTATCTCCAACCTACTTTCTATTTCCTAGTTAACCCAAATGTGGTGAGTCATTTGAACTCTCTAAATTCTCTCTCTACCTTTTTTTCTCTTTATATATATGTTTTACGTCTTTTAAATTATTGGAAGTTAGTGACAGTTGGATGTAGTAGTTAGCTAAAATAGAGAGTACAGTTGGAGTGAATTTATAAAAGTGGTTAACTAAAATAGTGAATGTAATATTTAAATATATTTTGACTAACTATTTTAAAAAAAGAGGTTTGAGAATGCTCTAAGTATTTGAGTTGGGGTTAGGCTGGATTTATTTGGTTTGGATAAAGAGTAAAATAGTCATTTCATGACTTCTGTTAGGGGGTTAGTTTTCTGCTAGTGATAGGGGATGTTAGTGTAATATGTCATACCTATGGGGGTGTATGTGTTTTAGTGATAAAGTCAGGGGGTCTAGATGTAATTTGCGATGGAAATTAAGAAACTGAAAAATCATCAATATCCATATGTTAGCGAAATTAATTAAAAAACTACGTAGTACTAGAAAAAATCACAAAATACGTGATAAAATATTAATAAATAAATATTTCTTTCAGAAGGTGTCCATTTGTTTGGCATATTTTTGAATTATGGGCATGCTAAAATTTAATTGGACTTAAAATCTAAACATATACGACCTTAACTATTCGAACGGGTGTGAAATTTTAAAATCGTAATTATTCAGATGATTGTAATAAAATACAAGACTATAATTCTTTTATATGCCTTTGGGATTAATGACTTTAAATAATTTTTTTAATTGGTAACATAATGAACTAGAATGTAGAACGAAAACTAAAATGTAAAATAGCAGATAGACTAAACCTAGAAGAGGGAAAGAGCAATATGCTTAACCGTAAATGAAAGTTGTAAAGATCACCAGAGTGATGAGTTACGTATAAAAGTGAAATTGTTGGAAAGTAAAAATAAGTAAGTGAGAGGTTGATTCTGTGCAAAGTTTGTTGTATTTAATCGTAAATATTTTCTTTGTATTTGTGCTCTTGTTATTTATATGGATGATCTTTAACCGTTTAAGCCATATATTTTAGTCATAATTGTAATTATAACATCTTTTCTCGAGATATGCAGACGTGCACCGAATCATATCTGACAAGCATGTCATATTTTAGTTCTTTGTCGAGTATAAAACTCATAATAAAATTTTTTATGATCGTCAAATTATTCCTCCGTGTCATTGTCATTATAAGATTTTACTATTTTTAAGTGTAAACACAGTCAAATAGGTTTCATACGGCACTGAGAAGCAATATCAAATGGATTTTACTATTCTAACATCACCTGTCTATTTACTCTTATCTCTCAAAACAAATAATATTTTATATTTTTAAATTAACCTCTCTGCTAAACTTTATGTCTTAAAGTCGTGGATTTGAGCGCAGTTTTCCAAAAACGGGAGGATGCGATATTACGCGCGCGTGAAACTCGCACCTCAACATAAGCCGGTGGATGGGGGCCAGCCCAGTGGGTCGCAGCACACAGTTAGCTTGCGTCTCTCTCACACAAAACACCTCACATGGCATCTCACTGTCTCAGTGCCTACCTTAACCAATTGGCTTTGTATTTCCTTTTTTTTTTTTTTTTTTTTTATTCCGGCAACCGTCCTTCCATTTCCACTCGCAGCTTTTTTCAACGACGGCTCGAACTTTACACAGTTTTTACACGGTGACAAAGAGAATCAACACAAAACCCAACAAGCCAAGTTAACCTTATTCTGTCATTTGGCACCTCTCTCTCTCTCTCTCTCTCTACGTGCAGTCAATATGTTTGTATATATGTGTGTGAGAGGGAAACCATAGGACAAGGACAAGGACAAGATCAGAGAGCATACCATCTAGGGTGAATTGTTGTTTGGGAGGTAAACGAGACAAACATGGTGGGTATTTTTTCCAGATTTTCTGGCAGCAGGAATGGTCATCGTCGGACACAAAGTGCACTTGTAAGTATCCACCCTTGATTCTATTGGATTCTATCATGTGTGAATTCTTCATTTCTTCAATCGATTGCCTTTTTTGTGATCTGGGAATTAAGCGTCATCTCTCTCTCTATGAAATGACTGCTTTATTGAATATTTCTTTATGGATCAGATTGTTGTTGGTTTGACTTGATTCCGTTACATGTAGACCTTGGTTGCTTTAAATTTTTTCCTCCTTTGGTTGGGGATTCTGTTGATTACCGTGTTTTGGATAGGAAGATTTGGTTTGACTTTTCCATTGTGTTTTAAATGTTCTGAATCGGGTTTGATTTAGTCTTCAAGGCTGAGAATTTCCTTGGGGTTTGACCTTTTTATTTCTTCTTCAATTCTTAGAAATCATTTAAAATCAACATGATTTCTTTATAAATGTAATTTCTTCTGTTTGATGCAATTGATTATCTGCCTCAGTTATTATAGTTAATCAATCTTTTGTGATTCTCCTTGCGGGGATCACATGGGGAAAATGCATCTGATGTTTATCTTTTGTAATGGATTACAAGGCTTAGTATTAACCTGCTCATATGAATTTCTACCCATAGACCTTAGTGGACTACTCTGGTTTAATGCACTCAGTGTACTGCAATTACTTGTCTCTACATTTGAATAGGGAGTGAGATCCCTTCCAATATATTTTATCTTCAATTCCCTCCCTACATATCACCTACCATGCATCTAAGTGGGACCCATTATATACAAGTGTGGTCCCTCGATGATCGGCCAAGAAGAGAATTAAAGAGAAAATATATTAGAGGGAATCTGGATCATTTGAATAGGTATTTGATAGTGTTTGTTGATTTGTATATATATGTGTGTATTGAGTACCTTCATTCCATGCAGGATGACAGAGAAGTATTGCCAACCAATGCAGAAGCAGGGGGTACAGCTACTGCAGCTGGGGCGGCCTCTACTGCTACTCATGGGATTGAAATTGCGGTTGAGTTTAAGCCAGTAGAACACCCTACTGAGCCTCTTGACAATGATCTGCCAATTCAATGCCCATTGCCTGAACCTTCAATTCTTAATGTAAGGTTAAAACTTGTTCTGCATTTATGGGATTTTTGTTGGAGTATTTGTTGGATTGTGCTTATAGAAAACATGTGGTTAAATCACACAAGCAGCTTCTTTACGGTGTACAACCAAGAAAAAATTCACCAATAATGGTAGAAATGTGTACATATTAAGACTTCAGAGTGATTGGCGCATTGTAGGGCTACCATTCTTTTCTTTATTGGGGTTAATGGGGTTAGGTGATGGGTTTCATATTAAAACTTTAATTAATAACTTTACAACCGTTTGATTATAAAACTCATGTACTTGGTTTCATGGTTCTGCCTATCTAATTACATTTTTTGCTGTCTGAACTAAGCTGATTGTGGTTATCTGATCATAAGCTTAGGATGATAATTTCTAAGTTTTGTCAGAAGTAGAGTACATATTTACCACTTGCAGCTTGAAATAAATCCTCCATTATGATTGATCAAATATTTATTTTTAACAAAACACAAAAGATGATAATATACTCAGAAATTGCAAATTGTAAGCATTGAGAATGTGGTTGTTTTCTAAGTTGTCTATCTGTACTTTTGTAGTTGGGATGTTATGGCTGACCATACTCCAGCTATTGGGAAAATTATTATATTCTGCCGATAATTTTTTTTTTTTTTTTTTCTGAGAAAGGATTCTGCAGACAAGTTTGATGAGTATGCCTCAAGTTTTTCCAACTCTTAAGATGTCTTCCTTGGTTCTAGTTAATATATATTATTTCGTGATGAATATGCTTCTTGAATCGTGGTGGAAAAGTACTGAAGACCTGATCTTATGAAAAGCCACCATGATTTTCATAGTTGGAAGGATGCCCATTAAACCTGTCCTCCTAATATTTGGGCCTTCCCCTGACGTTGATGTGATTTTATCTCACATTTTCGGTTTTAAGTTCCTTATGGGACCTATGTTAAAAATCTCTTGTATGAGGTGAAGACACTGCCCCGGGAATGGTGCTGGGCAGTTATATTTCTCGACCTTGTCAGAATTTCAGTATTTTTGTGACTGGATCTACTGTCCAATCATGATAAAATCTATAAGTCTAGATATGTTCTGATTATGGAGAAACTCGATTCTTTTGGTTTGTATGATGTTCTCAAATATTAAAGAACTACACAAAAGAACACAAAAAGAAAGAAATGAATAAGAATGATAACATGTTGTCCTATTGAATTCAGCATAATAAATTCAAGTGAAGTAGAGCAATTTTTTTTTTGGGTCTTAGTTTCTTTTAATTTTTTCAAATCTAAAAGAAAAGAGGTATCAACTAATTGTTTTGTGTATGGGGATGTACTATTCTTTACTCAATAGAAATATAACTGGGAAAAACAGACCCCTTCTAATTAAATGTGCCTAGTTGGGCTGGATTTGTTTTGTTTATCTGTTCTTTCTAGTCGGAAAAAAGAGAGCTTACAGTAATCACTACCTTAAAGCACCAGACTATATTTTCATGATCGACACCAAAGTATTTGTTAAAGGTGCTTGGGAAACTGTTTTTTTGGGGGGCTGAGCAAGGTTGCTTGAGGAACTTGTTTGTGATCCATTGGATGTCCTGAGAATTTTAGTGGAATGCTGCTCTGATTGAGAAAAGATTCCAATACCTACAGTCCGAATCTTTTATCATTTTTATCTGAAGAAGGAACATTTGGACATATCAATCACTTTATCCATATTATCTTGAACTAGACTTCTAACAACTCTACCTGAATTCTTCGAGAAATTTCCGCGCTGCAAGTGTTCTGGCATCGAAAGCTCCTTTTTTTTGGATCAGAGGCAGTTAAACTCATTGCGTCATTGCATTAAGTGATCTTCAGGAATGGTGGTGGTGATGGTTCCGGGAGTGTCAATATGATTGTGGAGCTTGGGGTTTCAATTTGGAAAAGAGATGGTAGAATTGTGGTGTTATTTTTATTTTTTATTTTATTTTGGGGGGGGGATGGGGTTTGTAAACCCTTGAATTTTGAGCATGCTGAGTATATGCAGTGGCAAAAAGAAATTATGCGTCTGTGAACACTATTTTTTGCGAGGATTTGAAGTTAAGTTCATTTACTTCAATTGGATGTTGCACAAATAATGCTTTTTTTGCTCATATTTGCCGATATGGAAAATGGACATGAAATATCAGGGCATAAGGAAACGCTATTTGAGACAATCAACTTATAATTGGATGGGATTACAAGTGCAAATGTTTAAAATTTATGTTTGGACACATGCAAGGTTTTAGTATACCTAGTTCTGGGAGGGCTGTTCTTTTCTGTTGGACCTAGATTATTGTATTGGACAATGTCTTCCACTGAAATCTGCAATACACTTTCTAAAGCAAGAATAACCAAGGATAATGACTGAAAATATGCAACAATTTGAAAGGTAGAATAAATGTCTGTTTTTCCTCCATCACCAGCATAACCCCATCACAAAATACCGAGATGGCTGTTTTTTTATCATCATTTTTTCTTTCCCCAATGCATCTTTATATCTGCTCCCTACAGAAATTCATAATATTTCTTTCCATGGTAATCAGGATGGAAGAATATGGAAGGAGCGAGTATCTGCAGGCGTGCAGAGAAGAGCTGATCTTCCAGTTATGCAGGAAGGCAACCCTGTAGAACCCGGGACAGTTGAAACAAGACCCCGACCCCCTTCCAATCGTGTGATTCTGCCATCGATCAGTGCCCCTGAACACAGTATCCTCCAACTGCTTGAAGAATGCAATGCATCTGGGATTTGAAATTACATGTTATAGGTTCAAGGTTGAAATCTTTTTGTCATTATAGGCATATAAAGTTCAAAGTGTTACCGGTGTTTCCCTTGTTTCAGTCTCTTTTCTTCTTTGTTCTGCTCAATCAATTTGGAAATATGTAAATGTACGAAGCATTCAGAAAACTCACACAACATGCATGTGTATTCCACAGAAGATTGAAAAGGTTCAGTTAATAAATCTGCGATGCGTATAACTTTCATTTAGGTTAAAATACTGCTGATGATTTTATTACTGTTGAGTTCTCAGGTGTTCCTTTTCATCAAGATATCACCTACAACTGAAGTGTGAATAGTGATCACCACAGGGACAAAGGACAGTTCTTAGAACTAAAGATAGCTGCAGATGAATATTTATTGCCTAAGGATTAAAATTTTATTTCAGTATATTATTTTGATCACCTAGGAAACAGAAATATTTTGACGTGTTTCGACCTACATCAAAAACATAATAAAAAAATTAAGAATTATTTTTTTAAAACATTTTAAGTGAAATATATTAAAATGAAATATTTTAAAATATTCTAAAACAATTGAAAAAATGTTTTGAAATATAATAAAACATTTTGAAAATATTATACAATACTTCAAAATATTAAAATTTTGATTCTATCACCGATTCTTTTTGATTTCCTTAAAAACAGAAATATTTTGACTGTTTTGATTGAAATTTTGATCATTGGTATCGCCATCTACTGCCGAGGAGGTAGGTTGGCGATGAGGAACTATGAGACAAGATATTGCCAACTATTCCTCCTTTTATTGGAGGCTTTAAATCATCTTCTACTATAAAAATTTTAACCCGTAAAAGACAGTGTCACGTAAGTATTTTTATACTTCAACACATTCCCTCATGTGAAAATTAGATTTTTAGCGAAGCATATAAAACATAGTTTTTATGTTCTTCGGATGGTGGTAAGATTAGAATGCAGGATCGTCAACAATTTAAGTTGTTAGTCATGTGAAACTTGAGTATTTATATACTCCCAATGGGAGGCAAGAGTAGTTGTAATTTACCACTGAGTTGGTAGTTTAGTTGAAATACTATTACGAAAACAAAAACTTTCTTTTTAGAGGGGTCATTTTTTGTACAAATTGACCTTCTAGCTGAAATACAAAAAGATTGTCTGTATTTGACTGGATCAGAAAAGAGATTAGTTGAAATGTTTATTATTGGCAGTTTAATATTACAGAGATTTAATTTGAAAATGGAGCAATGCTATTAAAATTGAATTTATTGGCCTAATTTGAAATCTACTTTATTATAACTTTTGGATTGATTGTGGGTCTATCAAAATTAAAACTTAATGTTAATCAAATAATAATAATGAAACTACGTTATTAAATTAACAAATTAGGTTAGATTTTTAAGTCCCAATAGCACTGCTCTTCGAGAACCTAATTAGGAATCTATTTTATTGGTGTTGGCGAGCTAGCGTTCCTTCGTACGCGGTAAGTAAAGAATTCATGTTATCCCTCCGTTGTTGTCAACCATTCCGCCATTCTAAAATAATGGAGTAAGAGATAACCTTTACCTTTCCTAACCCTGTGTTCCGTGAGGCGAGGGTGGTTGGATTTAGTTATACATCTGAACTTTTTTACTCTTGTGCAAACTATAAGTCATGGTAATTATTAAATTAGTTGTGAATTTTAAGATTAAATAGAACTCATTTTTAATTTAACAGATATAATTAATTAGATTCAAATAACATTTTTCTTATTGGCTTACCCATGCAGATTAAAAAAGTTGAAATGTAAACGGCTATGTGCCAGGAACCATTTTATTGGGGTCGTTATATAATTTCATATAATATGTGCACGTTCCCTTGAAATAAATTCAAATCATTAAGGGTGTCAGCGTAATTTTCTCTTATAATAATTACACTAAAATGCGCAGATTTTTAAAAATTTTCATTCACATTCTATTCGTTTCTTTGAGCCAAAGAAAAGACAAATCAAGGGAGAGAGAGAGAGAGAGAAGGGTTTTTATAATTCTCTCTAAAGTATACACACAAGCAACTCTCTCTCTCTCTCTCTCTCGCGGTTATCGTTTGCAGCCATGGCCGCTCTGCAATATCTAGAGTCTCTGCGCAATGCCCATCCAGAGCTCACCGATTGGTACAATACCCTCGCAGATCTATACCAGAGGAAGCTCTGGCACCAGCTCACCCAAAAGCTCGAACAATTCGTTGCTCTAGCTGTGTTTCAGGCTAGTCTCCTCCATTCTTCTTCAATCGCAATCTTATATGTATAATTTACATTTATATTTTTTCTTGTATAACCTTGTGAAAAAATGAATGAATTGCCGAATTATTGGATCTATGTTATTGCTTTGGCGACTGATGTGTTTGGATTTTGGAAATTTTAGGACTTTTTTGTGTTTGATTTGATCCATGTGGGCTGTATTTCGTTGGGACTAGGTTTTGGAGATATAGTGAGGGTTTTGGGGGAAAGTTACGCTCTTTTTTGTTTAGAATATTTCTAGGAATTAAAAAGTGGACCAGGTTGGGTTTTGGTTTCAGAGAGAAGTGAGTAAAGGTAGAGGAAACATAAAGTTTGATACTTGGGTTTCTGAGGGTTTTGTTTTGGAGATGGGAAGCCGTAATTGAACTGAAACTTTAGGGAAAACTTGTGGCTTAAGTGGGGAAAAAAGTGAAATTGATGGCTTCATGGGAAAAAAACTAGTTAATATTCAAAAAAGTCTTGTGAGCAAACACAGAGAGAATGACAATAGAATAAACATTAGCGAAATACATGTCTTAGGATGTTAATATATTTACTCTTTCCAGTAAGTCTTGTGAGGAAACACAGAGAGAACAACAGTAGAATAAACATTAGGGAAATACCCGTCTTAGGATGTTATTATATTTCCTATTGAATTAATATTATGCATCTATATCTATATGTCCATTGCAATATTGTAAAAAATTAGGCAAAGTTCTTCAATTTATTGGTTTTCGCTCGGTGAAGCCCAAGTTGACCATTTTGACCCCCTTTACATGCACGAATACTGGGTGCAGCCTAGACAAGAAATGAGGTGAATTATTGGGTGAATTGATAGTTAGCAATTAGAGGCATCCTTTTTTCCCGAGATCAAGTAGTTAAACAATTTGCTATGAGGACTAGAATTTCAAAGGTTTTGCACAAATTTGTGAGATATTTTGCGATGTTAGTATTGAAAGGTGTTTAAACATGAGGATGACTTTTGTTGGAGTGCATTCACTATTGCTTTCTACTCTATATGTTGTGCAAAGTTTGAAGGAAATGTTTAATCTCTTGCTCATTACCTTAGGAACTCTTATGAATTTCTTGGGTGAGTGAATTCTGAATAGGTTTCCTCATATAGGAATCGGCAACATTAGGTGGTTTTGGAAATGGGCGGAAAATATGGGCATTTCTTTGTATTTGGGGATGTTTGGTTATACAACTTGCAAAATTCTAATTTGGGCTTAGATTAACTAGTTGCGGGTTATCTATCTTCAAGTGGTCAATTTTTTTTGATGAAAGAAAAACATTTTTTTTCTTGATAAGAAACGACAATTTTATTAATAATTAAAAGAAAGTGTTACAAAACTAATCATAGGTGGACAAGTTATCCAACAAAAAATTGGATACCATCCAAGTTCAAGGAAAAAAACAAAAGCACAATACATAAAGGCAAAAAAGTCAAATACAACCCGTAAGAAGTTGTCCAACTTGCATTAATGCTAAAAAAGGAATATTCTCAAACTATTTAGTTGTCGATGCCCATAATGAAGTCAAGAAGTGTAACTGGTCCCATAAACATTCAACTTCTTCTTTCTTATCTTCAAAAATTCTTGCATTCCTCTCCGTCTATATTACCCAAATGAGGGCAAAAAAAACACAATGCCAAATGGTCTTATCTCTTGAACTTCCTCCTAGACCCCTAAAATCCACACTAAACATTGATGTCATTGATCTCAGAACCATCCACGAAGTGCCAACAATCTTGAACAATTTATTCCATAATGAAAGTGTCAAGGAGCAGTGCAAGAATGAATGATCTATAGTCTCACCATCACCTTTACACATAACGCACCACTGCAGTGAAATACAATGCAAATGTCTTCTTCCTTGAAGCACATTATTGGTATTGGTATTAATCTTACTATGAACAATTATCCATGTACAAATTTGCATATTTAAGGACATTTTGGCCCTCGTAATCTTCTAAGATGGATAAAATACTGGAAGCGAAGAATCATCGATTAAAGACTCAAAATAAGATTTACAAGAGTGAGACCCGAAGAGTCCCTAATCCAAACTCTTCTATACATAGGATTTAGAGACAATAAAACATCATTAAGCATGTAGAGAAGTCCTAAAAATTCCGAATACTCTCTATTATTGAGGTTCCTACGAAATCCAAAATTTCAATTAATCGAAAAAGAAAAAAAATGAAACTAGAATCAATGTATCTACCATGAAAACAAGAAAAATGATAAAGACAAGTAAATAAACTTAAAAAAAAAGAAGATTCTCCCCTCCAAACACCCTTTGAGAGAAGTTAGTTAACCCCCGAGAAATGATATTTGATGAACTTCGAAAGGTACCCCTTTCAATCCTATTGGTATCCTACCCATTAGCTTGTAATCCGTTGTTGCTTATAATCACTTGCCACAGTGAATCTTGCCCCAAAGGAAACCTTCAAAGCTATTTCCTTACTAAAACGACATTCATTTTGAACAAGTTTTCTCTTGATAAACCACCATTGGCCTCAAGCCCGCCTAGACACTACCTCCCATCTGATCAAATGATCTTTTTTTCCTTCTCAACATCCCTTCCATAGAAAATCCTTCATCATCCCTTAAATCTCCCTTACCAAGCAAGACATTTTAAAGAGAGAAAATATATGGGGATATTGGCCAACACTGACTGCACTAACATTAAGCTCCCCCCCTTCCTTTAGAAATAAATGATTTTTTCCACTCATCTAACCGCTTCCTTACTTTCTAAATTATAGCGTCCCAAAAATGTGTTAGACATCGGATTTCCATATAAGACATGTTGGAACATCTGTTACATTAACACATGTTACCTTGCTAGCTTCGTAAAGTAAAAGGCTTTGCTCACATGATAGATCCTGTTACTGTTAATTTACAACTGCATCTTACTTTGTCGGTGACACCGAAGTCTGAATGTCTGCAATCTGGCAAGTCTTCAATAATATATACCCACTAGTCAAACCTTGACACAAAAGAATAAGAAAGCCTTTATGATGTAGATCGTAGTAAGAAAGATTTAGGGATGAGAAGAGAAGAAGAATGAGATGAGAAAAGAAAAAGAAGGGGATGAGAAAAGAAGAAAAAGGGGATGAGAATAGAGAGAGAATTTTAGGAAGAAGATTCAATATCAATAATCAAAGTCTACTAAACAAATAACATATCTCCTATATATATATATATATATATATATAGGGAGACCACAAATCCTAAAAGAACTCTAAAAGAAATAAATAGTCATAATGACAACTAAACTCCTGAAAAGTAAAATGATAAATGACAAATAACTTCTAATCCCTATGCTTACGCCTACTATAATAAAATATAATTCGATTTTTATCATTTTCTCCCGGTTGAAAAGAACTCGCCTCTGGAGAGATACGATCATGATAATGCTCTAGAAGATCAGGGTCAAACCAACGAAACTCCTCCTCAGTAATCCATGAATCATTAGTTTCTGGACGATCTCTCTATCGAATAAGATAACGACGATATCCTCCATCCGAGGAGCCCACAATCTGATCATCAAGTACATCTACAATATGGTCATGCAGCTGTGGTGGAAACGGTGGAAGAATAGGAACTGTAGTTGATGGTCCACACGTAGGAACACCTGTTGGCAACATAGGAGGCTCAAAAGTACCATGATAAGGAAACAAGTCCTCCACATTAAAAATAGGACTTCTTCCTTAGGAAACAAGTCCTCCACATTGAAAATGATAGGAATCGGATTATATTTCGTTATAGTAGGCGTAGGGATTAGGAGTTATTTGTCATTTTGCTTTTCAAGGGTTTAATTGTCATTATGACTATTTATTTCTTTTAGGATTTGTGGTCTCCCTATATATATATATATATATAGGAGATATATTATTTGTTTTGGTAGACTTTGATTATTGATTATTAATTACTAATATTAAATTTTCTTCCTAAAATTCTCTCTCTATTCTCATCCCCTTCGTCTTCTTTAGCGTGCCTGTAACTGAAGCCGTAAGCACTAAGCTAGTGACAGCACAGATGAAGATGCAAATGATGAAATCGATCACCAAACGATTACGGATCGATGACGAAGAAGTAATTGGCAGTGATGAAGAAGCGGATCTGGATCAACAAATAGCGATGAAGTCTGATTTTTTTTTTTTGCACAGACCTTTGATTTTTATTTCCTTACTTGGACAACCGATAAACAGTAGCTGTGAACAGTATCGATGAACAGTTTTTTATTTGGACAATCGATGAATAGTATCGAATGAACAGTGTGCGATGAATAGTACCGAGAATAGAAAGAGAATTTTAGGAAGAAGATTCAATATCAATAATCAAAGTCTACCAAAACAAATAACATATCTCCTATATATATATATATATATAGGGAGACCACAAATCCTAAAAGAAATAAATAGTCATAATAACAACTAAACCCCTGAAAAGCAAAATGACAAATAACTCCTAATCCCTACACCTACGCCTACTATAACAAAATATAATCCGATTTCTATCACTTTATCTAGCTAAGATCATAACAAAAAGGTGATGGCTATATTTATCTATCAATTGAATGGCCAGCCTTGGTGGAATTTATGACTTGTGTGATTGCTTTTTGTATTGTGGGGTGGATCAAATATTGAAGCCCTTTGTTGTCTGCTTCCTCTGTTAGTCAGCCTAGAAAAATTTGTGGATGTATCATTGACTGAATGTCATTACTCGCACCCAACCCAAAAAGGTTGGCCCAAGAAAGAATTTTTTTTGCTCTCAACATGCCTTCATATTCTTAAAGACAGCCTAAAGGCAGATTCTCTGATAACATTCCATGCTCTGGCATATACGGTAGGGAGTGAAGTTGCTATTATGAATGGCAGGTAAGAGATTATGAATGTCTTTTCTTCATTGCTTTGTGCAATCTCTTCATATGGTGTTTTCAGTTTTATGTAGCTGCTTATGCATATGTTGACTGGGAAAGCACATTATGAAGAAATTTAATTGCTATTATATTTGCTATTTATTCACATGTAACGCCTTGTTCTTTTCATTTTTCTTTTCTTTCTTTCATTTTTTCAACTTCAGGCTGGTGATGCTCTCATACAGTTATATCATAATTTCATCACTGACTTTGAGACTAAGATCAATCTTCTCAAGCTTGCACATTTTGCTGTCATAGTCTCTAGGCAGTATTCGGAGAAAGAAGCTGCCATTAGTTATCTTGAAGGGGTGATTGAAAAGCTTCGTGCTACAAAGGAGACGCGCATTGAGGAGCCAATCCTCTATACTAAGATGCAGATAGCTATATTAAAGCTTGAGCAAGGGGACCAAAAAGAGTGCAAGAAACTTTTAGAAGATGGGAAGAGTGCACTTGACAGCATGACTGACATTGATCCATCTGTATATGCTAGTTATTATTGGGCTTCATCGCAATACCAAAAATCTCGTCAGGAATTTGCTGAATTCTACAAAAGTGCTCTTCTTTATCTTGCATACACATCTGTAGAATCTTTATCAGATTCGTTTAAGCTGGTAGGCAGTTATCTCTTAAATACTCACTAGGTTGGTTTTGACATTTCACTGTTTGCGAAAGGTTGAATCTGTAGTTAGTAATGGTTAATAACACACCAAGTGAAACCTCTTTCAACATTTATTTACATAATGCATTTTCATATTTTAATTGTTGTTTTATCATGTTCAAAATTTTCTGGTACAAAAAGCCTTTTTTGGTTGTTCTAAGATTTTGTTTGAATCCCAAAGCAGTTATCAAACTTTGGTTGGATAATGAGGGGGTAATGTTTTGAGTGGAAACAAAATAATTCGAGGATCTCCTTGGACAAGAATAGAGACATCAATAAGAGAAAGCCAAAGTTGAGAGAGAAATGCAAGTGGCCCAACAATGATATCACAAGAATAGCAAATATGAATGTATAATTTCATTCTAGGTCTCTATAATGGTGGTGGTGGTGGTATCACTAAATGTTAATAAATCAACTTCAATCTCAACCACTCTTGGAAAGCGCAGACGTAAGGACAATTCACCATGCAAAGCATGCCTTACCCTTGGGTTTTGATTGCATTTCAGGGCATTTTCTGGATGTCGTATTAGAAGAATCATTGATGATGTTATTTTTTCCCCACTATAAGCTTAGAAATGAAGCTTTGAAGCTCATATAGAAGAAAAAATTCTTGCATATCTTAACAACTTCAACTTCCTGATCAAGCCTTTTGGATCAGTTTAGGGAATTTTTGCTGATGTGCTAGTGTATTGGCCTGTAAATGGCAGTAATGAGGAAAGTAGCCCATAAGTTGGGCAAGATGGGATTACATTCATTTTTATTGCGCCAACATGAAATAGTATTTTGGCTGTTAATAAGTGGGAAGGATTATTCTTTTGTTAGAAGAATAATAGTTGGAAACCTACCAGCCTTCGGTCCTTGGAATTTCTCCTCTTTTGTAGATTTGATGTATTTTGTGTTGATCATGAAAGTACTCTAGACGCCAAGGGAAATGGTAAGGTATCTGTGTACAATAAGCCGATGCTTTGGATGTTTAAAGAATGAAGGAAGCATGGTAATGTGCACAGATATTGAATTTAACAGGGTCATCATGTCTGCCCTCTCTGATGCCTTTCCAGCCCTGATTAGGGGGCCTGGATTCGACCCACATCTTTATTTTCTCTATCGTTTTCTATTTACTCCGACAGAAAATAATAGTTGGAAACGTCTTTTGTAGTTAGAAGCACAAATGTGTAAGTGTGCATCAATGGTTCTCATCAGGATAGTGTGGATCCTTATAAATCGTCACTAGTTCAATTCTTTTAGTATTTCTCTTGGTAGAATGTATCCATGAATCAATAAGATTTCCATTGTTATAAGTGTTCTTCTAACTTCTCAATAATTCTTAACATTATCTCAGGATCTGGCATTTGATTTATCCCTGTCGGCGTTGCTGGGAGAAAATATCTACAACTTTGGAGAACTGCTCGCACATCCAATTGTAGGTTAATGTCTGTAAAAAATTGTCAATTTTGTTCATTTTCCTTTATTTAAACTTGTATTACTTTGAAGAGTGTCATGAGGGTTCATTTATAACACTTATGGTGAACTTATTTTGTGTAGATATTATATTACATCATCTTAGATGACAGTTTTTCTTTTTTTGGCAAGGTTGGTGGTGTAGTCTTTGTTAGACTCCTACCTACCTTTGTGAACTGTTTTGATATTAAACTATTTTCCAAGGGTAAGTTGTATGCCTCAGCATTAAAATTTAAGTCACGCACTTATTGTATCAATAATTTTTTTTTAGGAACTTCCTTTATGGATGCATTTGGTATTCCATCTGTTGGACAAGTTTTTAGAATAATGAAATAATGACTGTTATTATTGAGAAAGTAGAATAATGTACTCAATCAACTGTGAAATGTTATTTTTAACTGCACTTGGTTGAAGGGTGGTTTGCATAAAGGGGAACAAAATGACGTGGAATAATAGAAACAAGCAAGCAGTAGTATTGAGCAAAGGTCACTGACAACGCTCCCTCCTTCCCTCTCTCTCTCTCTCTCTCATGTGTATACAGAAAAACTAAAACACACATCATTTGTTTGGATCTGGCATTTTGTCATAAATGATGTGAGCATTATCCTTCTTTTTAAAACTCAATTCCACTCAACGAAACGTCTACTCAACTAGTAGATTGGCTACGTGAGTTCTTTTGCGCCATTCAACTCTAACAAGGGTTATCACCTATTTTAAACCATGAAAAATACTATTAGTGTTTGTGAATATGCATAATTTTTTGGCTTATCTTCAATACCGATTTTTGTTTTGGCTTTTTCTATTATAAGGATTACTTAATGTATTTCCTTCTCTTCGTGCTTGTGGACCAAGTGGTTATAACTCATGCATGGGCATGATTTTGACTTGTAGGCCATCGTAACAAGACATATTTTTATAATTTTCCTAGTACTATGATTTTCTGCTTGTCTTATGTCAAAGGCACTTAAGCAGATGTTTTGTGAAGGACAATCAGATGTTAGTGCTAAATGACGTTTCTAGTAGTGGCAGTGAGGGTGAAATCTGTGATTTTGGGGGACACACATGAATGATAGTCT
Organism: Ilex paraguariensis; assembly: GCA_963454935.2. NCBI lineage: Eukaryota > Viridiplantae > Streptophyta > Magnoliopsida > Aquifoliales > Aquifoliaceae > Ilex > Ilex paraguariensis. The sequence goes on along the minus strand of CAUOFW020006168.1, from coordinate 4,200,857 downwards.
AGCCACATGTTGACATTGACACGTGTATTGGAAATTTGGAATTTGCATGTCAATATGTAACAGATGAACTGATGATTTGGAAAATATGGAGAGCAGCAGCTGACAAAAAACTATTAAAGGAGGAGGATGCGGATGAGGAGACAAAGATCTCTTTGTTTTCTTGAATGACCCTTTTTCTCTTTTTGCCGTATTCATGTGCAAACTCTTCATTGCAAATAATGCTGAAGTTAAGGATTGTACCCAATCTTTCCCTCCCAGACTTATTAATGGGGACTACAATGGGTGTTATTATGCTTCTGTTATAGGGCATTTGTTTCAACTCTATCCTTGAACTAGGAAATAACAATTCTAATCAGGTTATTTAAGGTGTTAAAACCAATTAGGGATAAATCCAAGAAACTTACAGGATTGCTTGTTTGTGTGCTCTGAAAACTAGTCCTGCTCTTGCACCATTGAGGAAAAACATGATTGAGATTAAAGTTGCTTTTAGGATGATAGGAAGACTGAAGGGACGCAGATTGAGGTTGTCTGAAATTACATATAAAAAGATGGAATTGGTTTGGATTTATAGAATTGCCCAATTGGATACCTGGAGCTGATGTGACATATTTGGAAGGGCTTGGTTGAGTTTGATATTTGGACTCTTAACACTACTGTAGGAATGCTGTAGTGTAGGTTGCAAGTTTTGAAAGGACAATTATGCAGTGAACGGTTTGTCGTAGTTGAAAACGATTCAATGTGTGTAATCAATTGGAAGCCTTCATTCTAGATGGTGTGGAAAATGTGCAGCTGAGTCATATGATAATGTTAGAATGCTTTTAAATTGTCCTGTAATGGTAGTAATTGTTTTACGGGTCATGTGGTCCATTGAACTTTTTTGTTTCCTCCTTTTTTCTCTTGTGCTTCTTTTGGCAGCAGTGCAAATGCTTTAGTTTTAGGTAAATGTTTGACCATAATTTACACAATGTTTTTGCTCAAATTGCTGGGATTCTTTGTGTAATGGTTTTTTGTAGACAGGTTGGCATGAAATCCAGTGCTGATGTTGTTGGTTTTAAGAATTTCATACTAACTTCTGTTTTGTTTTGAGCTTCTGGGAGTCTTGACATTCGTTAACTTCTACAGATTAAGAGTCTTCTTGGGACAAAGGTTGAGTGGCTTTACTATATTCTCGAAGCATTCAACTCTGGTGACTTAGTTCGCTATCAAGAATTATGCCACGTCCATAGAGCTGCTCTGAGTGCTCAACCAGCGTTAATGCAGAATGAGAAAAAACTTCTGGAAAAGATTAACATTCTCTGCTTGATGGAAATCATCTTTAGGTATCTCAGCAGAGTCCTTGTGCTTCCACTAATGCAGTTTGAATCATTTATTAGCATTTAATCAGTTGAGAGGTGCTTTTCGCAGTCGACCATCAGAGGATAGAACTATTCCATTAGGCATCATTGCAGAGTGCACAAAACTTACTGTAGAAGATGTGGAGTATCTCCTCATGAAGAGCCTCTCTGTAAGTGCATCTCTTCTTGAAAATTGAATGATAAGTAACAAGTTTTGTCCCATGTGAAACTCTCTCATTTTCTGAGGTAATGAAGTGAGAGTGCAAATATGCCAAACTATTTAGTTATATCCTCTCCATTCTGCATTTATTAAGTCCACTTGTCTAATTGTGGAACTTGCCGTGAATAAGAGATTACCTAACTGCTGTTCAATTGTTGACTACATTGCATTTGATGGAAGATATAATTGAACTTTTCTGAAAGTGATTAAGTTGTGGACTGAGCAATAGTAATATAAATTTTGCTCGAGAGAAGCAACTGTGATCTTTTCCTGGTTGGTCAGAATATGTAGTTGTTCATGTTAAATATAAACAGCAATATGATCAAAACTTCAAAAATTAAATAGACAAGTTTTACCAAATTGAATGATTTATATGGTTCAAGATCGTGGTATTGGCCATCGACTCAGAAGGATTGAGATACCTCGGCTACGGCATTGCAAAACTCTGTCGTGGGTACGCATGAAATGCTAGATAGAATAAGTTGGGCATGTGAGAGATTAAGGCCATATCGTGGCGTCGCTCCCATGACTCAGATGACTGAGTCACCTGAGATGTCTCCAAGTCAATTACAAGTTGAGTGAGACTCGTAGCTTGCATCAAATGTGTATCGGTCTCGGCACGGAAGGTGTCGAGTCGGATATGACTCAGTCTGAGTTGTATTGGTATTAGACTATTAGTGTTTTTTTTGATCAGGGACTATTAGTTGATACTTTGAACTATGATGTTTCGTTCTCTACCAGCTCCCAGCTTATTCATTTTTATGATTTGGGAAAAACCTTAGTGATAACTGAAATTCTTGTGAAAGAGTCACACAATCGCAAGAAATCTTGTATTTACTTGTTGCTCCGTGTCTCATAAATGTTGCCTTGGATTGTTGGGTTACAAATGGAGAAATTGTAATTTTTCTTGAAAAGGTCAATGGAAAGATGTATCATACATATTACCACAGTGGTCTGGCATCATATCACAGGACGTTTTTCATTTGGGCAAAGAGCATACATAAATTCTTTGAATGCTTTACTATATTTTGACATGGACGCTTGGTGTATTGTTGGCTTCTTCCATATCATCTTTTTCTCTCTTTTTCTTCACCTTTTAATTTCTAACTCCTTTTCTTTGCAACACTTCATTAGAAGGAATAGAAAATACCAGTCTATAAACTTGTATCCTAATTGATCACATTGTATTGGAACAAATTAGAACTTTCTTTTGTTGATAATTGGATTTGTTCTCTTACCGTAGTTTCTTGCATCTCATGCTTTGCCTCATGAACATTATATTTATGTCTTTTACTCTTTCTAGTTCCATGAAAGCTTATCTATTTAATGCGATTGTCTTGCTGTAGGTACATCTCATCGAGGGTACAATTGATCAAGTGGAGGGAACGGTTCATGTTTCCTGGGTGCAACCAAGAGTTTTGGGGATTCCCCAGATCAAATCATTGTGTGATCGCCTGGACAATTGGACGGAGAAAGTACACACTGCTTTGTTATCGGTCGAGGCAGAAACACCTGATTTAGTTGCATCATAATCTTTGTTTGTTGACTACTGTTATGTTCTCCGTCAGAATCTCTTCATGCCCAGAAGGGCTGGCAACTGCAGCTCCAACTTTATATGCTTCCTTTCAAATTACCGACTCATATCGCATTATTTTTTTCCCGGGAAGGAGCTGTCTCTTGCTGTACTTTCTCACTTTCTGAGTTGTCTGACTTATAGTTGCCTGCTTAGGGACAAGCTGAGGCGATTTAAAAGGCGGCTGTTTTTACTCTTAGTATGTTCACTGGACCATGTACTGGAAAATTTGGTCACAATCAGATACGATCCACTGTTTGTGGATGAAGTGCATTTTCATTTCAGTATTCTTAGATTATAACTACGTAATTTTATTTCTGAATGATGTTATGTTGTTTTGGTTGCGTTCCTACGTCGTCCAGCATGAAATGAATGGAGCGCGTAAAACACTGCATGGTGAAATCCTTTGGAGGTATCGCCCTTTTATTGTTCTGTATGATGTGCGTGAAAAAAGTAAAATGTGCTTGATAGTAGAGTTGATAATTGAACTAAGTTATTCGGGCTTGACTTGAGTTTGATTTGTTTAGACTCGATTGTCTTTTAAACGAACTGAACTTGAACATTTTTTTAAGTTTGTTTAGAAAATTAGCTCGATAGGTTTGACTTGAAATTTGACAGATTTGACTTGTTTATATGTAAAATATTTGGGTTCAGATTGGATTTAACTTGTTTAGGCTCGATTTATTTTTTCAAATGAGTTGAAAGTGAATTATTTTTAAACTCACTTAAAAGAACGAGCTTGGCAGGCTGGATTCGAGTTCATTTAAACTTATTCGATTATCAACCCCATATGATAGTACGATGACAGAAATTTATCCATGTTTTGAAAGGTAGCAAGTCTCAAAATAGTATATTACTTGTTTGCTTCGGGACAATCAACGATTGTTCATTTGTGCAGTGTTCTATGCTACTTGTGTAAGTGATTTGCAATGCCATTGGACCTTTTAATCCTCAAAAATACTTGTATCAATTAAGTTTAAGAACTGTTTTTTTTTATCAATTGATTCATTCTATTTACCTATGTTAGAGTGTGTCATTCACTTGATTATATGACACAAAAAGACAAAAGAATTTAATTGACACAATTAGAAAGTTTAGGAACTCAATTGACACAAAAAAAATTAAGGGTTTAATTGACACAAGAGTCCTAGTTTAAGGATTATATGTATAATTTATTTCAACTATTTTGTGTCGCGTGAGTGATATACTTCGTCACTTTCTGTTAGATTTGTCACTTTCCGTTAAAAATTCTAACGGAGAAAGATAAAATGGCTCAATTGACGGAAAAAAAAAAAAGATTTAGGAACTCAATTAATATAAGGGTTATAATTTAAGGACTATATATGTAATTTAATATAAAAAGTTTCAATTTTATAAATAGGTTAATCTCAACTTGTACCTTAAAAAATCATTGGAATTTTAATTTATACTCTCAAAGTTTAAAAATATCAATTTACAGCTTGAAAGACATAAATTTGCATCAAAGTTAACTGTCATCTATTTTGCCGTCAAAAAAATTTGAAATAATTATAAATTGTACCTTCAAAGTTTAAATATTTCATATTTATGATTAAAAAAGAATTCTATCCATTAATTTTCGTTAAATATCTCTTAATTGTTTCATGTCATGTTATTTTATGTCATGTCATATCATTTTCGTGTTGTGTTTGAGTCGATAAAATTTTTTTAAGCACAAAATATTTTCGTTTCGAGTCAATTGTGTTGTGTAGTATATTTCACATTTATCATAATTTATATAATACTATTTAATATTTTTTTAAATTATAAAATACCTATTTTTTTATCTACAATATTCATTAAATAATTATTTTTTATCTACAATTGTGTTATTTATATTTAGCTTTAATTTGATTGAATAGTCAAAAGATTTGTATCTAAGTATATATAGAAAATATCCATTTAATAAGTATCGTAAGCAAAAAATAGATATTTTATAATTTTTTTAAAATTTTAAAATTATTTTTTTATTGAATCGAACTTGACACGAAAATATTATAACACAATACAATTGAGAGTTATTTAATGAATATTAATAAAAAAAATAAATTTAAATCATAAATATGAAATATTTAAACTTTAAGGGCATAATTTATAATTAGTTTAAATTTTTTTAACGGCAAAATAGATGACTGTTAATCTCAACTACACGTTAATACAATTTTTTGTCTTTTATAATGTAAATTAATATTTTTAAACTTTAAAAATATAAATTAAGATTAAAATAATTTTTCTTGTGCAAGTTAAGATTACTCATAAATTTACTAGTTTTTGCTGTTAAAACGGCCCTTCTGACAAAACCTCAATACTCTGGCCCAGGATTCAGGTGGCTAACGAGACCCAGCAGATCTACATGGAGGAGAGACACACAGACCACCTCCGACCAACGTCTTCCTCCAAAAATCCTACGGATACCACCCTCCAATCGCCACCACCACGGGGGCGACCACAACCAAAGCGCTTCGTGAAGAACCAAATCCCAGACTCAATCCTCACGGACCCATCTCTCAACGCCGCCATCTCTCTCCTCCCCTCCAACTACAACTTCGAGATACACAAGTGCGTCTGGCGATTGCGCTCCACGAACGCCAAGCGCGTCGCCCTTCAGTTCCCGGAGGGTCTCCTCATGTACTCTTTTGTCATCTCCGATATACTTACCACTTTCGCCGGCGTCACCCACTGTTTCGTCCTCGGGGACGTCACGTACGGCGCTTGCTGCGTCGATGACCTCTCTGCCGCTGCTCTCTCTGCCGACCTTCTCATCCACTTTGGCCACAGCTGCCTCGTCCCCGTTGATTACACTTCAATACCGTGTTTGTACGTCTTTGTCGATATTAAAATCGACGTTGAAAATCTGTGTAATAACATAAAAAACGGTCTCGATCGCAAATCTAGAGTAGTTCTAGCTGGTACAATACAATTTGGGTCAGCAATTCGGGCGGCCAAGCCCGAATTGGAGAAATTAGGGTTTAGGGTTTTGGTTCCACAGTCCAAACCCTTATCCGCTGGGGAGGTTCTTGGTTGTACTGCCCCGAGCTTGCCTCTGAGCGGCATTGAAAATTCTGATGAGACTGTTCTTGTTTTCGTGGCGGATGGGAGGTTTCATTTGGAGGCGTTTATGATTGCGAATCCGAGGATTAAGGCATTTAGGTATGACCCTTATATTGGGAAGTTGTTTCTGGAGGAGTATGATCATGATGGTATGAAGGAGTCGAGGAGGAATGCGATTGTGAAGGCGAGGGTGGCGAAGAATTGGGGGATTATTGTGGGGACTTTGGGGAGACAAGGGAATCCAAGGATTTTGGATAGGTTGGAGAAGAAGATGAGGGAGAAGGGTTTGGATTGGACTATCTTGTTGATGTCGGAGATATCGCCTGCCAAGATTGGGTTGTTTGGGGATTCAGTGGATGCTTGGATTCAGATTGCGTGTCCGCGGTTGTCAATTGATTGGGGAGATGCGTTTGAGAAGCCACTTTTGAATCCGTTTGAGGCTGAGATTGCTCTTGGTGGCTTAACTGGGTGGTGGGAGAGAACTCCGATTATGAATTTGAATTTTGGTTGTAAAGATGGTTTGCAATGTGCCAAGAATGAAACTTGTTGCGCGTGTAACAACGGGGATGTGAAAGATAAGGGAGAGACTGTTGTGGATTATCCGATGGACTATTATGCTCAGGATGGAGGGGAATGGAATTCTTGTTACTCAAAGAAGGTGGCTCGTCCCCTACGGAGGAATGTTCAATCTTGTAATGGTACTGTAACCAGTGCCTAATTTTCACAGGAGGCCACATTTATATCCATATATACTTCCAGAGACTATATTTTATGAGCTTGGAGGCTATTCAAGTGATCACATGTTCCAAGTGAGTGTTTTTGCAACTCACAACTTTGAGATTGTTTTTGGTAATGTTATTGTCTGCAATCTAGCATTAGTTCCATTGGTTTCTTGTTTTCTCAATTTGACCGTAAGGGATATACAAAAGGCTTTATTTAATTTGTATTTTTGTCTTATGATTGAGTTGGAAATATAATTTGCATAGTTGCCTGAGGCCCTGAACTTCCATTTCTTCATTGGATGTAAGTTGAGTTTTGTTATTATGCTTCTTACAATTGCTTTTAGTTTTTCCAATATGCATATTCACTGACATTTTTGCAAATTTTCTGAAACTTTTTCACTGATATTTTTGTTGATGATTTTACAAAACAAATTTTGAACAAAGTTGTTCAATAGAAATTAACTATTATTTGCAATCTGTATTGTGCAAATTGCAAAAAGAGATCTGAGACTCTAGAGATGCCAATTGCGATATTGATTGATATTGGGGCAAAAATTAGATGGCTGGTATTGTGATTAGTATTACCTGAAAACCCTTGTATTGATGACCTCTTTCAAGCTATCGCATACATACAAGTACCCGTCGTGATCAAAGCAAACAATGTCTCCAGGGCAGCATTCCTGGTCGATGAATAACCAAGAGTGGGGGCTTTGTTTGGGTGAAATTTGACAGAGTTTTCACTAATCCTGACTTGGGCTGATGTTTTATCCTATGGTCAAAGTCTTACCACTCTCAACATTAGATCATTCTCCTATGTTTATCCAGATTGACGAAAGTGCGTCTTTTCATCTATCTTCATTCAAATGTCAGAACTTACCGTCTTACAAATTTCAGAACTTACCTTCTTACAAATTTCAGAGTATCCGTGGCCAACCATCTTTATCAATTGTAGACGTAGTTGCCTCCACGTTATTCAGGTTTCCTAAAACATAAAGTTGTGAGAATCTGTGTTCCATCAGGAAGGAAAAGATTCAAACAAGGAAACAAAAACACTGTTTGTGAGGACTATTCTGTGTGTACTGCGTGACATATTAACTACAAGCATAAAACTTCTTAATGCAACTAAACTAGTTTGACAATCTAAAATTCTTACCGCCTAATATTTTAAACACTTTTTAAAAGTAAGTTAAAATTTTAGGTAACAAGCTACCTATTTACTATTTAATAACGAAAATATTAGTCGGTGCGAATTTTTTTCAATTTCTCATAATTAACAAATATATTCTTAATGCATTTTACACTCTTAACTTTTTAATACCCACTATCCACCACCATTGTCGCCACCGCCGCCACCGACCACCGTTATTGTGTAATCGGTGCTACCATGGTAAGAATAAGGTAGTTACGATAAGATTGTTAAAAAAATGACAATTAGAATAATAATATTTTTTAGATTATATTTATCAAATAATTTGTTTCAATTCGATACTTAAATTTCCATAGATATTAAACGGTCAATAAATTAAAAAATTCAACATTCAACATTTAAAATTCAGTATTCAATTTTCAATTTTATCAAACACCACCTAATACCTAAATGAAATCAACATGAGGGAGAGCCAGAATGAACTCCTCTATTAGTAATATTACGTTGATCAAATTTTGGGACCAAATAAAGAGTCCAAATGATAATTTTAATACAGAAACTTTAGTAATACAGCTTATTCAATCTGAATTGCAGAAACGGCTGATGTGATTTCCTTTGTTCGTGGGTCATCGCCCTCTAAAGAAACCCCATGAGGATCTTCTCTCACCAGCAAGGCCAGAACATTGAGAGAACTCCATGCTTTGGTCGCATTGCTGCTTGAATCGGCCAAGGTGACAGCAAAAATTGCATCAAAGCCACCCGCACCAGGAACCCCAGCCAAAAGAACACCTTCCATATTCATAGTAACATCCAAGAGCTGTGTTTGTGACTCAGGTTCTATCTGCAAATTTGTGTATAGCAAGAGAGATAATCAAAGAGATTAAACAGGACAATGACACCTAGGACTCATGAGACTATAATGAAGTTTAAAATCCGTTGAGGCAATGTGCCTACAATACCAAACTCTTTTAAGTGCAGCACAATTTTTTCCATGTGAAAATATGGGCATAGACACAAAGTCTTAACAAAAATCAAGACTGTATGCTCAAAAATGGAAACAAAAATTATAAGAAAGGAGTGTATTGCTTTGGCAGACAATTTTTTGAAGAGCTAACCACCCAGAGATCAATTCTCTTTACCAAATTCATTACATACTCCAAGCTTTTTATGAAGTTATTTGTAGTATTGATATTTTAAAATGGTTATTTATAGAGTTTGGAAGTATAGGGTCATAAAAGTCATTACTCAGTTTGGTACACCATTAGTCACGGTGCGCCCCCCGCGCGGGGGGGGGGGGAGATGTAATTTGACCATAGTCCTATAATTTGGCATACTAATCCTCAAATTCAAAACCATGACCACACCATCGTAAGTTCGACTCTTTTACCATTGCACCAAGCAATTGCCCCTACTTTTGAAGTGTTTTTCCTTTGTTGTTTTTTGTTTTTGGTTCTTTTTGTTGGGGGGGGGGGGAGTGGGAACAAATTGTGCACCACCAAAACCTGCGCCGCTATACCTTTAAACCCTCGAAGTAAGGGAGGGGGGGGGGTGTACACACGAGAGAGAGAGGGGAAGAGATAAGATAGAGAGTGAGGAAAACCTTTAAACTGTTTTTACTTGGAAATTTTTTATAACTGGATTTTGTACTTGGATTATCCAACTTACAACAAATGAAACATGACAAAACTAAAAAGAGTCATGTGGTCAGAGATGGGGGAGGGAGTGGAAGACATGATTACATTGATTGCAAAGGTGTTTGGACATGATGAATATCGAGTTAATGTCCCTTAAAAAAATTAATGTCCAAAAATAATCTCTCTTGGGAAGCAGTTAAAGGACAACATTAGAAAAGTTACTTTGAACACCTTTAATAGGTATCTTTAGAAGAGATCCATGCAGGGGCTATGTATATAAAGTTTCCACATTGCAGCAGTTGATGACAGTGATCAAACAAATTGTAGAAAAGGAAATATCTATCATCACATGTATATGTGCATATAGATACAGAGAAAGAAAGAAAGAACAAGCTTCCAATCAAAGAGAAAGAACTTACTGGGATGCCTGCAGCCTCCCCCATTTGGCGCATGTAACGCCTGATTCCAAGCATGGCATCTCTTGCTCCTAACAATCCTTTGACAACTTCTGCTTTTCTCGGTTCATCAGTTTGCTCCCTCCACTGTTAATGTAATTTGGGTAAGATCATCTAAACCATAAACATGAAATTTGTCTACGGTACATGGGACATGGGAGAGAGAGAGAGAGAGAGAGAGAGCAGTTTTTTTGTGCCCATTGGACACTATTAACCGAGTTGAGAACTATCTAATTATGTAAAACTGTTGAAAACCCACTAAGAAATATCCTCGGCGAAATTTGATAAATCAATGAAAGATTCAACTTCAATAGTTGCACTAGATACCCTTAATCAAACCAGTCAAAAGTTTTCCTTTTGAAATCCAAGGGATGTAACAGGTTGTCTACATCTTTGTTCAATATTAGAGGATCACAATTTTGAAATGCTCTTAAAAGAAATGGTAGTCAAGGAAGAGTAAAGGGAGCAGGGTCAGTGATAAAGTCGGACAATATATTTGTTAGGCTCTTCATCACCTGTGTATATTAGCTACAATTAGCATCCCATGGAAAAATGAATCTCATTGAGCGTTAAACAGAACCGATCAGACAGTCCAAGAAATGTAGTGTGTCACAGATGCATCCATAAAAACATTTCAAGGTCACATTTCTTACTAATGCTACTAGTTTTTGTCTTGACAGAGCAAAAATCATTTCAAGCTCACGTGTCTTACTACCTCTATTAACTTTTGGACTTACACAGCATCAGTTTTATCTTTCACTTCCACTTGGCTAAAAGTCAAATAAATTTAAAAATTACCTTTTCTGACCTAAGCGTGCTGCAGCTATTAATGACAACCGTATATGCATCCCAATGCTCTTCTGCCAATTTACTTAACATATTGAATTGCATTTCAAGAGCTGAATTTGCTTCTGACAACTTTCTCCATGTGTCTAGAGACTTTTCAGGGTCAGATTTCTGCCACTTCTTGACAGCACCTACCATGGATGGTGTTGATGATCCTCCAGCACCTGGTTCTCCTAGTAACTGCAAAATCCATCACGACCCGTAAAAGTAACTCTTCAATGAAAAATAAAAATAAAAATAAAAATGATCAGTGGAAAAAAATGTATCTCTTTCATCAATAATATGCTTTCAAAGAGATAAATACCTATATTGGACTTTAAGAGTGCTGATCCTCCAACAATTTTTTTTTTGTTAATGTAGGTTCTTACCGTTTATTTCACAGGGGGATCCCTTAACCCTAATGCAGACCTTCACAACCCTACTTGAGGTTAATGGCAATTCAAAGAAAATTGCAATTCTATGGTAGACCAGACAAACTGTGCATTACCGCAAAACGCTCCACAGTAACCCTATATTACTGAGCAATGGTAGATTTTTTGAACACAATGGATTGGGAGCATCGATAATTCATCCAAGTAAATTAAAGGCCAGTAAATGTAACAAATGTATTAGACACCATTGATCCTCATAGAATTACAAAATACTTATTAATCTTATCCTTGCTTTATAGTTTAAAGACACAGAATCAAAATATTCATTAAGAAAATTATGTCCCCAAAAAGGGGAAAGAGTCAAACTCAAGACCAGGTTTTTGAATTTCTATTATGAATTAATACGGGAATGAATAATCTCCACTAAATGCCTGGGAAATAAGGAACGAGAAATGAAAGAACATGTGCTTATTGTGCTGTTGGTAAGGTCTCATCCAAAGATAGCTTTGGTTAACAAATTAGATAAGGGAGGGAAAGTGGCACGCAAGCACAATGGTATAGCCCATATACAATATAAAAAGAAAGTATTTATATACATAAACCTATTAACATGGCAAGGCACATAAATATCTTAATAGACTTACAAGACTCATCAATGGAGGCAATGAAAACTTAGCCCGTTCATGGTCCCACTTGCCTTTTAAGACATCAGCAATGACTTCTTCCAGTGGCATGCCTTTAGCTGCATCCTGTAGCCCCATTATAATAAATAGTAATCAAAACAAATCCTAGTGATAGTCTCTGAAAGAATTTACCAATATTTGCAAGTTTTGTCTCTGCAGGGGAAATTATTCTTCCATTTTTTCCACTTGCATTATATGAAAAAATGACACAAACAGGAATTCTATCAACGTCTTCATATAAGCTTTGTGTGAGATATTACTGATCAAATGATTATAGAGGTTTGCGGCCCACAATGAGGGAGAAAGAGAGAGAGAGAAGGGATGGGAAGGTGGTAGAAGGGAGAGAGACCTGAGCAGAAGAAAGAACTTCTGGAGAAAACCGAACATAACGTTGACTCCCATAAACTGCGGAACTGACATCGAAGCCGCTGCCAACTTTTCCCTGTGCAATACAGTGAGCAGTTTGAGCTATCACATGCACTACATCAAGATCCACAGTATCATCCTTTTCTTGGTGTTGATCTTTAGTCAAGGGGGAAAGGTTAACAACTCCGAGGTAATGAAGCAAAGCAGCAACCACTGCAGTTGTCATAGCTGCAGATGATCCCAATCCAGTTTTTGCAACTTCAGGCTTGCAATTCTTTCCACTTGCTTCTTCTGCATTGAAGGTAATTGAACTAAAAGATGGAAGGGCAGCCAAAGTTTCTGCTGTCAAAGGCAGTCCATGTGCTTCAATCTGCAAAGGAGGGGGGAAAAAGAACGTAAACTACATTGACATCTAAATTCAATCATCCGGTTGCAATGAGGATTCCAATGAAATACGATTTTAAGAAGCTTCAAAGCCATGATAATCGTAAATAGGAAGCAAAGATAGAGACACACATTGTTATGTATGTGATCATTCAAAAGGAAAATAGGAGATTTTGATTTGCCCTTTGTCCAAGCAAGTTGCACTCACTTGCGATTTTTCCCAGCAATGTAACAAGAATCCAGCCTATTTAAAATTTTAGCCATTCTAACATATGTGATACCATACTAAGTACCATGAAATTGCGCAATCCATGATTTATTTTCTGCACTGGTTGCAATCACATATTCCTTGCATTTTCTTCATGTTAGTATCTTTGCCACATAACACAAATGTGATGCAGAGCATGCTTTTGAAAAGAAAACATAACGAAACGTACAATACAGCCACAGCACCATAGGGTCAGATACAAACAAGACAAACTAGCATTCAATTCCTACAGAATACAGCCCTACAAGATGGCATATCAGATATGGTCTTATGTGAAAGCGAAATAAAGAGACTGAAATTAAAGTCTTTGTCATACAACAAAATAGTTTCAACATAGTATTGTAGAACTATCTACAGGACCAGTGGGAATGATAAATCACTAGTAATTTAGATCTAGGGCAAGATTCTGTTTAGGTTAATTCAACAACTAGGTCTGAGTCTAAAACTTGGGCATAGCATATTTAACTTCATCACCTCAAATGTCTTCCAATTATGTTAGCAATATTTAATCTGGAATCACACAAAATAAAAGAAATGTTCTGCACCATTGAAGTTGGCTATTGGGTAGTTGCCCTGGGCAGGGCCATCGTACTTTTAACTGTTTTCCGATGTGCAAGTCTGTGTTCATCTTTACATGTACAGATGTGATGTTATTTACCACAATACCAAAGGGGAAAAGCAATATTTCCTTCTGTGTATTTGGCTTTCACCTGTGTTGGACATTGTTTTGTACAAAATCAGGAACAGTAAATTAATAAAGAAGGTGTATGTTTCTGTTGAGATTACCCTACTAGAGCAAAAATTGGGTGCGGCGCATGTATGTTTCAAAGTTACATCTGGTTTAATGCAGAAATCAGCCACATATTTTTTGATTGATGGGAGTCATATGGGCTGCCCACAGGTTCAGATCCAAGTCTTCTGGCTAACAAATGGGTCCCTGAACTAGTGTTCCTATTTTGGAGTGAATTTGGGGATTTTGACCCATGGGCTGATTTGGGTTGGGTTTTGTTGTGCTCCTATCGGACTTTTTGGTTCTTATCAGACTTCATGTGTGTGTTTTGAGCTCTCTTTGTAAGTATGCTCCAGTGCCCTTTGAGTGTGTGCCTTTTTTTGGACGGAATTGAGGTTCATTGTAAGATCTCCTTTTTTCGGAATAAAAATTTAGTCTCCTACTCTCCTATCAATGGTAGAATGTTGTAGGACATTGTGTTCAAAGTTATGTGCTACAAAGATAAACTATGGTGCTGGTGAAGAAGAAAATAAGGAAAAAGATGCCACCAAAGATCAACCAAATGAATCAAAATTTATAAACAAACGATAGAAAAGGGGAAAAACCTGGTTACGGTATGAATAGAAGTCGTTGCAACCTAAGATCGTAATATCAAGACCTGCATGACTAATTAGTTGAAAATTAGACTTTCAAATTTCATTTCTCTTTATGAAGAAAGACAAACACATGAAACATCAAACATTACCTCGCAAAAGTAGTTTATGAAATGCATCCTTCTTATTCTGGTCAAATGTTGCATGTGCTGCTGCTATAGCATATTGCAATGCATATTCAACAAATGGGTTCCTTGATTCACTGGAATTTAAATAGTTGCGTTTACATTATATATGCACAGTTGCTCATACATGCATGATCAAAGTCATGCATTCATAGTGAAAGGCAAATAATTGTATGATGGTAACAAGGGTGGATGAATATATTTGATCATAATACTTGCCTTGAAGAGACAAACTGAAGTGTTAAATGTTTTAGTGACATTTTGTACATAGTTTCTCTTGACATCTGGGGAGAAGTCAATTTCACATCTGTCCATGCCTGAAATGTGATGTAGAAACAAACAAATTTACAAAAATTCAACAGTAAAATTTTAATGGAAAAAATAGTAATAAAGCATTATTCCTAGACTAAGTTATGATCGAAAATTTGTTCGGTAACTGAAAACAGTTTTGTCCCAATTGAGCAAGAAGCCAAAAAACACTAATCATAGAAATGAATGTACATAAGTAATAATGGTTTGACTACTAAAAACACCTTTTTTGTAGGTTGAATGAAACCACTTAGAGATCATATGATAGCCAATCTTAATAAACAGTTCAAATTATTGGGGAAATACTCATAAGCCTATATATATTTCACTCTGCACCTTTTATATTTAATTGTCAACCAAATGGGAGAAGAAAGTAAAATATTTTATATTTTGCACATTTACTGTGGTCAACTTTGGCTGGCTTCACCACTATCCACCAGCTTTGAAAAACAGATAGATGCATTTAACTGACAAGCGTGAAATGTAGATGAAACAAGTCTCTAAACGAAAGGATAATTTTTTCAGAAAAAAAAAAAAAAGAACAATCATAATTGTTCGACAAGTGGAGAAAAGAAAAGGCACCTAAAGCTTTGATCCAAGATTCTCAGACCTATCCCAATCCTAATTTCTTGATTCATTACAGTCATTGTGCCAACAAAAAATATCCAGGCATTTCAAGAACTTATATAAATATAATATAACATATCATAAATACAAGAAATGTCGGGTAAAAACAAGAAGCAAACTAAGTAATCAAGGACAGAGCAGAATAAAATTACAAAGAATCACGCACCCAAGCCCAGCTTTCGGGATTAACTTCTTCATAAAGTGGCTTCACAATTGCATAGAATCGAGCATTTGTACTCAGTACAATCCCAGCATTGGGCCTCTCCAGAACTAGGTAACCCCCAGTCATCAAAACCTTCCCAGGAGCAGAAGCAACTCTATTCAACCATCACAAAATCAAAATCAATACTGAAATTTCCTCTGTGAATTAGAGAAAAAAAAAAGAAAAAAGAATTTTGAGATATATTGATAAAAAAATCACAAACTTACACCGCCATTTTCCCACAACTTGCAGTCTGATCTTGGAAGGCTGAGATCAAAATCAATAAAAACAACAACGCTCTGTTTGGATGCTTGGAAAATGTAGAGCAAACAAAGAAATCTAATATCAGAACCGAATAAAACTGAAATGGAAGTTCACACGCTACTCTAGCTCAGTTAAGTCTTCTCCAAAATTGAATTACAATAAAGAGTCATAGCTTTGATTTCTATTGGTGTGCCCGATTTTCTCAGCTACGAAAAGGAAAAACTGTATCACTAGACTACTTGACCTTTGATGGTAATCAATGCAATTGAATCTTGATACATTAACTTCTAGAGAAGACTCACAAACATATATATAATTTTACGTGTATATATATAGAAAGAGAGAATGAAATCTAGCTTACCTGAACAGGAGAGAGAGAGAGAGAGAGAGTGTGCGACGGAGAAGAAGGTATTTGAATTGCCGGAGAGAGATATGGACAAACTCCTCCTTGGATTCGCAGGTTTGAACGAAGCGTTTCAGTGGTTTATTAAGGGAACGACAATGAGTTAGAATCGATGATAAAAAAAATATGATTTTTAAAGTAATTTATAATCGATTAATATTATCTATCACTTAATTAAAAATAATTATAACTTTTTATTTGTAAGGGTGTTTAGAGAGTTTGAAATTTTTTAAGTTACTCATTTTGTAAACGAGTAAACCTGACACGACACTATTAATAAACGAATCAATTATTAATAAAATTAATTAAAAAAAATACACGTCAAGACTCATTTATATATCAGTTATACATAGTTTATATATAACATATCTATATAAGAAGATAACTCACGAGTTGAATCTTATTTCTTGGACATTTTTTTTCCAAAAAATATCACATCACCTATTTCTATCACATACTCAATTGTTTTAATATTTAATTAATTTATAATTTAATATATTTTTTATTTCAAACATTATTCATACATGATAATATATATATTGAGAAATATTTATCGAATTATGTATTTTGAAAAAAAATTGTTGATATTTTTAAGTAAATAATGGATAAACATGGATTTTAAATGATATAATTAAAAAAGTGAAGGAAAAAATTTATTATTTAATATAGTGAGATACATTTTTTTGGACACTCGAATTTTATATTTCATCGTGTCTTCAAGCACAAGTTATGACTAATACACAATATGAAACAATTCATTAGACATGAATTAACGAACAAATTGAATATAAATAAAATATTTTTTGACACAAATCTATCTCATCCGACAAACTCGACATACCTAATAATTTACCTCCTAAATTTGGCACCATAAACTTATCCTTTTCTAGTCTTACTTTTTTGTTCACCGTAAAATTGTGACCGAGTCTTATATTTATGTTAGTACATAAAATTGTGACCAAGTCTTATATTTATGTTAGTACATTAAATCTTATTCCATGAAAACAATATCACAAAAATGTCAATCTTTGTAACATTTCTTTATTAACTTTTTAAATTATTAGTACATCGATGTTATTATTATCATCCAATTTTGAATCAAATTAAACAGTGATACTTGCTTATTGATATTCTACGATGAAAAATGAGATTGTCAATTTTCAGCACGACACGTTAATACGATACGAACCGAACATGAAATTAAATGAGTTAATAAGTTAAAAACGAATTGACACGCTTAAACAGAAAAAAAAAAAGAAAATTCATGTTGGGTTTATGTTAAAATAAGGTCAAACTGATTTTGGCATGATTAATCGTATATTTTAAACAGGTTAATATGATTCAGATACGAACTTGACCTAACCCGTTTAATTCATTTATGACAGTATAATTTGTCTATTATGTATGACTGGTGTGATCTTATCATTATTACTTATTAGTTCTTACTTTTATTATAATAATTGACAATATAGTTCTTAACATTATTATGATAGTAAACTAGTATAGTCCTTACTTTAAATGATTGAATGATGTATTTAATAGTAATAAACTGATGTGAAAATAGGTTATGTGTGTTAAACAAATATGTATTATGTGTGCTAACACAAGTTAAACATATTAAGTTATGTGTGTTAACTCAAAAACGACATGCTTATTAAACGTATTAAATAGTTCGGATTTGGATAATTTGTTTAATGACTAGATGAGGTTAGTGTTTATACATCTCAAAGTGATTATAAAATATATCAGATTTGAGTTTTAAAATTTTTAATATTAATTTGACATCAACCCCCGACACAAAATAATTTAATTCCACACACGTTTGACAAGAGTGGTAATAATTATACGTAGTTGATGTCTGTTTTAAGCATTGAATGCTAGGTGAAGAGTTAAGTCATAGTGTCTTTAATCCTACTATGACACCTGCAATTTTTAATTGGGTTAGGTTAGAGTAAATCGTAAATTTAGAAATGGATTTAGTAACTCTTGTACACTCCTCCTATGAAATTGTTGATTAACATCGTACTATTCAAGTGTGACAATTAACATTTTAATACTCATATACATATCTCTATTCCATTAAAAAAAATGTCTGAGCAGTGATGGGATAACAATAATCATCTTTTTTTTTAGCTCATCAATCAGAGGTGTCTAAATTAACTTACGGATATTTCAATTAATTTTTTTCCCGATTTAATCAAACCCACATTAAAATTAAGGTATTTATGAGAGGAATAAATTCCTAATAACCTAGGTTTAAGAGATTATTCAATTTCAAACTCAAAACGTTTAAATTTACGGTTCGTCCGCGTTACTATTTCAACTATAAATTAAGTAACAATCACCATCTTGTGATTGGGGCATGCAGTTCATGGTCAAAGGTCCTGCTTGGCAGGATTTAGTTGAAGTCTAAATTTGGACTTCTAGGTAGGTAGGTTGGTGGGCATTGGTTAAATTTGTTATGTCTCCATACTACTCTATCGAAATGAGTTTTTTTTTTTGTGGGGGAGGGTGGGGTTCTTCAAAATGATGTACAATCATCAAGTATCACCTAACTTCGAAAACAAAGTATAACAAAGGCTTTCATCCATTAGATTGTCATATTATTTTTTTTAAATTCATATCGTATTAAAATTTATTCGATCTATACCAAATTGATACCACATTGAGCTCATATCATGTATAATTATTTATAATTATATATAATCAGGTTCATGCTAATGTTAGGATTTCACACGATTTAAATTCACTAACAAACACACACAATCGAAGAACAAATCAAGAATATAAAGCAATAAGAAACAAGAAAGAACAAGACACAGATTTTACGTGGTTCGGCAATTTGCCTACGTCCACGAAGCTGCAGGGATTTCACTATTGAGAGAGTTGAATACAGAGAGCGACTGTACAATCCACGATTAACCCTAATCACCAAAACAACAGGGTTTATATGTCCTACGCACTGGACTGTATAACGGGCCAAAAAAAAATTTTCCTCGGGGGCGTTGCCCCCGAACCCCCACAAGGCTTGTCCATCGGCCCAAGTCTTCGCTCCATAGACTAAGCCTCAGAAAATTTTCCATTAAAAACCACACAACATTACTTCGGGTCGGGTCATCATCCGGATCACATATACAAACTAGACTCCATAAAAAAAACCAACAGCTAACACATTTATTAACAAGTTCAACCAATCAACTTGATTATAAAACCGAATACTTTAATCACAGTATATAATCCCCTTCAGCAATCTCTTTTTTTTTATTTATCAATCCCTTCAGCACTACATTTTAGACTTGTGACTTGTATAAAAATCTATCGTGTATGCAATCATTCAATATCATTTCACCTCCAGCGAAAAATGGCCATCATTATTCAACCATTGAAATTCAATACAGTTAAAAAACATACAAACTCGCTCAACAACATAACCTCAATGGGGAAAAAAAACCCGGAAGTCAATGAGAAAAAACAAATTACGATTGAAAAATAATAAAAACGTGTTTATAGATGTTTGCGTACGGATATCCTTTCATGTTCATTCATAAGATGGAGCCAGGCATTCGTCAAGCATGTCTACCAGGTTAGGATTTTCCAACGCTGCTGCCACTCGTTCTTTATCATTCAACTGTTTATTCACTGCAGCCAAAGAGCAGTATGACAGCAGTTACAAACAACAAAGATTTGACAAGAGCATACATGGTTTTGCTCCACATTCATGTTCAATCACGTATGAATAAAATCGTTAACTTGCATGGTAAATTATGATACTAAAATCCTAATCCCATCCTCCTTGTTTTTTAAAGACTTCATATGTTAGCACTTTTAGTTTTGTGATATAATAGCTTTGTCAACATCTGCCTGCTAGATTACCGAGACATCAAGTGAAAGCGGCTACTTTCGACAAGTAGAAACTCGAAGCATTTCCAAAGAAGTCAGTATTTACTGTTTTGAACACTGAGAAAGTTAAAACCTCGGTTGGTAACAAATTGTGTAACATCCAAAATCTGGTATCAAATACATAGCAAAAAAGGGATATCTTACTATTTTTATTTGTTTCCTTCCCTGATTGGCAAGGAACTTATGAAAAAGGATATGCCAGGAGTCTTAACCTACGTGCATGGTGCAACCTCTACCATTCATATCCAAAAAATTCAGTACTTAAAAAGGATATAAGACAGTTGACACAACACACACCCACTCAGAGAGACAGACCTGCAGCTTCAGTTGCATGAGTCCCAGGGGCTACCCTAATATCCACCTGGAAAAATGAAATAGGAGTTCACTAGAGTGAATAAGAAAGAAGTAGAAGAGAACAAAAAGAAAAAAAACTCACATGAATGCAGCAGAATAAAATAAGGCTAACTAGAACTTGGAATTTCCAATTAAAGGAGACATTATCTATCAGTGCATAGTTTTAAGAACTAATACATAGCCCAGAATATCTAAGGCATATCAATAATTAGGGTGGCATCTTTAGCTGAAGCCAAAATATTAAGCATAGGTAGCAGACCTAACTTTCCCACTTAGATTAACGAATTATTTATCAAAAGGTGTATCCAATTCTGTTATTAGAAATCAACATCAAAATTGGTCAGACCAGCAGATGTAAAACTCCACAATCATAGCGAGACCAAACTGGCTACTTAAAGCAGTTTCTAGTCTCAGTAAAGTTATAGCTAGCCAATATGCCCAAAATTTCTGTCTACTTATGTTGTCAATCTAAAAGCAATGCACAGAAGTCGCTATTCTAGTGTGATGAGTGGATCTAGTGGAAACATGAAAAGAAAAAATGGTTTTTTGGTAACTAGGAATCACAAGTGTTGCCTTTTACATCTATTACAACGAAGACCAAAACGTAAGTATGAGAAGTTTCTTGAGCTTTTTGCACTTTGCTGTGAAAAACTTTGAACTGAATGAATGCATTCTTTTAGTCACAAATTACACTAGTCATTGGATAAATTTAGTATTGAAAATGATTACCCAGTTTAATTAAGGGTGGTTCGTAAATTAACTGGCTGCTTTTTGAGAAGGCAATCATTTTCTTTAAATCTCCTAATTGTTTTAGGATCAATGGTATATTATTATTGAATCTCAAAAGTGAAAATGATTCACTGAAACACAAGGTAAATTCTTTTCAGAAACAAAGGGGTATTAGAAACCCTAAATTTCTACTCGGGAACTTGAGAACTTAAGCTCAATAGTACAGTAAACTAACTGAGACAAGCCATTAGCTCAATGATCTTGAGTTATTTCCTAGTATTTATAGATTATACAGATTCACTTTTTTCATTGTTTTTCATTTCTTTGTTTATTTTAACACATTCACACAGCCTCATACATATACATATACAAACACAACAAGTGAGAATATTTAATCCAACAAACAACTCATACCAATCAACTTTGAGCTAATGTCCCCTCAATCCTAAAAGGCATGCAATGGTGATTTTTAACAGCAAAAAGAGAGAGCATTGGATATTTCATCCTCTGCAGATGGTGTAGGCCTCACTTCATATGGCCAGTCAATCAGTCTCTAATCAAATCAGGTATATGGATGGCAAACATTAAATTTCCAACAACCCTGCAAGAAAGGGTTGATACAACTGTCCCCATTGTCAGCCAACAGAACTAGCTACTCCATTTATTTTTACACATTCAAGAACAACAACACTTTATTTCTAGAATTAAATTCATAGTCAGCTCCTGATGATCTCAATTTAGGCTGATCCCCGTAAGTACATAATACACAGATTATGTCATCCACCTGGTTGACCAGATAATAACAGACGCATACCTTATAACGGGAAGGCAGGCTGCGCATAAGTTTCACTCGCAAGCAGAGGCCAATCACTGTTGCCATACTGCAATGTTCAACTGTTGGAGTGAATGTTATCCTGAACCAGAAATATTTTTCGTTTAAACAGAGTGTTAGTCCAGTTCCAGTATAGCTGACATGCAAACACCGCAGAAGTATTTATTTTTACCTTACGTAGCTACTTTTGTCATCCACCTCAATTGCATCTTCTGTAATAACTTTCAGCTCCTCCAAAGAATATGGATGCTCTGGATCTTTTATGTCTCTAATATGATTTAAGAACGTCAAGAAAATTTGTTTTTCATAACTATTGGATTGCCTTTTATGTTGTGATTCAGAACTGAATAATTCCTACCTAGTTTATAATAGAGATAATGTTCTTCAAATTACAAAATAAACATATAAAAAATGAAATAATAACATATTATAGATATGCAGCAAGAGAGGGATTTGGTCTTTCACATGGAAATGCAATTGAAATACCTTATATCTCTTTATTCTCTAATTAACAGCATCGTCAAAATGAAGAAAGGGATGCAGTGGAAAATTGTCCATTCAACTCCTGAATACTAACATAAAACGGGACATTCTAAACCATCTGGACTTTGGAGCTTCCCACTTATTGCTTGTTTTACTTTGGATAGAAATACATGTGCGGTTTTCCTAGAAAGGACAATGTGCCACACAACTTTACAGATATGCATTCAAACCGCCGATACGCTTGTTAAATATAATATAACATAGTTACATATTTTGGCCTACAATCTATAAATCTATTTAAAGGATTTGCATAATTGACCCCAAATAGTGACAAACTGATCTACCCTAAGTTAATTTGTCCAGTAACCTAATTTTGGAAAATATTCAAATTATTCATGTTTGTATCTGTGTCTATCTGTCTCTGTATGCATATGCATAGGTTTGATTTGCACATACGAGAGAGAGGGGGGGAGGGAGGGAGGGAGGGAGGGAGAGATTTTGTATATTGTCTATGAAAATTACAACATCTCTGATGTGTTCACCATGAGTTCTTGAATTGTTCATTGGGGCATGCATAACACCAAGAAGTAATAGCACCATCTATTTCCCCTCATTTGAACCGATTTGAATTTTTTTTAGTAAAAGGTTTCATTGACGAACAATGAGATTTTAACAAATGTAAGCTTCCAGAAACAGAAAGAAACCAAATTATAAAAATTTTAACTGTATACTACAAAAAGGGAATAATATAAAAGAGAGGAGCACAAAATGTAAGCACGCTGAAAGGATATCAAAAATTTCTTGCTGGTCAATGGGTTCCACTGCATACTCGTCCACATCATCAGGTGGGTTACGAGCTCGGCGCTCCTTTTTCTCATATACAGTGGGATTAGCATTGATCAACTCCGAAACCATCGTCACAGCTCAAATTAGGATTATAAAGTCAGCCTCTTGCAGTTTGACAAATTAAAGAACATAAGCCATAGGTAAAAGTATGCTTGATATAGCTAAGAATAAACCGAATAGCATAGAAAGTGGTAAACTCAATAAAAATAACTTTCAAGACAAATAACTTTGTTTGGCAGTGTGTTTAAAAATAAAACCTTTTTTATGTCCAACCCAAATCTGAAGTTGCTTTTACTATTGGACATCTACTGTTAAGTCTTGCAATGGCAAATTTTTGTGACACGGATTTTGTTTTATGTTCAGTGCAACTACTCAACTGTTGTAGTTGAACATTCCACTTTTTTCATCCAGATATTTGGCAATTCTGCAAAACATAATTTAACATAGCACCCCAGTAATGAAAACCTCTGCATAAATCCCCACAGTCTGATAAAAAATAAAAACCCACAGATACAGAACCATCTGAATGAACAAATTGAGGGCTGGTATGGTGCGGATAAGTGTTAAATTTTGACCTCTTCATCCCTTTTAGGCATGCAATTAAAATAAATCCTAAATTCTTCAAACATAAGTAAGGATGAAACATTAAAATTTACATAACCCTCTTAACCAATCACATATAATCTCTCTCTCTCTTCAATACAAGAAAACTTGGCTTCAGACCACAAAATTCAACGGGAATTTCCAATAATATTCATGAATGAAGTTTCGCTTGAAACGGAGATAAAGTTGCAGACACGTGAATACATCTACATATACATATAAATTGATCTGTTTGATAAATATATAAACTTTTCCAAAAAAAAACATGACAAAGATTGTTTCCAGTTTTCTGGGTATTTTTTTCACAAAACGAAATAAAATAAAACGAAAGACAATAGAAGTATATAACTTAAAGATTTGAGCTTTTTTACCTATAACTCGAAGCAAAAAAGAACTCCCCTTGAACTTGACCTTCGGATAGAGAAGAGAGAGAACTTAACTGAAAATCTAAGAGTGGAGGAGATGTGTTTTGTATATGCAGATAAATAATATATGGAGAGAGAGAGAGAGAGAGCGAGAGAGAGAGAGAGAGGGACGAGGAGGAGGAGGAGGCGGTGGAGAAACCGACCCAGAGATGCAGAAGAGGAAAAGCGGGGAGAATTACGATTGGGTGTGTATTAAAAACGGTAAATTACATTAAGATCCCCTAAAGTTTATCACTAAATCACACAAATCACTTAATTATAAAAAAATAAAACTGAAGTTTGGTTTCCAATAATACACTGGACTAGGGCTGATAATTGAATAAGCTTGTTGTCGAGCTCATTTTTTCAAATTAGTTCGAACGAGTCAAACTTGAGTATTTACATATAAATATGTCGAGCTTATTTTTTAAATGAATCTAAAAAATTGTTTAAATTTGATGAGTCGAAACAAATTCAAAATAAGCCGAATCTGAATCAGCTTAGTTCGATCATCTACCTTACATAAGAATACCATAATCTCATAAAATTTAATTTGTGTAACACAAAAACTTCANGCCGAATCTGAATCAACTTAGTTCGATCATCTACCTTACATAAGAATACCATAATCTCATAAAATTTAATTTGTGTAACACAAAAATTTCTACCATCAATATCTATTTAAAAATTTGTTACTCCCAATACAATAGGAGAGAAAATTAGGGCTTATCACTAAATCACAAAAATCCACTCAATTATAAAAAATAAAACAGTAATCCCTTGAAGTTTGCTTTCCTATGACTCCTAGAAATACCATGTCCCTTAAAGTTTGGTTTCATAGAACATAGTGCTCTGCCGTCGATATCTATTTGAAAAGTTGTTACCATCCATAAAAATTCATAACAATACGAGAGGAAAATAGCACTGAAACCAAATGGGTCACAGCCCAAAGAAGTATTGTCAGTGGATAATTGCGTATGGGATTGTGTGAGGCAAAAAGATGTACTAAAAAAGGTAGAGTTGAATACATAAACATATGTTCTGACCAAAAAAATAAAAAAATACATAAACATATGTAATTAGATACTTATTTCTCTCCTTTCATTTTCCAATCTCTCTTGTAAGTTAAAGAAGTGAATTCCTATTTCGTTGTAGTTCCATGAGAACATCCTTTGTATCCATTCTTTCCTTTGGCATTTCATCAGAACATGAAACTCCAATCCGAAGGATTGACTCCAAGACTTCCTTGATCCTCTCCATGCTGCCTTGGCTAGCTTGCCTGTCATTATTTAACCCTTCTTCCTCTTCCAACAACATTTGTTGATCCACAATTTCAATCACTTGACGTGGAAGAGCCATCTTAACATAGCTGCGTAGGTTGAAATTGTCTGTGAACATGCTGCTGGTAGGCCTTTTCCCAGTAAACAGTTCAAGTAAAAGGATGTCGTAACTGTACACATCACCTTGTGCTGATACCTCTCCAACCATGCCATAATCTACAAATATACGCTATTCCGATTTAAGACATGAGCGGATAAATTTTGAAGAAGAATGAGAGCTATTGCTTGCTATTACTATTATTTTTTGTTATATTTGAAATTTATTGAATTCTCTGTTTTGTTTTTGTGTAATTTATTTGTCACTTCTGCAATGATGAATTATGAATAAATTCACATGTCAGACTTCAGAGATTTTTATAAAGAAAATCTATGAGAAGAAATTTCATGTGTTTCTAAGCAGCAGAATATCTCCTCCTTTTATGATGTCTATTTTTAGATATACACAAATCACATAAATTTGAATTTAGGCCTGAATCTGGGTTTTTACATTACTGTCGGCAACATGATTTTCATAAAAAAGTTAAATTAAGAGAATGCTTACGCAGAAGTCTATGGCACTAATTGTCAAGATTGTTTAAAGTGTTGTAGGTTAATGGTCTGATTGGTAGGATGGAAACAAAAAAACGAATAAATGATACAAAGTGATCCTTCATTTCTCTCTCTTTTGTGTTGGGTAAGAAGGAATAGAAAGTAGGAATGATTGAATTTTTTGTAGGGTGAGGTTATTTTTATCCCACAAAAATTAATTTTTATTCTATTTAATTTTTTATTATTAAATTATTGAGTTTATTCTTTTTATATACTCATTTCATTAACAACTAAGTCTATCATATATTATACTCATCTTATTAATAACTAAAAAAAATGGACAAATAAAAACAAAATGAGAAAAAAAAAAAAGAAACAAGTAAAACCGAAATAAGAAAAAGAAAAGAAAAAGAACAAGTAAAGACTGAATAAACAAAACCGCAAGCAAAACCAAGATATAAAATTGCATACATATATATAAAAAAAACATATAAAAGCTCTCAAATAATTAGGTCATGATGCCTAGAAATTCAAGAAAAATATAAGTGATCTACTCCATTAAAAGCAAATCAACGGGGAGGATCCAATCCCTTCTAAAAGAGTCCTAGATGCTACAACCTTAGATAAAAAAGGTCAGTGGTGAGAAGAGATGACGACACTACGAGGAGAGCATGAAGCAGTAGAGGTCTCAACATTTTATATGGGTTTGCTAGGTGTGGAGCTGAACAGCAGTTGGTTTCACTAGGTTGGGTCGTTGGGAGTGGCTGGGTTATTTTATGGAATTTCAGGGGCAGTACTCTTTTTTGAAAATATAGGTTAAAAAGTATCACATTTGAAAATATAAGTCAAAACGTATACAATATATAACAAATGTCTAAAATACACACTTCTATAGAAGGGGAACAGTTTCCTAAAGAGATGAATACACAGCCGAAATATCAGGGATATAAATTGTTACCCATTAACTCTATCAAAATTGCCGAAATGTGGGTTCTTCCAAGATTGATGAGAAAACTTCCCTAAAACCTCAATTCTTTTCAAAACATCCTGTTCAAAATGAGTTTTTTTTTTAATGGGTTCACTATGAATAAGTGACAAGCTCGGTATCATACTGTAATGACCACACCGACCTTTAATTGTTGAAGAAGAAGGCGTACATTGTGGTGAAGAAAGACTGGTGAGAACGTTCAAGAGTGTTGGAAAAGAACTTGACGACATTGGGGAAGGTAAAGCTGGAACGACGGTTGAGATCGTTAAAGTTTTTGGAAAAAAGTTGATAATTTAAGAACAATGTTGTTTCTCTCAATATTTTTATTTTATCTACTTTTTTTTCCCCTCAACTACCTTTCTTTTTCTGGTGTTTGGTACTTCATGCATACCAAGTGTTTGATTATGTGTCAAAAAAAAATAAAAAAATAAAAGAGGCCATATACAATTACATTCTCACAATAGACCTTACCCATCATCACCGCCTAAAAAACCTCTAACCCCACGTACACTATTTGATCAAAACCACAACCAACATCACCACCTCCTCACAACTCTAATTTCACCCACAAACACAATTCGCCATTTTTGTTTGTTTGTGATACTATGTAATCTTATTTACATTAAATTTAGTTATTCATGATGTGCATTGTGCCCTGTGTTATGTCAATGTATGCAATGTGACATTGGTTTGTAACAGTGTGACATAGGTTGGTATCAGTGTGACATTGATTTGTAATACTATGACATTGTTGTATACTATTGTGCCAATGCTACATCCACCATTGTTACTTATAAACACAATAAATAACATACATATAAATTTAAATTTAAAATACCTATGAAAAAAAAAACACTCATAACAACTAATGATATTATATAAGGTGAAAACATATATTCTTCATTACGATTTATTAAAAATAAATAAATAAATAAATTATACAAATGTGGGGTAGACATAAATGTTGGAATAAAAATGAATGTTTGAATAACTTCAGTTGAATGAAAAAGGAAGATATAATTTAAAATTAAAAAATGTTATTCTATAAATTTAGAAAACTGGATCTCTAATATAACTACAAGATTAGTCTCCCATTAATAAAGGAAAAGAACAATTTCGTAAGAGAAAAAATTAAAATTCAGCAAAAGTGTACTTCATCACCAAAAATTTATACACAAAGGTATAAATATGTGTTTTATATTGAGATACTTTTACACAAATAAGTATAAAATGGTGTACTTTTCACAATTTTTCCTTATTTATATGGGTTTGCTGGGTTTAGGGCTGGGGGTTTTGGGCTGGACAGAGTGATGGTTTCGCTGGATAGTGGGCTGGTTTTGTTGGGCAGTTGGGTTGGGCTGGGGTCGCTACTGGGCAGTGGTTTTGCTGGGTTACTGGTTTCGCTGGGGACTTGGGTTGGCTGGGAAATTGGGCTGCTGTCGGTGGAGTGCGAGTATGCTGGGAAGGGTGGTTTTTGCTGGGTGGCGAGTTGCTGGTTTTGGTGGCTTCGCAGGGGCTGAGTTGCTGATGTTAGGGTGCTGTCGGTGGATTGTGGGCGGGCTAGGGTTAGGGTTGGAGGTAGGGTTTTGTTCGGATACCAACTTGAAGTAGTTAAATAACAATATAAAGTGACCTAAACTTCCTTGTGGTTTAGGTAAAATATAAAAGTCACGGATAAAGGAAAAATTTTTTTTTAATAAACCAGACTATAATTCCAACAATATACCAAAAAAAAAAAAAAAATGGGGCTTCGAAACAGTAGACTCAATCAAATGCAACGATACAAGCCGATTTAGCAATGTAACGGAAGCAAAACCACAGATACAATTTTTTTTTATATCTCCAATAGTTCCTGTTCTTTCTCTCTCTCTCGATTCATTTGTTTATGTTGTAATGTAACCAAGGTTTGAAGCTTAAAGTTAGATACACGATTCTTCATCCAAAAAGGGTCAGTTAGTGTTGTTTTCCCTGTATCAAAATGGGTCACAACCCACAAAAGTATCGTCAGTGAATAATTGTGTATGGGATTGTGTCGCGCAGCTATCGGATGGGCTGGNCTGGATAGTGGGCTGGTTTTGTTGGGCAGTTGGGTTGGGCTGGGGTCGCTACTGGGCAGTGGTTTTGCTGGGTTACTGGTTTCGCTGGGGACTTGGGTTGGCTGGGAAATTGGGCTGCTGTCGGTGGAGTGCGAGTATGCTGGGAAGGGTGGTTTTTGCTGGGTGGCGAGTTGCTGGTTTTGGTGGCTTCGCAGGGGCTGAGTTGCTGATGTTAGGGTGCTGTCGGTGGATTGTGGGCGGGCTAGGGTTAGGGTTGGAGGTAGGGTTTTGTTCGGATACCAACTTCAAGTATCTATGAGTGAATGAGATATATAAACCAAGAGCAGAACTATATATATATATATATATATATATATATATATATAGTTAAATAACAATATAAAGTGACTTAAACTTTCTCGTGATTTAGGTAAAATATAAAAGTCACGGATAAAAGAAAAAAAAAAATTAATAAATCAGACTATAATTCCAACAATATACCAAAAAAAAAAAAATGGGGCTTCGAAACAGTAGACTCAATCAAATGCAACGATACAAGCCGATTTAGCAATGTAACGGAAGCAAAACCACAGATACAATTTTTTTTTATATCTCCAATAGTTCCTGTTCTCTCTCTCTCTCTCTCGATTCATTTGTTTATGTTGTAATGTAACCAAGGTTTGAAGCTTAAAGTTAGATACACGATTCTTCATCCAAAAAGGGTCAGTTAGTGTTGTTTTCCCTGTATCAAAATGGGTCACAACCCACAAAAGTATCGTCAGTGAATAATTGTGTATGGGATTGTGTCGCGCAGCTATCGGATGGGCTGGGGAAAAGATGTACTAAAAATGGGAGTAGAACACATAAACATATATAATTAGATATGATTACAAAACATACATTTAGAACTACTACTTAATTTCTCTCCTTCCATTTTCCACTCTCTCTTGTAACTTGAAGAAGTGAATTCCTATTTCGATGTAGTTCCATGAGAACATCCTTTATATCAATTCTTTCCTTTGGCATTTCATCAGAACATGAAACTCCAATCTGAAGGATTGACTCCAAGACTTTCTTGATCCTCTCCATGCTGCCTTGGCTAGCTTGCCTGTCATTATTTAACCCTTCATCCTCTTCCAATAGCATTTGTCGGTCCACAATTTCAATCACTTGATGCGGAAGAGCCATCTTAACATAGCTGCGTAGGCTGAAATTGTCTGTGAAGATGCTGCTGGTAGGCCTTTTCCCCGTAAACAGTTCAAGTAAGAGGATGCCGTAACTATACACATCACCTTGTGCTGATACCTCTCCAACCATGCCATATTCTACAAATTTGGAAACGATAAATGATCAAGAGCTTTCAAACTTGAAATCGGAGCGTAGACATTTATTTAGAGGTTACTGATAAGACCATTTGGAGGTGAATACTCAACCTGATGATAGAAAAGGATGCTATTGACATCACCAAGATAGGACCAACATCAATTCACATGCTTGGATCATAGATACATTTACATTTGTTATAAGACCTTTATTAGATTTCTTGGAATTGTCGAAACAATACACGAGTTAATGATAATTACCTGGAGCAACATACCCAATTGTTCCTCTAATCCCAATTGAACTGCTGTTTGCATTATTGGATTTACCTTTCGCGTCTAAAAGAAACTTTGCAAGACCAAAATCACCTACATGGGCACAAAGTTCATTGTCAAGAAGAATGTTGCTGGGCTTCAGATCACAGTGAATGATTGGTGTTCCACAATGGTGATGGAGATATTCCAATGC
This sequence comes from Ilex paraguariensis, assembly GCA_963454935.2. Lineage (NCBI taxonomy): Eukaryota > Viridiplantae > Streptophyta > Magnoliopsida > Aquifoliales > Aquifoliaceae > Ilex > Ilex paraguariensis. The sequence continues at coordinate 4,169,641 of CAUOFW020006168.1, read as the reverse complement.
AGAGGCCACATCAATTGCAATGCTTAGTCTTTGTGTTAGGCTCAGGTTCCTGGTGTCCTGCTGCTCTTCTGATGAACTTGGATGTAACCATGTGTCTAAACTCCCATTTGACATGAAATCAAATACCAAAGCTTTGAAATCATTGCCTTTGTAATCCAGGCTTGAGCAAGCTGAAATGATCTTGACTAGATTGCGATGACGGACATTCCTCAATGCTTCGCATTCTGCCAAGAAGCTCTTGTTGGCTCCATGTTCTTGGAGTTTGAGCACCTTAACTGCGACAACTTCTTCATTGGAAATTAAGACCCCTTTATACACAGTGCCAAATCTTCCCTCACCAATCAAGTTTTCTGAAGAGAACCCATTGGTGGATTGGAGAAGGTCTGCATAAGAAATTTGTGGGAATTGTTTTTCCTCTGCTGAGGCTGAAGAGGGCTGCTGTCCTTTGGACCTTCTTATATGATAAATTGCATAAACACTTACTAGTAGCAGCACAACAAAAATGGGGATAGCAGTCGCAAGGATTACAACTGTTCGATTAGAAAGCTTTCCTTGTTTCACTTTTCCTCGACATGCAGGCAATTCCAATGGCTTAATTCCTCCACATAGCTTTTCATTTCCCAGCACTGAAAATTCACTGATGTTTGTAAAGACTCCTTCATTTGGCACTTCACCCTTGAGCATATTAAATGAAAGATTGAGATTCTTAATCAAATTTAACTCTCCAAGAGACCTTGGAATCGGCCCAGACAAATTGTTGCGAGAGAGATCTATGACAAGAATGCTTTTGATTTGACTCAAAGATGAAGGAATAGTTCCTTCAAAATAGTTACCTTGCATATAGAGGGTTTCTACCATCACACAATCACCAAGAGTGCTCGGAATTTCACCGGACAGTTTGTTTTCTGAAATATCGAGCGTGGCCAGATTTTTCAAACTACCCACTTGTGATGGTAATGATCCTGTTAATTGGTTGTGATCTAACATGAGTCCAATTGAGAGGGAAGAAAGACCAAGAACCTGTTCAGGTATGGCACCAGTGAGGCGATTCCATCTAAGATGCAAGCCTTGCAAGCCTTTGCAGTTACCAAGAGAAGAAGGTATGCTTCCCTCTAGCAAATTTTCTTGTAAAATAAGAATACTTAGTTGAGTGAGGTTGCCAATAGAGGATGGAATTTCTCCTGAAATGTTATTTGTGAACAAGTAGAGCTCTTGCATCTTGGTAAGTTTTCCAATGGAATCAGGGATAGTACCTGTGAGCAAGTTAGTATCTATAGTGAGGTAGCTCAAGCTGACAAGGTTCCCGATCTCGGGCGGGATGGTTCCTGATATGTAGTTGTTATTCAGCCACACTGAAGTGAGTGTGGTAGATAGATTTCCAATGGTACTGGGTAACACACCTCCAATCTGAATCCTGGATAAACTAAGTACTTGCAGGCTGGAACAATTGGTTAAGGAGGATATGAAATCGATATCATTGGCCTTATTGCTTCCAAGTGGGTTGTGACCAAAATGTAGTACCTGGAGATCTTGAAGCCTTCCTAAATTAAGGGGTATTAGTCCAGTGAGATTGTTATCTCCCATGCTTAATTTCACGAGTCCAGACGCGTTGGCTAGTGATGCCGGAATGGATCCAGAGAACTGATTTAAATCAACTAAGAACAGATTGAGTTTTGGAAGAGTGAGGCCTAAATTGGGTGGAAAATTTCCACTCAATTGATTGTTTGTGATTGAAAAAATTTGAATTGATGAGATGTTGAAAACCTGTGCTGGAACGATACCCAACAATTTATTTGAAGACATCTGGAAGGCAGACAAGTTGGAGAGCTTTCCAAGCTCATTAGGAATGCTTCCATGTAGATTGTTTTTAGATAGACCAAGTATAGTAAGAGAGGAGAGATTGCCAATGGAAGGTGGAATTTTTCCAGAGAAATTATTTCTGGCAAGACTCAGTACAGAAAGTTTAGATAAACTGCCAAGCTCAACAGGAATGTCCCCTTCAATCTTGTTTCCCAGTAAATTAATGACCTGAAGGTCTGAAAAATGAGTCAGATTTGTTAGAAGTTTTCCCTGGAAGGAGTTGTTAGTTAAACGAAGAAATTGGAGGCGAAAAAGTCTGTCAATTTCCGGGGGGATTGGGCCATGGAAATTGTTATTCTGTATGTTGACCTCCCTGAGAAAGGAAAGGTTTCCAACATAGGGAGACAATGAACCAACCAATTTAAGTGATGAAATGTTGAGGACAGTCACTCTTTGATGCCTAAGTCTGCATGTAACTCCATGCCAATTGCAGAAATGAATAGAATCATTCCAGGAGCTAAGAGCTTGGAAAGGATCAAGCTGTACTTGATCCTTGATCGCAAGCAATGCTTCGCGGTCTGTGTCGTTTGAGTTGAAGGTGATTGCAGTAACTGATTGAATGGAAGGAATATAAAGGATGACAGAAAAGAGTAAGTAAGATGAACTGATCACTAGCTTGAAAACCATGTTCTTGTATTCCATTTGGTGCAGAAATTGTGAACTGGAAAGAAGGCAGATGAGCTTTGTGCTCTAGTTGAACATTCCACTTTTTTCATCCAGATATTTGGCAATTCTGCAAAACATAATTTAACATAGCACCCCATTAATGAAAACCTCTGCATAAATCCCCACAGTCTGATAAAAAATAAAAACCCACAGATACAGAACCATCTGAATGAACAAATTGAGGGCTGGTATGGTGCGGATAAGTGTTAAATTTTGACCTCTTCATCCCTTTTAGGCATGCAATTAAAATAAATCCTAAATTCTTCAAACATAAGTAAGGATGAAACATTAAAATTTACATAACCCTCTTAACCAATCACATATAATCTCTCTCTCTCTTCAATACAAGAAAACTTGGCTTCAGACCACAAAATTCAACGGGAATTTCCAATAATATTCATGAATGAAGTTTCGCTTGAAACGGAGATAAAGTTGCAGACACGTGAATACATCTACATATACATATAAATTGATCTGTTTGATAAATATATAAACTTTTCCAAAAAAAAACATGACAAAGATTGTTTCCAGTTTTCTGGGTATTTTTTTCACAAAACGAAATAAAATAAAACGAAAGACAATAGAAGTATATAACTTAAAGATTTGAGCTTTTTTACCTATAACTCGAAGCAAAAAAGAACTCCCCTTGAACTTGACCTTCGGATAGAGAAGAGAGAGAAATTAACTGAAAATCTAAGAGTGGAGGAGATGTGTTTTGTATATGCAGATAAATAATATATGGAGAGAGAGAGATGTTGGGGTAAAGCCAATAAGTGAATAAGATGTGGGCCACATCATCCTCTCTTTTTTTTTTTTTTTGTCATTTTTTCTTTTGTGTTTTTTTTTTTTGGGAAAGTAAATGAAATTTTTATTAGTGAGTATAATCTTGATATTAGTAAAAAATCCATCTAATTACAAAAATAATTGGAAGATCCTACAATTCTTTTGAACGGTGAGGATCTATGCGCATCAACACATTGAATTTTTCTAAATTTTAAAATACGATGAACGTTTTGAATAAAGTAAGGTTTTTTAGTACAAAAAGATCATCATCGTTCAAAGAGTATTGAAGAATCTTTTAATTATTTTAGAATTGGAAGAGNAGGATCTATGCGCATCAACACATTGAATTTTTCTAAATTTTAAAATACGATGAACGTGTTGAATAAAGTAAGGCTTTTTAGTACAAAAAGATCATCATCGTTCAAAAAGTATTGAAGAATCTTTTAATTATTTTAGAATTGGAAGAGGGCCAAAGTCTCCTGATGTACAAGAGGAGGCGGAGTTCCCTACCCAAAACTTGCCAAAAAAGAGATTATTTATTCTACAATCAAACTATACTTGCCAAATTTATATATCAAATCTAACATCCCAAATGATGTGCTACAATTTCTATTACTGAATATTAATGGAACTCATTTATCTAATCTTGTGAAATATCTCATATCATTTTAAATCAAAATTTAATAAAAAATTTTGAGAAACATGTCATTTCCCCTCTAATCTATGAACAAAAAGCTGTTAGAAAGCTTATGAACAGTGTTGGAGCTGATGAGGTGATTGCTACCTTAGATCTTCATGAAAGTGCCCAGCAAAAAAAAAACTTATATAATTTCTATCAAAGCATAACCCTTGCAATTTCTCAGCTTTTGTGGTTAAATAAGCATGTTCTACTATAACATTAAAAGTTGTAAGTTGATNCTATGAACAAAAAGCTGTTAGAAAGCTTATGAACAGTGTTGGAGCTGATGAGGTGATCGCTACCTTAGATCTTCATGAAAGTGCCCAGCAAAAAAAAAACTTATATAATTTCTAGCAAAGCATAACCCTTGCAATTTCTCAGCTTTTGTGGTTAAATAAGCATGTTCTACTATAACATTAAAAGCTGTAAGTTGACAAAGTGCCTAATCTATAGGGGTTTGCTTCCAGATATGTAGATTCTGGTCCAAGCTTATAAATGATGATTGGAATCAAGCCAATCAATAGTCAGGTATTGGGTGAGAAATTTCCAGTAAAGCAGAGGAGGATTTTGGGAGCTCGAATTATCGTGCCTTCAGGCACGGGGTTATGACTAATGAGTCGATATTTGAACTGTGTGTACTACCAGTATCCCCAGTTCCAACCTCCCCACTGTAAGTTGAGAGTGACCATGATATAGCCTGGTAAATAATTTATGGATTAAACTTAAAAAAATAAACTGTTTTTCTTCTAGGATGTCCATTGGCATTGACTCTGTCTGTTAGAACCTTCCTCCCACTAGCTTCATAATTTAAAGCACCATGGAAATATGATCCTGATCATTTCCCAAACTGATGTAGATCCTTATGTATTCTTCTGTCATTTCGATAAATAAACATCCTTGGATGTTTCATGGGGTGAATTTAATTGACAAGATAAATGTATTGATGAGGTTGATGAGATCAAGTCAAAGATGTGAACTTGACTTTATGGGATTGAGCTTCTTAAAAGACAAGCTATTGTTTGATCCAGTGCATGCATAGTCCAAGATGTATGAATAATATAGTTCTAGAATCCATATATAATACCCATGAATATATTTATTAAAACCAAGCCAACTGCTAGGAATGCTTCCAGCCATTTTGTCTGACAAAGACAAATTTAATATTTTATAGAGTTGATGGGGTGATTGCTAGAATTCTGAGGAATAGTTCAAATGATGATAGGGATAAGTTGTAAACACATACGTTCAGAGTTCGAATCTTGACAACCCATAACTTGAGGTCAAGCCATGAGAAATACATTACTCCCGACATGGATTATATTCGTTAGTGATATTCAGACACTTTTGATCCATTTGTTCATTTTTCATATCATCATAAGCATTATATTGCTTGTTATGATCCTCAATGGAGGCCATAGTCATTTCCCATTGTTAAGGTAACGTTATAGTGAAATCCTTTTGAGGTTTATATCATGTGTAGAGTTAGTTTTTTTTTTTTTTTGGTATTAGTGTATTGTTATTCTGATCAGGAGGGGGCAATCATAACTATTAGGGTTAATCTCACATTGAAAGATGTTCCGATTCTCAATTTGTACCATCAATGTTATGAATTGATATCAATGTGAACTTTGCCAAAACTATCTTCAGTTTTTTGTCATAAATTAAAGCACATGAGTTGCAAATGATTCAGACATAGACTTGTGTATAAATTCAAATAATGTTGGCGCCTCATTTGAGTTGCACATAATATGATTAACCTCTATCTAATTAATGAAATTCTTTTTCTAATACATAAAATGATGTCAAATTGATTACAGATGAAAATCTACAGAAGTGATGGTCATACCTCAATCTCATGCCCGAAGTATTTGCACATTGGGTGCTTCAATTTATGACGAAAAACTAAATGATAATTTGGGTCAGGTCCGTATTGTTACTAATTCATAACATCGAGAGTGCAATTTGAGATTTTTTAATGTTTGAGGACACAAATTAAAAATCGAAACATCTTTCAGGGTACAAAGTAAAATTAGCCCTAATTATTAATCATTTGTGCACAACTCTAGCAGACTACCAATAAAATAGGTGAAGGTGATTTTTTTTTTTTCATGTTGGGTGTAATAGGAATACAGAGAGGTTACAATTTCAGGAAGAATAAAAACTACATTACATAAACCTCTTACCTACACAACCCAAACTCACTATACATGCACAAATTATTTCCTAAAACACTTTTAACACAAATATATTAAAAAAAAAACAGTTGTTTTAAAAGAAGACGAGAAAATAAGAAATCTCCAGAACATCACGATTTAATGACAAAGCACAACACCTGCATAATACACCAAACATATGTACCTGTGTTAGGTAGGTATACATATGTGGTGTATATCAAGCTTGTATGTTGCATTGTTATTTGATCGTGCTGTCACACGTACGTGATAATGTGATATCACCGTTCTATGACAAGTATTTAATCAGGGAACAGGCTCTGTTGAGGAAATCCCAACATGGTAAGAACTTTTTTCTGTCTTTACAGAAACACATCACCTCCCACCAATGTCTTCGAAGGACCCTGACCGATGATGGGTGCAATTTTCCTGTACGTGACATCTGCTTGTTGACACTGGCTACTCCTCCTTAACCTTGAACTCATATCATCTACATGTCCATTCCAGGTTTGATAGATGTTTAATCCATGATCGAATATGGGAAGGGGTTACTAAACATCATTTACCACGACCGTGTTTATTTCAACTCGAGGAATGTGCGAAATTTTCCAATAATCCTCACTTTCTCTGCCTCGATTCTGCAAGGTTTGAATATCCGAGTTAGGGATAGTTCCAAATATTTGAAGCAATTGAAGGCTGGTTAGATATTCAATTCCCGATGGCACCTCCTCCAACTTAGGACATAAAATGATAGATAGGTGTACAAGATGAGGCATTGCGCCCTGCTCCACATTCGTCCAGCTCAATGCTAATGCACCTGTAAGCTCCAATTTCTTGAGCCTCGTAAACCCTCCAGTCATAAAAACACAATCTCTCCCCACCAAAAGCAAAAAAAATTGAAAGTTCTAAGAGATTGGGCATATCTTGTAGGCATTCTAGTGTCTCGTCATTCATTAGCCTGCTCCAATGTAAGCATAGTTTGACCAAGCTATGAAGAGAAGATATCCAACTTGGTATCTTTTCTAAACGTCCATTCAAGTATAGCCTCTGTAGAAATGTAGGACCATGGGACAAAGATTTCAGACCAACGATCTCAGCCCTTTTTGTTGCACGAATAGATAAAGAGCGGAGTTTACTCAAGTTTTCAAGGGACGAGCTAAATGTCAATACGTTTTCGCTCTTCAATTTTGCAATACATAAAGTTCTTAGTTGAGTAAGCTTCCCAAGCTCTCCCATTAAAATCTTGTTGTTGCTTTGGTTTGCCTGGATTGCACCAAGATTTTGTACGCATGACAAATTTCCAATTTCCGTAGGGGCTTGAAAGCCCCTGCGAAATTTGCCATGATAAACAAGGAGATGTCGACGTTTCCAAAGTTTCCCTATTTGCATAGGCAACTTAGTTACAAAGGTATCTCTTAGATCCAAGGTCTCTAGATTCCAAAGATTTCCTATGGATTTTGGAACAGCTCCCACTTGCGTATTCCTCATGCTTAGATATCTAAGATGAAGTAGTTCACAAACTTCATCTGGGAATCTCGCCAACTTAGTACTTCTTAAATCTAACACCTTCAGCAATCTAGAACCACCAATTAAGATCCAAGACAGGGATAAATTGCGAACCGAATTTGAACCCTCTATTGTGAATAGAGAGCGAAGTTGATGAAAATGCTTTCTTTCTTGTACAATACCTGAGGAATCATGTACTGCTAGGCGTCGGACTTTTTCGTGCCACACTACATCTGACCCGGTAGCCAAAGTTACAATGTTCTGTTCTTTCTACTTGGAAAGAATAATTTGGCGGAAAAGATCATGGATACGACATTTAGGACTATCGTCCCATGCTTTCCAAACTGCTTGGATTAAGCTTCTATTGAGAAGTTCATCGAAATAGCCCGGCAACTTCTTCTAAAGTCTTTCTTTCTTTCTTTTGCACAAATCTTTCCGCAATCCATAGTCTTATCACTTTTGTCTTCTCAATCTCAAAATCCTCGGGAAAAAAGCTCAAGTACAAGAAACAAATTTTTAGATGGTAAGACAGATCATAATAACTGAGACAATATTTTTATCATTCTCTCAATTTTGTTCTTGCCTTCCAGTTCAACACTAAGATTGCGTTGAACCATCACCCACTCGTCTATTCTACTTTTGTCCTTTAAAGCCAATACGCCACCAATTGCAACAATTGCAAGTGGCAATCCCTCACATTTTCTTAATATGTTTCGTACAGATACTTCTAAATGTTGAGGGCAGCATTTGTCTTGAAATGTCTTGTTACAGAACAGTGTCCAAGACTCTTCATTAGACAAAGGCTTCATTTCATATATATATCCATGGGATTCTAAGCAGGAAGCACGAGCTACATCAAGTACACGTGTTGTGAGCAGTACACGACTACCGCAATTGCCATCAGGCAACACATACTTGATATCATCCCATGCATTTACTCTCCAAACATCATCTAACACAACCACATACCTTCGTTTTTCGAGGAATTCTTTGATAATTGCTTTCAGCTCATCGGCATCCGTGGTTTTCTCGCTTTGAGGCACCGCAAGTTTTTTAATCATTCTCTTAAGGAGCTCCATCATGTCGAATGATTGTGTAACAGTGATCCAAACATGGCTTTGGAATTGTCTGTTCACTTGTCTATCCTAGTAAACTTTCTTGACCAGTGTGGTTTTGCCTAATCCTCCCATTCCCACAACCGAAACCACTTTGAGTCTAGAATCACCCTCAAGAAGCCAGCTAATGAGCTGTTGTTTGGGCTTGTCGATGCCCACAAGCTCAGTTTCTCCTATTAGAAGCGCATCACCACGACCATCATACCATGTGTTGCTAATAACATCAGAGCCTGAGCCTTGCTCCATGCTCCTAAATCTCTCGTAACTTTTAGAAATATTTTTGACTCGAGACTTAACTCTTCTTATTTCAGAAGCAATTCGATGGCTAGCCTTCAGGTCCTTAATAGTGCAAGCAATCTTACGAAGAAACCACAGAAACCAGGGACATGATCATGCACCAACCAGAGCATGAATTCATCAAGAACATCTTCGGTATCGAATGCAACATCTCGCACTTGCTTAACCCAAACTTTGAGTTGTAGATCGGTCTCTTCTTTTGCATCAGCAACTTTAAGGAAGGCGTTCATTTCCAAGTCATCTCTGATGTGCTCAACTTCTTCCCGAACACTTCCTAAAAGTCTAGCCTCTTCTAGCAAGAAGGGTTTTAGTTGGTCGAGCAGAAATGATACAGCAATCTGAGCCATTTCGTTGTTGGGACTTTGAAACGGTTTGAGGAATTATTAGGAAGGTGCTTATTTGTGACTTCATCAGAAGAATGCTTATATAAGTTTCACCCAAATAGGGGGAGTGTTCAGGATCCAAAAGAATAACTTGGGTTCGATTTATACAACAATACTTTCTGCTGATAAGAAGATTTGCATACAGAAGTTTACAGTTTCATTGGAACTGATTCAAGGTTTAATAGAGCAAGTTTTAATTTCTTCGTATGAAATGGAGCAAGATTCCTTAACCTTTGTGCCTAAAAAAAGTTGACGTTTTCATCATATGAAATGGGATATTTTTGATCCCTTAACCTTGTCAAAAGAGAAGGTGATGTTCTCTTCCCGTGAAATGGAAAATGATTCCTTAGATCATCTCCTTCAATGGAAATTCAAGCTCTTACTTAAGTCGCAGAAGAACCAGCCTGAAATCGTAGAAGAGCCCGTGAAAATTGCCAGCCCCTCCTCCACCACTGCTGCACCCTCCGGTAGCCACCCCCATCCAAAAGTAAAATCTTGTTTTTAATTCAATCCAAGTATTCATATTAGTTATATGCTCATTAGTTATTTCATGATTTTTAAGCTTGACACCAATATTTCTCTAGTCTTTTGTTCTTTCATTAGCTAGTTTACTTGTAGAATAATTCATATTGAATAACTTGCAACAAAAATAAAATATTTTATCCAAATCTTTTGAATATACTAGCAATCTTCTATCAAGTGTTTTTTCATTTGTTAATTTGCGAATATAATGTATAGTGAAAAAATGTCTAGAGTGGTCATTCCGAGGAAAATCTAAATTATTATATCTAATTAGGCCATTTTCAACTAATAAATCTCTTAATTTCATATCAATATTTTTTTATTGACTTGGATCATAAATATTTATATGATTATAATCACTTGTTTCATTAAGATTTTGATTGTCTTCTATTTCATTATCTTTTATTTCACTATTTTATTTTTCAATATTTTCTATTTCGTTATCTTTTATTTTATTATCTTTTATTTCAATATTTTCTACTTCAATATTTTTTATTTCATTATCTTCTATGTCATTATCTTTTATTTCAATATTTTTTATTTTATTCTCTTCTATTTCATTATCTACTTGTTCATTTTTAAAATTTTCATCTAAATTTTTTGTTGCATTATTTTTGTTACTAGTAACAAATTTATCAAGAGATCCTTTTTGAAATTCTATTAGTTGATCTATTTTTCTTTTTTTTTTTTAAATTTTTCGTATCCACTTGGTTGTCTTCTAGGTGTCATATTATTAATATATTATAACTATATAACAACCAAACAAATACAATATATAGTATAGTTAAAAATATATAACAAAAAAATTTAAAATTATAAAACAATAGTGCTTGACTTGAATAATCTCAAATGCTGACTTTTAGTTCTAAACCATGTCCTTTATGTTGTAATGAAAACTCAAGTTGATAATAGAGGATAGAGTGAAGCCTGTGGAGGCCGAGTCACCATCACCAAGTTAGTCACCGTTGATGAGTGATCTGTGAGTTCTCCGTTGTAGTACTTGGCAAAAAAATAAAAGTGATATGTGAGTTTACTGAGTTGAGACTTGAGAGCACTGTGAGAGAGAGAGGGAAGAAGGAGAGTTTTTTTTTTGTTTTTGTTTAATGAGAGAGAGAGAAAGAAAAAAAATTATTTTTGTGTTGTTGATTTGGTTGGTTTAGAGAGAGAGAAAGAAAGTGTGTGTGTGTTAAAAGGAAGATATGATTTGATTTTTTAATTTTTTTTGTGGCTTTGATATGACTTTTCAATGCTTTATATATATATATATATTGTTAATTTTTTTTAGATATTTAATGTTTTGATTGAATTATGGGCCTAAAATAGTTAATTGAACTTATATTTTTATAAGATTTTTTTTTACGTAGGTTATTTCCGGTGTTTAAAAATTTGGACCCTTCCTTTGAAATGGGACTTAAAGCCCAGACTTTTTTACACTTGCTGTTGGGCCGGCCCTGATGATGTTAATGGTGCATTTAGGGGCAAATGTGGATTGATAAATGAAATTTACATTAATATGTTGTATAATAAATAAAAAATTCTAATATTTAATTGATTAATTTGATAGATTAAGAAATTAAATATTTAATTGAAAAAATTTTAGTTTATATATGAAATATAAAGTAGAGAAATAATAAATGAGAGATGAGATAAAATTTTAGGTGTAAGAAGAACAAATATTTGAATTTTTAAACTTAATTTTGAAGGATATTTTTGATATTTCACAAACTATTATTGATAAAATCAACTTTATCCGTTAACCATTCCAATGTTGGTTTGTTGAAACGGGTGTTATTGTTATAAGTTTTAAATGTTTAGGAAGTTTTGTGTAATTGTTAAAACGTGAGGGGTGTCCGTATAATAAAACCATATTAATAAAAAAGGTGAGTGTAATTTATCCAATCCGAAATATACACTAATTAGTCCACTTCCGCTGTCACAGTTTCAAGGCCTGGCGGCATGTCTTCAAAATGGTGCAACTTGCGATAGCTATTTTTTCTTCTATACCAAAGAGTGACTCGATCAAATGCAACGATACTAAACCACACACCTGAATTTCAAATTACGAACCCGAATTACAAAATTCACAAGTTGGAACTTCACATCTTCCTCTAAAAAAATGTGTAATGTTCCTTTTCTACTGAAATTAAAAAGTTTTTTTGGGTGTAGGCATTATCTCTAAAAATTGTAACTAGTCACATTGGATCCCCATAAATACAACAATCTCTCCTTCACTTGGTAGGCCACGGGCATCAACCTTAGTAAATTACGGTTTTGTTTTCACGAGCAAAAATACAATTGATTGAAATAGGCAACAAAGAAGATGAAGGAGAAGCAGACAATGAAGGAACAACAACTTTATACGATATTGGACAAATTGCCAAGACCCTTTTTGTTTTGGGTCTAGTACCCGAGGTACACATTGGGAGTAAACCTCCCCTACCCGAAAACCCTCTACACCCAGATGAAGGGAAGATTTGATCCATTTTAATTTGGAATTGAGTCAAATTTTGTACTTTTAGAAGCAACACATATCCTCTCACCTCGAACCTCAGATAGGCACACAGAACTCAACTTTTACTGTAGTACTCATATTCTGTCACTTGAGCAGCAAATGACTTAAGATATTGGAGGGACAAGAGGTAGGTATGAAAGATGAGCTATAGTGCCTTACTCAACTCTCATTCATCTCCAAGCATATCCGCATAAAACACTAACTAGTTGAGCCTGGGAAACCCTCCAGCCTTAAAACACCATCCATACTCTACATCATAAGCACTTTCGAATTCGACTTTTAATAGATTGGGCAAATCTTGTAGGTATTGCAAGGAGTCGTGCATCAACTTGCTCCTGGTGGATAATTGCCATGATTTATCATTAGGCAACACATACTTGATGACATCCCCCACATTTATTCTCCATACATTTAACACCACAACAAATCTTCTTTCCGGGAGGGACTCNCCTCGAACCTCAGATAGGCACACAGAACTCAACTTTTACTGTAGTACTCATATTCTGTCACTTGAGCAGCAAATGACTTAAGATATTGGAGGGACAAGAGGTAGGTATGAAAGATGAGCTATAGTGCCTTACTCAACTCTCATTCATCTCCAAGCATATCCGCATAAAACACTAACTAGTTGAGCCTGGGAAACCCTCCAGCCTTAAAACACCATCCATACTCTACATCATAAGCACTTTCGAATTCGACTTTTAATAGATTGGGCAAATCTTGTAGGTATTGCAAGGAGTCGTGCATCAACTTGCTCCTGGTGGATAATTGCCATGATTTGTCATTAGGCAACACATACTTGATGACATCCCCCACATATTTTTAACGAATGCTTTTAGCTTTGTCGTCATTTATGGTTTCTACTCTTTGAACCACCTCTTTTTTTATTTAGTCGTAAAGTTGCTCAATCATGTCCTTTAAAAGTTCCACCATGTTAAAAACAATGATCCAAATATGCCTTTGAAATTGTCTCTTCACTTGTCCATCATCGAAAACTTTCTTGACCAATGTAGTTTCGCTTAACCCTCCCATTCTAACCACTGAAACCACTTTTAAGTCCAGAATCACCTTCAAGAAGCCAACTAATGAGTTGTTCCTTGGGCTTGTCAATGCCCACAAGTTTAGCTGCTGCTATTAGAAGCGCATCACCTTAACCATACTTGAGCCTTGCTCTAAAGCGCTGTACCTCCGAGAACATATCTGGGAAATATTGTCTTGTCCACTCGGGGCTTAATTCTCTGTATTTCAGCAATTCAATGTCGAGCTTTAACGTTTTTAATAGAGCCAACGAATCTTACACCCAAGACCATGGAATCCAGCCCCATGATTATGCTCCAACCGCAGCAAAAAATCAAGAACTATTACTTCGCTATTGTGTCAAACTTGCTCAACCCAAACAAGATTAAAAAATAAAAAGCAAACAGTACGTGTGTTTGTGTATGCGAGCGCATGCATGTGTGTGTGTGAGAAAGAGAGAGATTGAAAAGCAAATTTTGTGCATCATGCACGCTTTCTATGAACAATAACGATATCAANAGCAATTCAATGTCGAGCTTTAACGTTCTTAATAGAGCCAACGAATCTTACACCCAAGACCATGGAATCCAGCCCCATGATTATGCTCCAACCGCAGCAAAAAATCAAGAACTACTACTTCGCTACTGTGTGCATTGTGTCAAACTTGCTTAACTCAAACAAGATTAAAAAATAAAAAGCAAACGGTACGTGTGTTTGTGTATGCGAGCGCATGCATGTGTGTGTGTGAGAAAGAGAGAGCTTGAAAAGCAAATTTTGTGCATCATGCACGCTTTCTATGAACAATAACGATATCAAGTAAAAGAAAAAAAATAACTAAGAAAATACAAAGTGGGTGAGCAAGGTGCAATTTGTGTAGTATTACTGTTGGCTTACCAGTTATTGCATAGTCGATGTTTATTGAGAAGCAATGGCAAGTGCACTCAGAACTATCGTAATTCCTTACAATTTGGGAGCAATTGCTTCCATTGATGATCAAATAATTTAGCTTCATTCTTTGAAGATTACATTCCTAAAAATACCAAAGAAGTCTGACTTCCTTATCTTGTGATAAGATTACATAACAAATGAAGTCATGGAATAGTCTGACCGACCATGCGAAAATCCCAAATGATGTAAGAATCCGACTGCATGCTTCCAAGCAATGAGCCACAAGCTTGTAGAGGCTCAACAAACTCACCCCGAAAGGNTCTGACCGACCATGCGAAAATCCCAAATGATGTAAGAATCCGACTGCATGCTTCCAATCAATGAGCCACAAGCTTGTAGAGGCTCAACAAACTCACCCCGAAAGGCTCCCAATCAACAACTGAGGGAGCCAAAGCAAACACTGCCATGAATATTGGCAGCTCGTATTGATACTCCGATTAAAGCCCAATGACGTAGCCATGCACATTATTAAGCCAGCGCAAAGCATTCTTTATAATAATTGAACGAGTGAACATCTACAAGTATTTGACCATCCCACGACCCTCTACACTGAGTTTTGTAGCTTGAAGCTGCTTCTTTTTTGGTGCTTTCAATTGTTGCAACTTCTTATTCATCTGCCATTAACACAACAATAAGCCTCCGTTTTGAATTAGTCTAGTGACAGTATATGTTAAAAATCAAATCTCAAAGCACACACAATACAGAGAGTATGAAAAGAAAACTAGAATACATCTCCAAAATACACAAACCACCCACAACCAACTCAGCATTAAGGGAGTATGAAATAATGATGCCAATCTTAGCTCCACATCTTGAGGAACTAGGGCACCTCCAATGTCCTATTGTTCGAAGAATAATGTCAGACATCCTACATCTGGCACATAGCTGAGGTTGAAAAAAACATGCAAACTACTACAGTCCTACATCATCTGAGATATCTCATCTTTGGGAACAGATATATTTTCGGACACCCTTTTGGGCATCAGCCACTAAAGGGTTTGAGAATATTCCCCTTTTATGCATTACGTCCAGTTGGTCAGCCAACTTTATGTTCAATGTAGTTTTTTGGGTCTTGTTTATGTTGTTTTTTTGCTTTATTTTGATGTGTCTTTGGTTTGTACGACTTGTCCACTTCAAAGAAATCTCTTTTGTACTTTCTTGGATCTTTTTTTACTAATAAAAGTATAGTTTCCAATAGAAAAAAAAAACTGAGATAACCTCTAGCACTTTTTTACCAGTAGAATGCACTTATCAGTTGTCTATTCAAACAAGATCCTATGTTATTAGTTTGTAATATAGACTGCCTATCCCCACCACACCCCCAATATTTTAAGGCAACTACTCCCACACTTTCCTAGAGTTCCTCCACATTTCAACTTCATTTTTGAACTTCACCTCATGGGTCTTACACTCCCCCCTTAGACTTGCCATATTTACCATTAATCACAGACCTCTGTGAACTGTTGTTTTCAATCCACACATCCACAACCACTTTCCCCAAGTAGCTTCATTAAAGCACTGCCTTCCAATCAACCAAATACTTAAGTACCATGCATGACATGGTTCTAGGAATGCAAAAGAAATGCCACATCCAACACTTCACCGACAATTACAAGAGAACATATAGACAAAGGAAAATCACATATTATTTGCCAGTAAGTCGGTAACTGAGATATAATGATCATATCATTTCCTTACCTTGCTTTTCCATCTGGTGATACAAGACCTAAAAGTTTCAAACACCAGATATATCATTCACAATATATGTGAACCTCTCCAAATCTACTAGTTATTTTGCAGGAAGCTATCTTTAAAATATTTACAATCAATGGCTTCTTCGTAAGCATCTTAACTGGCAGGTCCGGCACATATCTAGGAGCACGAATCACCAAAAAATGGGCCTCTTATCATATTGAAGATAACGTACAAACCCCCCCCCCAAAAAAAACATAGATTATATCATGCAAATGTGGAAGACTTATGTAAGCATATTTGAAGTATTCTCTGGAATGCTTTTGAACTAGTTTCAAAGTCAAATAATTCAATATCACAAAAAGAATTTCAGGTCCCAGGTGAGCTCTATTTTGTTCATGAAACTAAACATGGAGTGCAGTGGTAGAGGACCACTTAATCAAATAAGAATTTTGCTTTCAAATCAGTAGAAACGAGGGTTACTCCCTTACACAAGGTACGACTCATCTCTCCCTATAAGGTGAAACATGAGCCTCAAAGAATAACCAATGATTTTCTAACATTGTATGCGTACTAGATAACATAATGATAAGATAAAAGAGAGAGAAAATCCATAAAGGGCAAACAACTTTAGATATATCAAGTCACCTCATGGTAAAATCGGCAGTCTAAAAGCATTCTGGCATAATTATTATTTTTTTTTTGAAAGGAAACTAAACTTATGAAAACTACCAGTAAGATCATGAGTTATTAAGGAAGATTTGCCAACGTAATTCATTCTTAAAAATGTTAAACACAAGGAGAAATCACTTGAAACAATTATCCAATGACAAGGCAATAATGTTAATAACGTAATGGTGCAATGGATAGACACACAGGCAGGCAAATAGCTATGCCGAGAGAGAGAGAGAGAGAGAGAGAGAGATTGTGCTAATCACAAGATGAGAGTTTCTAAAAGCATTGATAAGCAGAACTTTTGTCTACTTATAGGATTCAGCATTATAGTTTTATATCCAGATTCAAACATCCATTATAGCAACAAACAGAGTCATAAACAGCAAAACATTCATATCCATATCAACTCTCAACCTAGATTTGTTGAAAAATTTAAGTTTCCAATGAGTGGAAGAGGAACCAACCTTCAGCCGGCGCTGATCTTGCACAACCTGTTTAGCTCGTGCCCTAATTTCATCTGGATCAATCTTTGATTGAGGGCGCACAAGAAAATCCATTGTCATAGCTTCAGGCCTGGAGGCATGTTGTCTAGATGATGACTGGCCAGACTTTGATTCCCTAAATTACCCACAGAAACACACTATTAAGTAACAAATTCGACTGCCTGACAAGGAACGAACAAATATTCTCTTATAAGATCTTACTGTGAGAATTCTGCTAAATCAAGATCATCATCTCTGGATTCCATTCCTGCAGCTTTATTCATTGACCTATCGGAAAGTAACAAGAAAGCACACAAGTGAAGCAAGATTATTGATGTTACAAACAAAAACTACAGGATGTCTAAATCGTATGCAGATAGAACATGCACAAGAGGTGATTGCAAAGATGATAGATACTTCTTCACAGATGGCCTCCGGAAGAGAACTCTTTCATCATCAAAGTTCCGCATGTCCTCAAACCTTGTGCTCTTATTGAATATTGGTCGACTCTGCATCAAATAGGTCTCAAACTGATAAGAACATTACATAGAAAATAATTCATACAGAGCTCCACATGTAGATGTTTCCAATCTTATTAAACTACCTCCAAAAAATATCCAATATATGAAAACAGATTAAGATACAGATAAAATTATGTTTTCAAATAAACTAGATAGTAATATCAATGATGTTGATGTTGATGTTGATTAAGAAATATAAATGTTCAAACATAACGACCTGACAACTGAAAACATTATGAAATGGAAGCATTTTGACATTCATGACAAGTTTTGATCAGCCTCTGGAAGAAGATATCTCCCACGAATGATATTCTAATGCCAGAATAATACATCCACCACCCACACAACTTTCATACTACATCACATGACACGAATACCAGACAATTTCTCAAAGTGAGCAATTACAGGGCCTGAGTGATCTTGTAATGGTCTTGAAGGGGGAAAGAAAGGAAGAATAATTACCCATTTATCAACCAAATCCTTAGCCAGTCTTCTGTTGGCCGTGGTCTCCTCATCAGACTTTGACAAGAACATTATGACCTGTGTGATGTAATGGTACATTTCATCAACAAAGCTATATACTTCACAAATAAAGCATGGTTGCAGTTTCACGGGGTGGAATCTGACCTTCCCAATACCACTCTTCTTCAGTTGTTCTCTTCTATCATACTGCTCTAAATCAATTGGGAACTGCATCATCAACGAAACATTTTAGGGCCAACAAAATTTGCCACTCAAAAGCAATGATAATCGCTATATGGCAAAGAATAAGGTGGAGAGA
Organism: Ilex paraguariensis; assembly: GCA_963454935.2. Lineage (NCBI taxonomy): Eukaryota > Viridiplantae > Streptophyta > Magnoliopsida > Aquifoliales > Aquifoliaceae > Ilex > Ilex paraguariensis. The sequence goes on along the minus strand of CAUOFW020006168.1, from coordinate 4,151,031 downwards.
TTCTTAAGTGTACATCAGTCAAGATCTTCAATACTGCCGCACGGATATTGATGTTGGGTAAGCTTCCATCTGGCAGGGGCTCAAGCCAGGTCTTCAGAAGTGCTAATACCCCATGATCTAAGAATTCTTGTTGAAGTTGCTTCCTGCAACAAAAGCAATTGGCACCTAAAGATAACAAAACATACATACAATGGGAACACAGCGCCCATAAAAAACAGAGACATCACCATACTTTGAAAGGACCTCTGTAAGAAGAGGCAGTTTTTTGAGTTTATTTATTGCAGGTTTGGACTGCCTATTCAGTTCAGCATCTTCTTCCGCCACAAATTCGAGTTCAGCCATGACACTTTCAACAAGCAATGCAATTTCTGCAGCACTTTTCTCAGTTTTCTTCTTCTTTTTGCCCTTAAAGAGCTGCTTGATTTCATCATCCTCTTCACCCTCTTCTGCCTACAATAAGAGTATGAGCAAAAACCATTGAGTTCTTCAGAAACTTAAATAGTTAGTTCTCCTACATAGCCTTCCGGAAAGAACACAAAGCTCAACCTCCTAAAAATCCTAAAGCAACAACAGTACTGCATTTTCCAGTACTTTGACCATGCAAAGAGCTTTACAAGAAGAAAAATGTAAGTACATTAAAATCACAGCAAGAAGCCTTCAAAGGTGATACACAGTCAACATTAAACATGTTCATACAGAAAGGACAGGACTAACCTCAGGAGCATCGCCGGGAGAGTGTGGTTCATTCTCGATTCCATACCGATCATCAGGATCTACCCCCGTGTCATCTATGAAGTTATCATCATCCAGTGTCCTAACACCTTCTTGGTCATCCTATACAATTTTAGAAGTAAAACATAATGATACGAAAATAATGAACAAAAAGAATGTACACTAAGAAAAACTATTTTTAAAAAGTAGAACCAAGCACAATGAAAAGAAAATGAGCTTGGTCAGGAAATTTCAGAACCACTTAAACAAAAACAGTCGGCATCGCTATCTTGCACATCACACATACAAATTAGTAAGAATCTCAACAAAAATAAAGTAGTTTGAACATTATAAATGTCGTCNAGAAAATGAGCTTGGTCAGGAAATTTCAGAACCACTTAAACAAAAACAGTCGGCATCACTATCTTGCACATCACACATACAAATTAGTAAGAATCTCAACAAAAATAAAGTAGTTTGAACATTATAAATGTCGTCAGACAAACAACAAAACTATAAATTAGAGAATTACTTTTGGGAACCGCAAATTACAGATCAACTCAAACTAGAAAACTTTGCTTTCCATGGAGTACAATTTCCTCCCACTTATGAGAACCCGATATACAAAATCCTGCATATAATGCACAGAAGAAATCCAACCCTTTTGAACATCTGATTCACCATAAATTAAATAGTTGTTGACACAAATAACATCATGTTTACAATAGCATCACAAATAAAATAAACGAAAAACGGCCACATCTTTTCTATTTGGGTTAAAGATTTCATCAATTAGCAACCCAGTATTCCTTTAAACAAACCAATATATTTTATCCCTGAAAATTGGGAATTCCTAAAATATGCAAGATTCAATTGTATCACACTACCATATGAAAAACATATTTAGCGGTAGAAGCTAATACCGGGCTAAATTACCATAATCACATACATCACAAAAAATTGTACAAAACTCGAAAATCCATGTTCCATTAAAGAGCACAAACCTCAGAATCGCCACCGGCAATCGTGTCCCACATCTCCTTCACCTCCGGATCACCTTCATGATCCCTTGACCGCCCTCCTGGATACCCTCCATTCTTCCTCACCTTATACTTCTTCTCACCCATGACAGCCCCATGCTTCAACTTCAATTTCTTCTCTCTCTTCTTGCCAGCATTATCTTTCCCAATCTTCTTCCTCTTCCCACCACCACCTCCAGACGAGGTCACACCATCACCGTCCGAATCATCCCTCACGAGCCCCGGCACGTCATCATTGTAATCGCCATCAAAATTGTGATTATCATCAATATCAAAATCTTCAGTGGTATCTTTACTGGATGTGGCTTTCTTAATCAATCGTTTTCTAGGCTTGGATTTCAAATCGGAATCATTGTAGACCGGTGTCGGAGACCTCTCCTCTCGCCGTTGACTACGCCAAACGTCGTCGTCGTCGTCGTCGTCGAGATTGTCATCGAGAAGGTTGGGCCTGGGATCGTCTAGGGGTTCTTGATCGGATTGGACTTCGTCATAGTCCATCAATGGCTCTCCATCTTCGTCTCGGTACCTGAAAAACAAAGAATTAACCGATTGAATTTCAGAAACCCTAACCCTATTCTATTGAGATAGATAGAAAGAGGAACTCACGGATCGTTCTCGTAACCCATTGGCACGTGTAGATAGTTTCCAAGGGAAAAATCGGAAGAGTAAAAACGGAAAATTCGTGTGTTTGAGAGAGAGAGAGAGAGAGACAGAGAGCTTGTGATCGATTGAAAGCTCAGACCGTGTAACCGAAGCGACGAGGGTGATGCCGTGATGGCGGTGGTTAAGGGGATTTTGCGTTTTAATAGGATGAGTCGCCGTTTGTTATGTGCGTCAAGGACTTATAAAATCACGCCACGTCATGAGTGGCTCAATTTATTCACCGCCACGTAACCATATTAGGGTGATCTGATTGTTTTAAGAATTGGGGGAAAAGTCAATGGTTTGTTTAGGCTCTAATCGAATTTTCGAAATGTTCGAGAATAATAGAAAACACAAATTACATTTAAAGACGAAAATACCCATGTCCTAACCCTACTACAATCCTTAAACTTTTTACAGAGTTTGCTATCTAAGAGTATTTTCAAAGTATTCTCTATTTTGGATGACATATTTTTTTGAAATAGAGAGCGAAATATTTTAGGCAACATTCAAGGGGTTTTTTATTTTAATAGACAAATACTTTTATAGTCAATAATATTTAATAAATAATATATATGTGCCATTTTTTTATTCAATAAAAAAATAGAGAGTGAGTGAAGCTCTCCAAATATAGCGAGTCATATTTGACTATCTATTTTAACTAGTTTAAATATAGAGTTGAGTGTGAATAAAGAACATATTAGAGATATTCTATTATGTGTTCTTTAAACCTTCGTATTTTTAAAATTTTCAAAGCTATATTACAAAATCAAATGGTATAGATAGCAATAAAAGTGATAGTTAAAGGGCTACAAAAACCATATGCAAGATACTGACTTAATTATCGGAGTAGAAAAATAAACCATAGATTGGACTTAGAATATATTAGTGTAATTTTATGAAATTAAGGGTGTAATTTGATAATTTAATATTTTAAGATACAAAATAAAGATTCAAAAAACTTTTTAGGTTCAAAGTGTTATTCTCCCTATACAAAATGGTCTTATCATTATTCCATTGTTTTCTTTTCACCCAACATTCACATTCTTATTTGTTTTTGGTATTATCAGGGCATTTGAGTTAGTTTATGTAGTGCCCAATTCACGTCGGATAGTTTTTGAGTGTGTGTAGNTTAAGATACAAAATAAAGATTCAAAAAACTTTTTAGGTTCAAAGTGTTATTCTCCCTTTACAAAATGGTCTTATCATTATTCCATTGTTTTCTTTTCACCCAACATTCACATTCTTATTTGTTTTTGGTATTATCGGGGCATTTGAGTTAGTTTATGTAGCGCCCAATTCACGTCGGATAGTTTTTGAGTGTGTGTAATTTATATAGATGCTATGACACTTACGCTTTTTAAGTATAAGTGTTGTAATTATCGTATGATAAAAAAAAATATGGGATATTCTAGGGCGTTTATTGTGAGCTCAATTGTATCCCTCTTCAGGTCCGATCATAGGTTGGATAGGCCTTAGGGCCTATAGTGGTGATGGACTGAGGTTTTCATATTGGATAGTTTTTGANATCGTATGATAAAAAAAAATATGGGATATTCTAGGGCGTTTATTGTGAGCTCAATTGCATCCCTCTTCGGGTCCGATCATAGGTTGGATAGGCCTTAGGGCCTAGAGTGGTGATGGGCTGAGGTTTTCATATCGGTTAGTTTTTGAGCGCGTGTGTGATTTATATGGATGCTACGACACTTACGTTTTTTAAGTGTAAGTATTGTAATTTCTATACATCTCATCTCCATCGGTCTACTTTGGGGTTCAAGATTCACAATTCTGGACCAACGGAGCCGAGCACTGGTCCGATCCATATTCCCAAAACACCTACAGTAATTTTAATTTTATATAATATATCAACCACTCAGGAACCGCAATACATTGGCATATCTCCAGCCGTTAAAAACATTGACAAATCGATCTAATCGTCAGTAATCAACCAATAGAAAACCACAGGGGAGAGAGAGAGAGAGGAAGGAGGGAGAGATCGAAACCTCACTTCGTCTCTACAATTCGTCGAGACAGCGATACTCCGTGTCAATGATCTCACATACGAAACCCTGACCGTGTTTTCTCTCTCCAACTCTTCGCATTTTTTTTTGGCTTTCCATCTATAGAATCAACAGTTTCCCTCTGAAATTCACTATCGGATTGCCTATTTTCGAATTTGTTCTTGCTTGTTTTCGGCTCAGGAGCTGTGTGGTTCGTGGCTGTACAATTGCTGTGTTGACTACTGGTTTAGATTCACTGAGCTAGTGCTGTTTTGGCGGTATTGAAATCACCAACTTTAAGTCTCTATTAGACTCATGCCTATTATTTTTTCTGTATATTGAGCTTTTGTTGACCACCTTAGGGTTCTCAATGTTTAATTGCCTATTATCTTCTTGGACGAATTGCAGACTCTTTCTCTCTCTCTCCCAACACACACACGTACGTACAGACTCATAGATACAGCTGTATATAGACAATTTGTAATTTAGGGTTTGTGGGTTTTTTTTTTCCTTCTAAATCTACTTCCTGGTAGAAATTAAGTGGGTGATAGTTATTACGTGAAATTGATTTGGCTGTGTTTGTGAGTGAAGCAGTGCTAACTTTTCTATGGGTATTTATAAATTTACAGGTATTTCTAGTTATGCCATTGCTTGGTAGAACATGATTCATACCTGACCTTAGATTTTGTTTAGTTGTGCATTGTGTTTTCCGTGTGTTGTATTTTAATACAATAACATTGTGCTAGGAAGCATGAAGTATATACCTTGAAATTGAGATTGGAGGAGAATTTAATTGAACTAACATGGTCTTCAATATAAATTCCAAGCCACGAATTCCATGCTCTCAAACACAATATAATTGTAGCGATCGGACTTTGACTGAGATGATATGACATAAAGTGCACATATTGCAGGATGGTTTGAGAATTTGTGAAAAGGTGGTGTAGGTGATTTATGGGTGGTGAGATGGATAAATCCACCAAAGAGGCCAAGGAGTCAAAGGAGCCAAAGACTCCTTCACCTCAGGTATGCTTACTTAATTTGTTGAATTTGTTTTGGAGTATGTTGGTTTTTGGCTACCTTTTCATTGCTAATTTTTATCTCGCTTCATTGTTCAGGAGCAGGCTTCATCTACAAGTGCTGGTGTGGTCAATCCAGACTGGTCTGGGTTCCAGGTTCCATTTCTTCCTCTTACTCACTGTTTATTATCAAGATTTTTGCAGCCTTGTTCATTTGGGATGGATTATCTTTGTATAGGCATATTCTCCTATGCCTCCACATGGGTTCTTGGCATCAAGTCCTCAAGCTCACCCATATATGTGGGGAGTTCAGGTATGATTTTTCATTTACAATTATTGAGTGTTTTGAACTGAGTCAAGTAGTTGCGAAACTTATTCCAAACCCAAGTTGCTCTGCTAAAGTTGTGATGCCCAAACGCAACTTAAGATCTCTTGGGTTTTGGGTAAACAAATCGAAAACCACCTAGGGAAAACGGTTTTTCTACCAATTGGGCTAGTGAAAAAACTATATAATTGGGTCAATATTTTCATATGATGCTTCAGAGATTTCTTTTCTTTTTTAGGAGATATAACCACGGGAAAGATTTATTTTCAAATTTCTTAGGATGGACGATTCTCCTGTTTCTAATTTTCATTTTCACTTGCAGCAATTTATGCCACCCTATGGTACTCCACCTCACCCATATGTGGCCATGTATCCCCACGGTGGCATATATGCTCATCCATCTATCCCTCCGGTGATTTTTTGTTGATATGTTGTAATTGCACTGCTCAAAATATATGTTTATTCTTTGGATGCCGCTAACTTTATCTACTGTATAATAAACATAACCAGGGATCTTATCCTTTCAGTCCCTTTGCGATGCCTTCTCCAAATGGCATTGTTGAGGCTTCTGTGAGTTACTTGAACCAAAGTATTTTTTATATTGCTTGTGAATAAACATTTCATTGGTCTGGATTCCTTGAAGTGTGATATTTTAATTTGCATGAAGGGTAATACTCCAGTCAGCATGGAAATGGATGGTAAGTCTTTGGAGGGGAAGGAAAAGCTGCCCATCAAAAGGTCTAAGGGAAGTTTGGGCAGTCTGAATATGATTACTGGCAAGAGTGGCGATGCTGGTAAAAAGTCAGGAGCATCTGGTAATGGAGTCTATTCCCAAAGGTATTGTGGGTAGAGGTTGATTGTGCTCTAGCAACTATTACGTAAATTTAATCCAAAATAAATATCATATAATCCTTTTGTTCGCAAGGTGCTGGTGGTAATTTCAGATTGGTTAATTATTCTAGGAGAGCACCTGCTCTATTTGATGACTTGCATTGTCATTAATGAGCTCCATTCATACATATAAAAGAGAGCACACATAGCAAATGAGCTTTGACAGTCGTGCAAAGACTAGTGGACACTATTGGTAAGGACTGCTGCCATGTGACACTGGGGTGTAAGCGAGCCAATATTTATCTCATATGCACTCCTTACGGGGTGTTCTGGAGATTTGACAACAGCAGATGGGGTTCAAAAACTTCATGGTTGGGAAACGAAGAAGTCCTGAAGTTCATTTCTTTTAGGGTTTTCATATTTTTCCTTATTGTTCCCTTCTTTATCACCAGTTCATTTTCATAGAAAGCACAAAAAATTTAATATATATATAAGAATTTATGTATATCTATATAATAAAACACATAGCAACTTGAATTTTTATCCCCTACATATTTTCCCCCATAAAAATATCACATCACTCATTTTTATCGCATGTTTAATCATTGACATATTTCCCCCCTCAAAACATCTCATCACTCATTTTTATCATATGTTTAATCATTTAATATTTGATTAATTTATAGTTAATATAATTTTTAATTCAAACATTATCCATATATGATAATATACACATGGTAAAAAAATTTAATATAATAGGATCAATTTTTTGGACACTCGAATTTTATGTTTTATCGGGCCTTCAGACACGGTTATGACTAGTGTAACAATATTTCGAAAGNAACATTATCCATATATGATAATATACACATGGTAAAAAAATTTAATATAATAGGATCGATTTTTTGGACACTCGAATTTTATGTTTTATCGGGCCTTCAGACACGGTTATGACTAGTGTAACAATATTTCGAAAGTTTGTTGAATTGTAATATACTCACATGCTGGGGCTTATGTGGTCTATGTCGTAATAAATCTACTTATCAGCCTTGTTTGTTTTTGCTGCAAATGACTTGATACTGACATGCTTTGATGTCATTGGATTTGCAGTGCGGAAAGTGGAAGTGAAGGTTCAAGTGAAGGAAGTGATGCGAATTCTCAAAGTGTAGGCATCATGCAGCATAGTCATCTGTGTATTATAGTTTTAGTTGATTGATCAGACTAGGGCAGCCATCCATGTATTATATATGGCAGAAGTTATTTATTTTGAACTAAAAAACTATATTTCCTTGTGCTGCTCCTTTTTTTCTGATCTTTTGTCATTGATTTTGTGCAGGACTCGCAAATGAAGTCAGGATCTAGGCAAGATTCTTTTGAAGGTTTGGCCTTGAGAATTTTCTTTCCTAATGCAGTCTCTAAATTGGCGCTAATCTGTGTTATTGATGAAAAAAGTATTTTTGCTGTCTTTGCTACAGCCGAAGCATCTCAGAATGGAAATGCTGTGCATGGTTCACAGAATGGTGGACCAAATACACCTCATTCAATGGTGAATCAAGGGATGTCCTTCATGCCAATATCCGCAGCTGGTGTTCAAGCAGGTGTTCCTGGTCCCACTACTAACTTAAATATTGGTATGGACTACTGGGGGGCTGCAACTTCATCTACTATCCCTGCAATGCGTGGGAAGGTACTTTCTGCTCCAGTAGCAGGAGGAATGGTCCCTGCTGGATCTCGGGAGAGTGTGCAGTCGCAGCTTTGGATACAGGTTTTTTTATTTCATTTTAACCTCCCCCATCTCCTGTACATACATCATTCCCCCCCACACCCTTTTTTCCTCTATTAAGTCCCTAATTGTAAGTGTCTTTATATATATTTGCTTTACTATCATGGTTTGTCTGTAGTGGTATAATTTTGTTTAGACATTCAAATAAGTTTGGTGCGTTTAAAAAAAATCACTTTCCTGGTGCATAGTGGTGTTCTTGTTAAATATATGTTTGAAGTGTTCAAAGGGATCGCCAGACGTATGACTAGACGTCTATAACCAATCACCATATCTTCGGAGGGCCTTGTATATTAATTGTTTGATTTGGGCTTATAAATAGGTGTGCTATTTACAGAAAAGCTTGGGTAAAAAAAAAATGCAAATAGATTTCTAGGGGAGGCATGCATCATGGGATAAGGTGAGTTTTTATTTTGGTGCGTTTCTTCCTATTCTGCATAAGTGAAATGTTTGGCAGTTGATGAACCTATTACTTAGACGAGTGGTCCTCTAAATGATTTCTCCAAGTATTTCATCTGTTCACCCCGAGATGAATTGCAAAGCACTTATGACTTATCAGAACAAGCATACATAAAATGAGGAAACCTATATTCTCCCTCCAACATTAGAGACCTGTTTGGCGCAGTTTCTGGAAACGAATTCTGTCTTGGAGTTACAAAAAACAGAATCGATATAAAAATCTGTTCAGTTCTTGTTTTGGAAAGTGTTTTCAGAAAGCTTTGTGAAAAACAACCTGCTGTTTTGAAACATCAGGGTCTTGTTTTCTGTTTCTCATTTCTCGTTTTGCATTTAAAACTACTAAAATCTCTGAAACACAATTGTTCTCTGAGTTATCTGGTTAAAGTTTTTGAAATGATTGACTTAGCTTGTCAGCTAGCTAAGCTTTCTTGTTCATTCATTAATGGAGATCTACCCCTCTGAGTCCTCCATTAACTGGGACTAAACTAGGTGTGTGCCAAGTGTTGGTATGTGTTATTGAGGAGTTTTTCGTGATAAGGATTTCTATTTTTAGTTTATTCTTGTCAATAACTTATTTGGAAAAGTAAAATCAGTGGGTAGTGACTTCCTTAAAAAAAAAATTTAAGGTTTTAATGTGGAATGGATGGTGCATGAATTATTAACTAAAGCACTAGGCCTGTCAGATGGGCTGCTGCCTTGGTCACTGTGGTTTTTGTTTTTGTTTTGCTTTCTTTTTCAGTATTACTAATCTATTAGATGAATCTGACTTGATCTTTTACATGAATAACTTATTTGACAACATTTGATTTTCTCTCCGTTTTAGTTTTCATTGAAATTTGATTTCAATTTTGTCCTGTGGAAAAATGCTTTGAGGCGTTTCTGGTTGGCTCTTCCTGATTCCTAATCAACCATTAAGGCTAAACTATAGACTGTGCAGAGTGACATTTGAAGGCTCTGTGTTGTGTACATCTCATCATCCAATAAACAGCTTCACTCTATCTCTCTCTCTCTCTCTCTGCACACAGGCGTGTTTGTCTCAGACAATGATACTATCTTCTCTGGATTTAATTCAGCCTAAATAGAGTGTCATGATTTTCTTGCCCTATTTTCTCCATATTCTATTTCCCTCGNCTCTCTCTCTCTCTCTCTCTCTCTGCACACGGGCGTGTTTGTCTCAGACAATGATACTATCTTCTCTGGATTTAATTCAGCCTAAATAGCGTGTCATGATTTTCTTGCCCTATTTTCTCCATATTCTATTTCCCTCGTAGTATATTATTCTATAAGGTACCAATTGTTTCATGGATTAGGATGAAAGGGAGCTTAAAAGACAGAGGAGAAAGCAGTCTAACAGGGAATCTGCTCGCCGATCCAGGTTGCGCAAGCAGGTAAGGAAATGCCCCTTTTTAAAATTTCTGTCCAACTACCTTTCGCTGGGTGACTCCTTGATGTATATGTGTTTATGTGTGAGTGGGACTCAGGCAGAATGTGATGAGCTGGCACAGCGTGCTGAGGCGTTAAAAGAAGAAAAAGCCGCTCTTAGAGCAGAAGTAGGTCGCATCAAGAGTGAGTATGAACAGCTTCTTGCTCAGAATGCGTCTCTAAAGGTAACTGAGAGATTTCGGATACAAACATCCTTTCAATCTGCTGCTACTTGCTGTGATGCAATTATCAATAACATATTGGTTTTTTTTTTTCTTAGTGTGGGCATTTCCTGTAAATTGTATTGTAGAAGATTTATTGCACTAAACTCAAGAGAAGACACAAATTGATGGATATTTTGAGTCACTGCCTGATAACTTCTTGATAACAACAGTATTGTGGAAGTGATACAAGTAGGATAAAGCAATTTTTTTCTTCCAAAAGCATTCACTTTTTAAGCTAGAAGTTTTTTCACTTTTTACTTTTTATTTCTTGGCCTTTTGTTTTTGGTCGTGACAACTACTTAGAAAGTTCACTGCTGAAATAGTTTTTGCTTTGTACTTTGAAGAGAAAATTATAGAAATGATAATCATGCTAAACGGAAAACCTTTCTGGTGTGTGACATAGAATTTGATTTTTGCAGGAGAGACTCGGTGAAGTTCATGGGCAAGATGATGCAAAGTCTAGTAGGGATCACAAAAATATGAGCAAGGATACTCAACAGACTGCAAAAGCATAGCTCACACGGAGTGGTCAATGAAGTTATAGCCTCCTTGCTGCAGAATGATTTCTAGTTGGCTTAACCTAACCAATTTGTAACAAGAATGTTTAGTCGGTTTAGATAGTACGTAGTTTAAAATTAATTGATTTTGACCCTCCTGGACTCGGGATCTGTTTGTAAAATATTATCCATCGTTCTCAGCTTGGCCACTCTTTTAAGGTCGAAGAACCTGGATGGTAATGCAGAGTGGGCAATCCTATTGCACCCTTTTACCAAAGGGTAGACTCTTCATCATTGTTTGATGAACATGCTATTTTAGAAAGGTAGNTTAAGGTCGAAGAACCTGGATGGTAATGCAGAGTGGGCAATCCTATTGCACCCTTTTTGCCCTTTTACCAAAGGGTAGACTCTTCATCATTGTTTGATGAACATGCTATTTTAGAAAGGTATTGATACATACATTGTGTACTTTATAAGAGTTTACTTGTTTGTAACACAGGATGTTTATAAGTTTTACCTTCTCTGTTTTGGTGAAATTAATGTGATGATAAATTATTTGGATGGATTTTTGTGTCAGTGATGTTGTGTGTTTTTTTTCCTGTAGGTTTTCTTTTCAGTGGTTGTTATCTGAAGTTTTTAGAACTTAAACCATGCCGTTTTTACTTAATAAAACTTATACTTACCTTTTTAAATGTTGTGCATTGTATTAGTTTCGACCATAATGTATAGCGGAAGATATTATCGTTGATGGTTAAGTTGTGCTTTTTAAAGAATTACGAGTCATTGGGATTAATCATGATTAATCCATTCCACCATTGAAAGTATGTTCCTATCCTTATCTAGTCTCCTTATCCCACAAATAGCACAATGAAAAACCAATAAACTAATCCAACTGAACAGCCAACAACCAAACACCCAATACATTAGTCAATGCAGCCAGACATAACATCACACAACACTAAAGCAATGAAATAATAAAATAACCCTTTTCAACAACATCTCATACCCAATAAACTAATGCAACTTGAATAATAAAACAAATTAACTGAACATAGAATCTGACAGAACTAATCACAACATCACACCCAGGGGTATTAACCACTCACAAACACAAAAAATGCAATATGTTTGATAATGGAAGCAAATGCAACCCACAAACAAAACACACAAAAAATGCAAAACCTCAAATAAACAGAGCACTTACACTACATCTGATTTGATTTGAAAGCAGAACATCATCTCTACCACGTATTAACCACTCCATTGATGATTTGCTAGAGATTTATAGACGCTTCAAGTGATGGGTTAGGGTTTTTGTGTATTGCTATTCAAGATTCACATACGATAAAAGACCAACCATCTGTAATGTGTTTAATACGAATTGATTAAAATATTTTTGTAATATCATGTGAATAACACACTCTACAAATTTTCATTAGAACATAACGGAGGCAAATAAAAGGGTTTAATTGAAATAATTAGAAAGTTTAGGGACTTAATTAACTCAAAAAAAAAGTTTAAAAACTTAATTAATACAAATATTATAATTTAAGAATCAATTTACTCCCACTTTTATAATAATCTCTCTCTAGTCTTGTTTTGGTTTTTATTTTTCTCTTAAATTCATACCCTCGGATATGAGCCACGTCATCATTCCGGACAAAGATCAACAATAGCGAGTTCCACAGTTAGCTAACCGTGGCAGAAAAATCTGCGTCAACCACCACCTTGCGCCAAACTCGAACATTCTCTCTCTTCCTTCAAAATCGTATAATTTTCAAAACCCTAGAGTCGAGGGATTGCAACCACAATAGAGAGATGATGATGCAGCCTCCCGGTGTCTTCTCCGACGTATCGGTGATTCTTCCGTTCACCTGTGGTTATAGGTCACCGGAAGTCAGGAATTTCCACATATTCTCCGATTCCAAGCCCCTCTTTCCTTCCGGATTCTTCAGAGTAGTAAGCTTCTAATTTCTTTGCTTCACTATATTCATGTGGGGCCCTGGATTTTGAGCGTCTGTTTTGTTGCTGTCTCATTAGTAGAAGAATTTAAAACAACTCCATTTTGAATCCTTTTTTTGAGATTTCAATCTTTGTGTTGATTTATGTACAAACTAATTTTTTTTCTCAATGTAAATTTACTAACCTCCCATCCTGCCTGAGGAGAGTTCTTAGAGATGAGCTGATGAGGAAAGGGTTGGGATTGGTTAAACTCAGTTCATTGTATTGGAATCTGTTATTAGTAATGAAATATTTTATGTAAATTTTCAACTTTTTTTTTATTCATGTTGTATGTTGTGTATCTGTTTTGCAAGTAGATTATCCACACTCTACAACTAATATTTGGTACTGTTCTATAATTTGATGCTCAATGAATAATCATTTGATTTGAGCCATCTGATTTAGTTACCAATAGTTTTGTAATAACCCCAAAGGATAGATACTATGGCCAAGAGCTTGCTTCAGAAATATTGATAGTCTGTGGTTGTGTCTCCCCCTCGCCTGGCTCGGCCTGCGTCATGTACCCAGGGAACAAGTTGGATGTTCTAAGACGTCCCGACACACCTGGACAAGAAAACCATGATTTTGTTATGCTGTGATTGCTTTCCATGAAAATGTAGCAGGGAGAAAAAATTAAAATTTTGAATTTTCGTTTGTTCCTAAGTTAAACCTTTTTTGTAGGTAATACAAATAGAATCATTTGCAAAGTTAAGATGAGTGTTTTATTTAAAAAAAAAGAGCAGGAAAAATATATATCTACCATATCAATGAAAAGGATTATTTCTTCAGAGTGTTGGAGTAAACCCCACAACATATTGTGTTGAACGTATATCCATACTATATCAATTTTGATGTAGAAAATCACTAATATTGAATTCTTTTTTGGATATTGCTGTATTGCTTTTCTACAAGTTTAGTCATACACTTTTATGAATCCTAGATTCTAAATGTTATTATTTGATTCTTTTCAGTGTGTAGTTTTTCTATTTACTGGCTTATATTTTTCTCACAATCTCCTTGTTGTTATAGAGCTGTCCTTCATTTTCTGTTCGGAATCTAGGAATCGGATCAGATAAGTATCGAGCAAGAAGCTTAATGGTGAGAGCAGCAGGAACTTCGGATGGTGAATTAGTTCCAGTTGCTCCTCTTGAGTTTGAGTCCCCAGTTGGGCAGCTGTTAGTGCAGATACTGCAAAACCATCCACACCTGCTCCCTGCTGCCATTGATCAGCAACTTGAGAACCTTCAGAATGATAGAGATGCCCAAGGAGAAGAAACTCCATCTTCATCCCAAGATCTCCTGTATAAGTAAGTAATTGTTTATCTGATTCGCCGCCCAGTTCAGTAGCTTTTTTTTTTTTGATAAACAGTTCAGTAGTTCAGCAGGGATCCTGTATTTTATAATCCGATGGAGTGATGTCAATTGTGGACCACATTCCTTACTGTTGCATAAGGGCTTCGATCCCAAAAATAAGCGCAATACTGGTTCAGGTGTTTAATGATAGTTTGAAATGAAACAGTAAGACTCTTTGGCCGCTTAGATGAATACGATAAGGTTTGGTACAACAGAATTGGAACCAGTAGACTTCTGGCTATTGATTCCTTACGTAGGTTTGTGGTAACTACGTAAGTTAAAGTACTACGTGGAATGATCAATCTTTTTTTCCCCCCAAGGATATCGATTATTGGAAAGGTCCACAATTTTGTCAAATAAATAGCTTTTTATCTATGGCTTGATGGAATCATGACATACTACAAATCCTTGGTATTTTCCTTTTTTCAAGTTAAAAATTTGATCCTAGATAAACCTTTCATAAGCTGGAGCAGCCCATATCTTATCATAATCAAATAGCTTTTTATCTAGACCCATCTCTTATCATACTCAGTCTTGTCTTTGCTTCATATGTTTTTAGAAAGTTGGATCTTTGAAAGGCTGTTAACCAACCATTTCCTGTAAAAGTTTAAGTTGTTACGTAGGGTATGAAATATCTCTTAATAATTAGGGTGGTAGCGAGATTCAAACACAGGACTTTCTGCTCTGATACTATGTCAACCAATCATATACTCGAAAATTTTAAGCAGTTAGAATACTTAACAAAAACAAAGGCTGGTGGTGGTAAGCAATAGACTTATGACATAAAATTTTGGATTCTGATGAGCTGGTTTGTCCCAAATTTAATGTGGTATAAAAAGTTCACTAAAAATAATGTCAAAGCTAAAGGTCACACCCAATCCACCTTTCCCAACACCACCTTGGTTTTTAATAGGGACTTAACTGGTTAAATGTTTGTCGGCTTTTTCATACAAAGGTTAGTGAAATACTTACCCCCCCCCCCCCCAAAAAAAAAAAAAAATTGGAGCAGCACTGACCACCTATTCATCTAGGAGAATGAGTCAGTTGATTCTTGAGTAGATTTTTCCGGTTTATAAATGGAAAGAGCACTAACCTATACAAAAAAAATGATGCTGTAATGACACACATTCCAATTTTCAATCCATCCACCCACACCTTTTTAATTGACAAGTGAAAGCCAGCAAGCTACAAGGAGGGCCTCTGATCTGTTTCATTATAACTGTCCGTGGAGTTGTTAGTGCTGAACAAGGGGAGTTAATTGGGCTTACTTCACCAACTTCCAGAGGGATGGGTGTACATAGGATGCATGCCTCGTAGTTCCCTACAGTTTGTAAGACTTCTCTTCTTTCTCGGACAGTTTCATGTGGTCTTACATATTTGTCCATCTCATCAATTTATGAATGATGATTTTAAGATCAACGCTGGAAACTTATTTATGCCTTGGTTCTTCACATGTAGGATTCCTTATATATAGGCAGTATTTTATAACCTCACTTGTTTCCAACATTTTCTAAAAAAGATTAAATGCTGTTGACATGACCAATATAACAGAGGCAGTTTTTCAGGAGAATTGCTGAAGTGAAACAGAAGGAAAGGCGAAAGGCGTTAGAAGAGATAATATACTGCTTGGTTGTACAGAAATTTGTAGACAACGACATTTCATTGATCCCAAAGATATCACCAAGCTCAGATCCTACTGGAAGGGTTGACATTTGGCCGAATCAGGAACAGAAACTAGTATCTGTTCATTCTACTGAAGCATTGGAAATGATACAGAGCCACTTAACCCTTGTTCTTGGGGAGCGGGTAGTTGGACCCCTGGACACCATTGTTCAAATCAGCAAAATAAAACTCGGAAAGCTGTACGCTGCTTCAATTATGTATGGATATTTCCTTAAAAGAGTTGATGAGAGATATCAACTTGAGAGATCCATGAACATCCTTCCTGAGGGATTCAAAGAAGATCGGGTAAGTTTTAAAGAGCCAGCACCAGAAAAGCAGCTTTGGGACCCAGATTCATTAATAAGGGTCCTGCCTGATGATGCTGATGGGGGAGGTTTAATGGATTCTGGAGAGGAAAAATCATATAGGCTGAGATCATATGTTATGTACTTGGATGCTGAGACACTTCAAAGATATGCGACCATAAGATCTAAAGAAGCAATTTCTTTGATTGAGAAGCAGACACAAGCATTGTGTGGAAGGCCTGATATTAGGATTGCAGGAAATGGTTCCCTCGAGGCATCTAATGATGAAGTGGTTGCTGTTACATTCTCCGGATTGACAATGCTGGTATTGGAGGCAGTTGCCTTTGGATCATTTTTATGGGATGCAGAAGGCTATGTTGAATCCAAGTATCACTTCTTCAAAATCTAGAGGTAGTGCTTCTTTTTGTTCTGCTTTCTTTTGTTTTATCTTCCTATTCATATAAATGAATAATGCCCTTTTGTAGCTTTGTAACCTGTACTGATAAGGAAACCCGCTAGTCGGCATCTTGTTATGTAAAGCAGTAACTCGTTTATCCAACACTTTTTACATGCATAGAGTACATTCAAACTGGAAATCAAACTTTGTCGACATTTCATGCCTCCCCCATTAGAAGGCCTTTTATTTGCTGACATCCAAAATTAGTTGCACTCCACATGCATGCACACTTTGAGTTATAGTCTGAAGTTGGAGTTTCTGAAGTCATTTTATGAGGCATTTATGATTCGGTTGAGAATTTTGCATGAAACTTATGTCATTTCTGAAGACATTTTAGAGACCCAGGGAGCTGTGAGTCATAATCACCAGCAAACGAGAAACATCCAAAATTTAATCCTTCTTGAATTGTTGTCGTAAACAAGCCAATTATTCTCATTTGATTTCCAAAATTTAATGGATTCTTGACTTGTCACTTATTTTATTTTTCTTCACATACTTGGAGCTAAACGTTTCTACAGTTATTCCTGTTAAAAGAGAGCAGGCGAGTGGTCCCACAGAACCTCTTATTAGGTGCAGCAGCTTGGAGCATCATAGGCCCTTTTGAAGTAATGTTGGGTTTTTTGCCTTTTGGCCTTGGGTTGTCCAATATTCGTGTTTTTCTCCTTCCCCACTTTGTCATTAGTAACAGAGGAGCTTGAAAGAACCTAGTCACACGGGATGACCAGTATTGTGCCATGGAGAGAGCAATGAGTGAGTTACAAAACGCAAACCTAGCAATTAGTTCGGCCAGCCCTGGATTGAATAGATTACTCATTAGATTGAATGAAGAGAAGCAGCTTGGAGGAACACTAGTCACTGACGGTGGCTGGCATTATGCAATGAAGATACAAATTGGTTACTAAGAATCTGCGAACCTAGAAACCAGTGTAGCCACTGTGTGCACAGAAGATTCAAAAACTACCCTTAGCTCTTCAAAATGCTTTCATAAAGCCATCATTGGGTATATAGCTCCTACAAATATTTCATCTCACACTAGTTGAAAATTTTCACCTTCTTGTGGACCGTGTATGGCGACCTTGTCTAAGTCATATGCTCAATCTTTCTCTTTGCTAATGCATGATGTCTAATGTATTGCTATGTTTAGTTTAGTGATGTAGGCACTGAATTGGTTTTTGTGGTCATTTGATGAGTCATTGGCCTTTGGCTTTTATGGTGTCATGCCAATGTGTCTTTGAATCACGTTATAGGATCCAAGAGACCTTTATGACAAAGTGAGTTGAAGAGGAAACTATCTTCTTTTGCCGAGCAATTGTGGACAAATATCAGGTGATATGTGACCTCAAGGTTAAACTTTCTTGTTTATTTCTTTCGGTTCTGCTCACTAGGATGAAATGGCATGATGAAGTGACCTGGGTAGAGTTGCTAATGGATCATGTCGTCTCAAAATTCACTATGAATATTTCAAATGCAAGAGTGTGCAAAATGTCTGATTGGGCCAATTTTATTACTCTTCAAAGCTGAAGGTTCAGCGTTCGATTTTTTTTTAAGGAGGGGAAGGGGGACCATATACGCCTGAGAAGATTAATCGGGTATTCTCAAAAACTTGCATATTTTTCGTTTAGTTTGATCTTAGGACATGGTGAAGTACTTAAGTGAAAGACATAGTCCGTCATTATCTAGTGATTTTAGGCTAACTAATAAGAGCATTTACCTCGTTTTGTCCACGTAGTTACAATTCTTTACGAGGACAATGCCTTGATTTCACTTATACTTGTTTATATTAATGTTTTATTTATATTAGTATGATGGAAACATATATAATTGAAAATATAAGAGACGAATAATCATCATATTTGATTAAGAAGGAAAAGAGACCCATCATAATCTAGTCTCGTAACATTTTCATCCAAGATAGACATAAACAAAAAAAAATTCATTCCCCCAATTTACTTAAATGACGCAGCTTAATTACGAAAGTAATTATTTCTTAATCTAAAGAGTTTTTTTTTCGTTAAAGGCATCGAATTAAAAGTAAATATTATTATCATCATCATATGCGGACAATAAAAACTTTCGTCTTTGAATAATCTCATCATGCTATTGACATATTCGACATACTTGACCACCCGAACTAACTCATGATAGTTAATGATGAGTTTAATTCCTAACCTTACTCTCATTTAAGATGTCAATTCATACATCACATAAACACATGACATCTATCTATGTACATGCCATGCAATGTNGTTACGAGGACAATGCCTTGCTTTCACTTATACTTGTTTATATTAATGTTTTATTTATATTAGTATGATGGAAACATATATAATTGAAAATATAAGAGACGAATAATCATCATATTTGATTAACAAGGAAAAGAGACCCATCATAATCTAGTCTCGTAACATTTTCATCCAAGATAGACATAAACAAAAAAAAATTCATTCCCCCAATTTACTTAAATGACGCAGCTTAATTACAAAAGTAATTATTTCTTAATCTAAAGAGTAGTTTTTTTTTCGTTAAAGGCATCGAATTAAAAGTAAACATTATTATCATCATCATCATATGCGGACAATAAAAACTTTCGTCTTTGAATAATCTCATCATGCTATTGACATATTCGACATACTTGACCACCCGAACTAACTCATGATAGTTAATGATGAGTTTAATTCCTAACCTTACTCTCATTTAAGATGTCAATTCATACATCACATAAACACATGACATCTATCTATGTACATGCCATGCAATGTCAAGAGGCAAAGGAGTTTAGTACCAGCGCCGCTTTAAACACGCCGCCGTTAGTCTCGGACGCGGCTTTTCCACTTCCTCTACACAATTAAGAACCGTCTCTCTCAATCAACGCCTCTTCTTTTGCTTCTTTTTTTCATGGACCAGAATACCCTCCCACAATTATGAACCGACTCTCCATGTGCATGGTTTTATGGATGATTTTGACTATTGGAAGTCTGTATTTAATTATCAGTAAAAAAAAAAAAGTTAATAGCACTTTTTCCTTTGGTGCAACGGGTAGAAGTAATTGGATTAATTCATGCGCACTTTGATTAATCTCCTTCTCAATTCGATCAAATGCAGGTTATTCATGTTGGGATTATGATATTCATGAGAGATAAGTCTCTCATGGCCTAGTCCAAAGTAATTACTAAGATTCGAATTCATGATATTTGGGTTTACAACTCATTTATGTTGCCATTTGAGCTATCCTTTAGGATTGTTTAATAACATTTTTGGTTTTTAAAGTATGTCCGTTTCATCAGTTTGGTTGTCAATGTATTAGTGTTATGAATTTGATCCCTAAAATTTTTAATTTATATTTAAATGGTCCCTACACAAACGAGTTATCAGTTTTTAACGAAAAATATTACATATCATTCTTTCAGACGGTATTACGAGATTAATACATGATCATTTTTGTCAAAAATTTAATGGCCCATTTGTATATGAATCATTTAAACACGAATTATATACTTTAAGAACTAAATTAACAAATATATATATTTTAGAGACTAAAATTTTTATTAATCCTAAAAATACGTGATTGAATCGATTAATATCAGAGCATTTTGATTACTCCTCAAAAAATTGAGGTGATTGGTCAAAACTATTTGTAGTCCTTGGGACAACATTTNACCCTCCCACAATTATGAACCGACTCTCCATGTGCATGGTTTTATGGATGATTTTGAGTATTGGAAGTCTGTATTTAATTATCAGTAAAAAAAAAAGTTAATAGCACTTTTTCCTTTGGTGCAACAGGTGGTAGAAGTATTTGGATTAATTCATGCGCACTTTGATTAATCTCTTTCTCTTTCTCAACCCTAATTGGTAGAAGTATTAGGGTTGTTTAATAACATTTTTGGTTTTTAAAGTATGTCTGTTACATCAGTATTAATTTTATGAATTTGATCCGTAAAATTTTTAATTTGTATTTAAATGGTCCCTACACAAACGAGTTATCAGTTTTTAACGAAAAAGATTACATATCATTCTTTTAGACCGTATTACGAGATTAATACATGATTATTTTTGTCAAAAATTTAATGACCCATTTGTATATGAATCATTTAAACACGAATTATATACTTTAGGAACTAAATTAATAAATATATATATTTTAGAGACTAAAATTTTTATTAATCCTAAAAATACGTGATTGAATTGATTAATATCAGAGCATTTTGATTACTCCTCAAAAAATTGAGGTGATTGGTCAAAACTATTTGTAGTCCTTGGGACAACATTTCCCCAAAAAAAGTATGAAAAAAAAAAACCAATCATTGGTTGGGAAGTTACTAATCGACAATGGCTTACTTTTTTGTACACGATGAATGCACCCGACTCATTAGATTATCGAGTGAATCTCTCTCTACATGAACTCTAAGGTAGAACCCTGTGAATTCCAAGGTAGAACATATAATCTGATTCTGATCAAATGAATCTAGTTACTAATGCTCCATGAAGTCATGATGTCCTTAACCTGAAGATAGCTTCAAGGAATAACTTGTAAAATTATACCCCTTAAATTTGAATGTAGATAATTTTTTGGGGTTAAAGTATGAAGAATTTATTCCCATAAATATCCTAGTTCAAGCACATATAGTCTCTTTTTGACCAAATTGTTGAAGGGATTAATCGAGAAACGTAAAAATTAATCCGAATATCCCCCCTAACCATTGAACCCAAAAAAAAAAAAAAAAGTTAGTTTTTGGTTTTTTTTTTTTAATAATGAGAAACTTTTCCAAGACATGCTCATAGTTGATTCACCCATACAAAGTATGCTCTGGGCACCTATGATCTGAATAAACACAAATATTATGGCCATGTTAAGAGTACCCTTGTCCTAATATAACAAAGGACCAAGGGTATTGCGGTACATTTATAGTATTGAAAACCAAATCAGAATAAGACTCTCTCTCTCTCTCTCTCTCTAAATTTTATTTCATATGTTTTAATTTATTTGATGGTGTATGTATGACTCATCAAGTAAATTAGAAAGGAGGAGAGAAAGGAGGAGAGNTCTCTCTCTGTCTCTAAATTTTATTTCATATGTTTTAATTTATTTGATGGTGTATGTATGACTCATCAAGTAAATTAGAAAGGAGAAGCATAATGAAAAGGAGAACAAAATATGGATCGCTTAGGTTCCTCTCTCCCACAAACCGTATCACCCATCTCTCTCCTCTTCCTGCCTCTTCTCCTATTCATCATCACCACCACCAAGATCACAACAGCCTTTAACCTCTCAACCATCACCTTCGAACAAGGCTATTCCCCTCTCTTTAGCGACTTCAATATCAAGCGATCCCCTGATGACAAGAACGTCCGTCTCCTCCTCAACCGCTTCTCCGGTAACCCATCTCTCTCTCTCTCTCTCTCTCTCTCTCCCCCCCATATATAATATATGTATATGTTTATATTGGCCATATTCAATTCTGGGTTTTCATGGTTACATTGTTTCTCAGGCTCTGGTTTTATTTCTTCTAGTTATTACCACTATGGCTTCTTCAGCGCAAAAATAAAGTTGCCATCGGATAACACTGCTGGTATCGTTGTTGCATTTTATGTGAGTAATGACTGCTTAATTTATCCATTCTGATGCATATACATGTATGCAATATGCATGCATATTTATTAATTTTTAGATNTTGCATTTTATGTGAGTAATGACTGCTTAATTTATCCATTCTGATGCATATACATGTCTGCAATATGCATGCATATTTATTAATTTTTAGATTATAAGCCAGTCGTAAATTATATATATATATATGTGTGTGTGTGTGTGTACAAAGACAACCTATATGAACACTGTATTTGTAGTTCATGCTGAATTTATATATATATCCTTTTTATGATGAAAGGTTAATGTCAAGGTTGATCAACATCATTTTTTTTAGCTGAAATAAGGTTAACCAAAGTACCCTTTTTCTTACATTTCGAATCCTCCAATGCAATAATCATATTATTTATAATTTATGAAAAATATTACCTCACCAACATTTCATGCATGTACAGTAGTCGTTAAAAACAATTTCTTTTCATTATTTATCGTTTATGTTTGCTAGTCAATTGTTTTTAATCCCACAAAGAGTAATGTTGAGTTTTTTTTGTCTATATACATACATTATGTTTGTAGACATCGAATGTTGATATATTTGAGAAGAACCACGATGAACTCGACATCGAGTTCTTAGGTAACATTAAAGGGAAGCCATGGAGGTTCCAGACCAACATGTATGGCAATGGAAGCTTATCCCATGGGAGGGAAGAGAGATATCGACTGTGGTTTGACCCGAGCAAGGAGTTTCATCGGTACAGCATTCTTTGGACCCCCAACAACATCGTGTAAGCATATCATATGATTGCATTTTCATTTTTTCTTTTTCTGGGAAAATTTAGTACCTGTGAATGTTTGAGCCTAAACGTGGTGTGCTTAACCACTTTTTTGTGAATCCACTTTTTGACCTAACAAGTAAAGAACAAGAGACAGAGAGAGAGAGAGAGAGAGAAAAGCATCGCTATATATATCAGTGTGGTGGAAGTGTCCCCATGGAAAGTGGGGAATAGTAATAAAATATTAGTAAATATCAAAATTTTGTTTTTAAAATTATTTTTTAAAAATATTAGTCAAAATAGAGCAAAGTATCATAAAACATTTCGAATTAATTGTGCAAATACATTGAAACATTACAAAACACCCTCGAAATATTATAATAAACTTCGAGGTATTAGAATTTCAATTTTATCGCTGATTTGTTTCGTTCTCCTTAAATACGAAAACATTTTAGACGTTTTGAAACAAAATTTTTTCCTTTATTCGAACTTCATTAATTTATGTTTGTTAGAAGTTTTCTTGGCAGCCAAGAGAGAGAGAGAGAGAGAGAGAGAGTATTAGGTGAATTTTAACATTGAGAAATGATATGTAGACAAAAAAATATTGGCACGTTTTACTGACTCCCTCTATCACAATTTATGAATAGGTTAGAATCCATAATTAAATCAATAACAGTAATTTTGAGAGTTAGCAAATGTTGTCGATATTTTTTGTCCAAGTGAAATTGCTGACGAAGATGGAAATGAAATGAACATAGCTAGGAATGAAATCAAATGTACATTATTATTTCAATGTTTGATAACAACTAGGATTAAGTATTGGAATAGAATTNTAGTAAATATCAAAATTTTGTTTTTAAAATTATTTTTTAAAAATATTAGTCAAAATAGAGCAAAGTATCGTAAAACATTCCGAATTAATTGTGCAAATACATTGAAACATTACAAAACACCCTCGAAATATTATAATAAACTTCGAAGTATTAGAATTTTAATTTTATCGTTGATTTGTTTCGTTCTCCTTAAATACGAAAACATTTCAGACGTTTTGAAACAAAATTTTTTCCTTTATTCGAACTTCGTTAATTTATGTTTGTTAGAAGTTTTCTTGGCGGCCAAGAGAGAGAGAGAGAGAGAGAGAGAGAGAGAGAGTATTAGGTGAATTTTAACATTGAGAAATGATATGTAGACAAAAAAATATTGGCACATTTTACTGACTCCCTCTATCACAATTTATGAATAGGTTAGAATCCATAATTAAATCAATAACAGTAATTTTGAGAGTTAGCAAATGTTGTCGATATTTTTTGTCCAAGTGAAATTGCTGACGAAGATGGAAATGAAATGAACATAGCTGGGAATGAAATCAAATGTACATTATTATTTCAATGTTTGATAACAACTAGGATTAAGTATTGGAAAAAAATTCACTCAAATATTTAGATAATAATTCCTAAAATCGACTGCGACCCCAAACTCGAAACCTAATCTAGGACCCGGACTCTCGGCCCTAGGTGGAGGTCATGCGGTGTGGTGATGGTGGTAGTTGGGAGTGAAAAATAACAAATTCTACATAAGTGAGATTAGACATTCCATGAATTTTTAGAACTACATACCAAACATTTGAATGAGCATTATTATCAAGTAATAATGGTCATTTCATTCTCATGCTTCACTACCACCTACCAAATTAATACNTATCACAATTTATGAATAGGTTAGAATCCATAATTAAATCAATAACAGTAATTTTGAGAGTTAGCAAATGTTGTCAATATTTTTTGTCCAAGTGAAATTGCTGACGAAGATGGAAATGAAATGAACATAGCTGGGAATGAAATCAAATGTACATTATTATTTCAATGTTTGATAACAACTAGGATTAAGTATTGGAAAAAAATTCACTCAAATATTTAGATAATAATTCCTAAAATCGACTGCGACCCCAAACTCGAAACCTAATCTAGGACCCGGACTCTCGGCCCTAGGTGGAGGTCATGCGGTGTGGTGATGGTGGTAGTTGGGAGTGAAAAATAACAAATTCTACATAAGTGAGATTAGACATTCCATGAATTTTTAGAACTACATACCAAACATTTGAATGAGCATTATTATCAAGTAATAATGGTCATTTCATTCTCATGCTTCACTACCACCTACCAAATTAATACACAGTATTACGTGCTCTCCTCTTGTACTCTATTGATTTTGAGTTCAATGTTGTAAAATGACATCAGAGTTAAGTTTTAGGACCCTCTCTCTCTCTCTCTCTCTCTCAATTGCTGGGGTTATTCAAACAAACGTTAGTCCCGGGTGGACTAACACTTATATTCCTTATGTATATTATCAGATTTTATGTTGATGATGTTCCTATAAGAGAGGTGGCGCGTAGCCAAGCAATGGGCGGCGATTACCCCTCAAAGCCAATGTCCCTCTACGCCACCATATGGGACGCCTCCACCTGGGCCACCAACGGCGGCAAAGACAAAGTAGACTACAAGTTCGAACCATTCGCATCGGAGTTCGGAGACCTCGTCCTCGAAGGTTGTGCGGTTGATCCAATTGAGCAAGTTCCCTCCACCAACTGCACCGATAGGACGGCCAAACTGGTGGCGGCAGAGTACGCCGCCATCACACCAGAGCAACGCAAGGCCATGCGGTGGTTCCGGGAAAAGTACATGTATTATTCTCACTGCTACGATAGCCTAAGGTATGCGGTGCCACTGCCGGAGTGTGTAGTAATCCCATCGGAGCAAGAGCTGTTCAAGGACTCCGGGAGACTCAAAGCAGCTCAGAAAATCAAATTTGGTGGCAGCCACCACAAGCATCGCCGCAGTGGAAGCTCAAGGCGGAAGAGCCGCGCCAAAGTTGCTTCGGGTTCTAACCAGCAGGCTGCTGTGTGATGTACAAAATGATATGTAATCTGAGATGTTAGTACTGTCCAATGGACACGAGAGATGGATACAAAACAGTATGAACAAATATACCAAAAAACCTAAAACAAAAAAGTACTGATAAAGGGATGATAAGATATTAAACGTGTGTGCGCCATAATTATTATTGAGGTAGACAATGTGTGAAAGAATCGGCACAAACCCGACATGATAATCCTTTATTATTTGCCACCCATTCTATGTTTTGACCACTAGTTTAACCAACAAGCTGACATACAACATCAACATGAGTAAACTGAATATGCAGGAATGAATAACTTGATAGGACTCACCATTATTATGCCAATATTTCGAAGAGATTGAGCAAAAAATTGAAAACTTTAAAAACTAAGACCAGCACAAAATAAACAAAAGAATCAGCTTTAATTTATACTTTCCCAAAGCATCTGAATTACAAAGAATGTAACACATTCTGCTATAGGAAATGTAAGAGAATGATAGTGAAGCCCTATCCAATTCGAGCCCTTCTTCATTTTTCTAGCAAGTTGCAGGTGAAAAACAAGTTGTGCAAAGTATATGACTGATCAAGAATGAAATTACCAGTGACTAGAGCTTGAGAAATCAAGGGAACTGGAAAGACCCTCCAATTCCACTACTACCAGCTGGTGGGTTGATCGCAACCCAAAGGAGGGAAATAGTAATAGCAATAAGTCCTGACCAAACGAATACAATTGTTGGTGTCCTTCCTCGCCTCCCCATAAGCCCTTTTGCGAAGGGATAGAGATGAGCAAGGACCCAGAAGCTGAAGAACACCCCTCCTAACAAGCGGCTCCACTGTGGGATTGTGCTATATATTGTTCGGCTAACACCAACGGCTATCGCAATCAAGTTGGTTAAGATGATTGTAATTGGTGGTATCATCAGGGATGTCCATTTGATAAGATAAAGATCAGCAAATTCATCATCAACATCATCACCAGCAGATTTGGATGTCAAAGTAAATGAGATCTCAACCCCAGCGATCACCTTTAGTAGCCCCTGGAGCACAGCAGCAAGATGGGCGCTTGTGCCTCCAATCAACCAAAATTGTTCATTCCGCCACCAATCTTCCAATGCGATGCCAGACCACTTGATCTCAAGGACAGCAAGCGCGCAAAGGGTCAAGGTGATAACCAGAAGGTAAGTGNCCAATCTTCCAATGCGATGCCAGACCACTTGATCTCAAGGACAGCAAGCGCGCAAAGAGTCAAGGTGATGACCAGAAGGTAAGTAAGGAAGGTGACATTGAGAGTCTGGACAATGAACTGGCCAGAGAAGAGAGAAAGTGCTGGAAGGAAGCAGTAGACAATGAGGAAAACTGAAGTGAAGGGGTAGATACCAACATTGAGGTAGGCAATTCTCTGCAAAATTTTCATCTTAGGACCAGCCAGAAGAGCATTATTGCGAGAAAAGAATATCTCAACAGAACCTGTAGCCCAACGAAGGACCTGGTGGAGCCGATCAGTCAGATTGATTGGCGCAGTCCCACGAAAAGCATCCCTCTTGGTCACACAATAAATTGATCTCCATCCCCGATTGTGCATCCTGTATCCTGTCACCACATCTTCGGTTACTGAACCATAAATCCATCCAACTCGACCGCCCCATTCAGTTTTATCTTCATACCAACACGAGATGACACTGATTGCTTCAGCAACAGCAGATGCATCAAGAAGCTCCCTAGGAATGGTAAGAGCACCAGGAGGTCTTCCATGCCTCACAGAGGGGTGATCAGCAAGTGATCGGCCTTGAAATTCGGCCACTGGGATGGAATCAACTAGGAGACTTGAATTTCCAAACTTCTTAGGAAACAGAGAAAGGTTCATTTCCTCGTCATCAGAATCTCCCATTCTAAGCGATCTGTTCTCTGCAGGGGCAGAAGCAACAGTTCTGCGATGAGGAAAACAACAGCTGCAGCAACCAGGATGGTATTCTTTTGATCGAGGTGGGTCAAAACCATAAAGGGCCATCCTACGAAATAGACATCCAGTACCAACATAGACTGGACCTTGAAGCCCATCAAGGGCACGCATGTTGACATCAAAGAAAACTGTGTTGTTATTTGCATAGCGATCAGATGGATCAATTCCCTCAAACCTCTGAGGAAACTGGACATAACATATGCGATCCCCACCACGATCCAACATAAAACACATGCCTTCCCTTATTGCCTCAGAGTTGTAAATGTAGTGGTCACAGTCAAGGTTAAGAATGAAGGGGCCATTGGACATGATGGCTGAGGCTCGAACCAAGGCATTCATGGCCCCAGCCTTCTTGTTGTGATCATAGCCAGGGCGCTTTTCACGAGATACATAGACCAACATTGGAAGCCTTATGTCTACTTCTGTTAGATCAATAGCATTTGTGTCTGCAACTGTGCCACGCAGTGGTTCATCACTAGGAGGTTTCAACATCACCTGCAGTTTACAAAGCCATCTCATCGGTCAAATATCTCAACAATTGAAAAAAAAAAAAAAAAAGATAGTAACCTAGATTAGCGTTTGCATCCACAAGCAGCATTGTGTGAGGAGCTAAATGTACCTCAAAGGATGAGAAAATCAACACAAGGGGATTTATTTCGCACCAGTACGGTACAACTGCAAATCCATNGTAACCTAGATTAGCGTTTGCATCCACAAGCAGCATTGTGTGAGGAGCTAAATGTACTTCAAAGGATGAGAAAATCAACACAAGGGGATTTATTTCGCACCAGTACGGTACAACTGCAAATCCATATGCGTGTAGAATAGTACAACAAATTTGTTTTGTTAGGCGAGCACAACAGGTTAATGTGATCTTTTAACTAGACTAACACAAGATCAACTAGGTGAGGCTTGACAATGCTAAGGATAGTAGGCCAACTACCAGGTCAGGTCACGATACTGAAATGTATTCTGAAACAATAAATATATCACGGAAGACGACGAATCTCACTTAATCTCGGTTTAGGGGAAAAAAGACAAGACATTTACTCTGATACATACACTAATAGTTCAAGAAGTTTTAAGTGCACAACTGGAATCAAATATTATTCATGATAATTTTATCAAGAAAAAGGGTCTCAATTCTTAAACATTACCATGCAATAGAAATGGTAAGACACGATGTGGAATTATATCTCATACCATTTGGGCTAGATACGGTTTCACATCTGGTGCAATACCTATAATAGATTATTATAATATAATTCAAAGTTCAATTAGGTCCTTGATAGAGCAAACATAATCAAAATTCAACCCCTGCTATCTGGTAAAAATGTCTTGCGACGTGAATTAAAGGAAACACTGATCTTACATAACAGTTCAATTACATAAATGGTGAATGAAACAAGCCTATGAAAGNCCTGCTATCTGGTAAAAATGTCTTGCGACGTGAATTAAAGGAAACACTGATCTTACACAACAGTTCAATTACATAAATGGTGAATGAAACAAGCCTATGAAAGGGAAAATAGCGAAAATACTCTAATGAAAGGATTGAAAATCATTGTGAAACAAGCTAAAAGTATTTGACTTCAGATCATAATTGATACATCTAATGCCGCAATCAATGGTAGTGTAATCCAAAGGATTACCTGTATAATTCCTGCATGATCACCCCTAGAGTGCTCGGGAGCTGGAACCATCCAAGTTCCAGGCCAATGTGTTCCATCAGCCATCCAGGTGACTTTAGAAATCTTCACAGGTTCCAATAATTCCTCCCCAGCATTCTTCCTTTGAAGCTTCATGGCTTTGATTTCCTCTCGAGCATTATAGGCATCAGAACGACGCCGAATTGAATCAGGAAGGCCATTGATACGAACCTTAAATTCATCATACTCACGCTTGACCCGTCTACGGTCCCTGACAAAATCTGGACGGACCTTATTCTTATAAGGATCTCTCTTCAAACTGAAGTAAGATTCTGGGTTCCTTGGCTCAATATCATGTTTTCGGCAAAATGGGACCCACAGGTTGGCGTAACTTGCAGCTTCTGCCATGGCCTCAAAGGTTAGAAGGGCACCTCCATCGTCTGACACATAGCAAGAAAGTTTTTGCACAGGGTAATCGGCTGCCAGAATTGACAGAATGGTGTTTGCCATAACAAGAGGTGGCTCTTTCTCTGGATCAGCAGTAGAAACAAAGATGTCTATGCCAGGAAGATCAGATTTTCCAGAGGGGTTGTGGGGACCAGGTGTCTCAAATTTTTCTTTCAAGACATCAAGGTCAGTAGCACGATTAACAGGGCAGAACTTGGGAAGCTGGTCAAGTAACCACGAGAAGGCAAACCAAATCTCACAGACAATTGACATTAACCAGAGCCATCTTGCATCATTATTTGGGTGACTGATCCTCCAAGCAAGAAATAACCCGAGAACAACCATACGAACGAAAATAAGAAGCCTGCATACATGGTGCAGCACATCAATGAATAAAGTTTCTGATCGGATAAATAATACGTGTCAAATCACAGGGTTTAAAATATGTAGAAGAATATAACTTCCAATCTACGATTTTATACACCAACTATACACAAGATCACGACAGCGAAGGTGAAAACATAATTACAATGGGAAAAGAAGAATGAAAAACAATGCATGGCAGACACATACTTCAGAATGCAATAAGAATACTGGAACTTGTCAAACATGGCTAGTCAAGTGCGTTACCAGCACAGATAAGAAACCACATGTTTAGTAATAATTAAAGCAAAACTCTCAGATTTGAAACTTAGGCGAGATTAATTTTAGAGTCATAGCTAGTGAGCATCATGGGAACTAGTAGAAATAGAATATCAACTATGTCAAAGAACATAAAATATTATGGATTACATTACTAATTTCAAACTGCAAGTTAGCCCAATAACCTAAATGACGCACCATTATAGTGGAAGTAACAACCCTTTCATCTCTAAATACATTACCCACTATAGAATAACAGCCCCCCATTCCTTTCCCTGACTATACACTGTTTGAAGGTCGAATAGGCACAGCAAGATCATATTGGTACATACAAAAGTTGGTTAATCATTAACACCAACAGTTAGAAAATAAATAATCACACAAAGAATTGATATTCTCTTGGTAAGGTCACATAAAAGAATGTCGAAAGAAGAGGTATAAGAGTTTCTTTGAGGACAAAAGTGTGTTTTACTTTATTTTCAAGAACCATTTTAACCTACATGGTTTCATCTACAACAACAATCACAAGCAACAAATAAGACCCAATGGGGTGATGAAACATTGTTACATGACAGATGAATATGAGCATCATTAGACACTGTTGCCATAACAGACAGATTATATTATGGAGTGGGAGTGGGACTGCAATGCTTATGGAAGTTTCCATGCCTTAAATTCAAAAGTTGTGTACATGNGGTGATGAAACATTGTTACATGACAGATGAATATGAGCATCATTAGACACTGTTGCCTTAACAGACAGATTATATGATGGAGTGGGAGTGGGACTGCAATGCTTATGGAAGTTTCCATACCTTAAATTCAAAAGTTGTGTACATAAAGCAATAACAAAAAAAATGATTGCGAAAATGTGATTTTACCGATATGGACTGATAATAGCAGCGGGAATCTTCAATTTTCGAGTGAGTGGCCTCCATGGTTTGTTAAGAAGTTCACTAGGCCCGCCATCAACATTACTCTCATCACTAAGTCCTTCATCCTTTGGCCATATAGCATTCCCATACCCATAAGTCCCCTTCGTCTCAAACAACCATCGGTTGTGATCAAAATCCCCAGTCTGGCTCCTCATCAATTGTGACTGGTTTTTGATCAATGCCGACTTATTAGTGGACTTCATCAAAGACAACCTCCTCTCCATCTTTGACATCCCAAAGTTGGGTGGCAAAGGCAAAGGCAAAGGCCCTCCACTGTCGACCGCCTTCTCATCCAAATTCGTATTCTTATAAGGCTCTTTACAACCAGGGCAAATCCCATCACCGCTTTTCACAGCATCAGCATAACAGTCCCTACAAATCTTGAAATCACATTCACAAGGGAGAATATCCTCACCCCTCTCATCACTCATGACCTTCCCATCACAACCCGGTATTAAACAAGAAGATCCCTTTACACCAGCCATCTGGGGATGGCTAGTGTCTGAGTCAATGACCTTATCCATCAAATGAGCACGAGTTACACTGCTAAACCCACCAGTAAACAAAGAATTCGACACATATTGCTCTTCAAACCTCTGGGAAATGGAAGGATCCATTGGCTGGTTATCGGGTGTTGGCGGTACTTGCACCGTGTAGTTTGCAAATTCAATACTGTAGTTTTCATTGTCAAGATCGCCACTCGAATAGTTCACATATCGGCCCGAGGAGGACCTCCGAGCAAAAGCCACTGTGGAAGGACCTGAAGCTTTGCCCATATGCGGGTCTGGGGCTCTATATGATCTTGAAGCCATATTAGTAAAGCTTCACCAGAAAATTATAAATGTGTCACAAGAACCTGGAATTTCATAGAGAAAACAGAAACAGAGAAACACATCAGCATAGATTCAGATTAAAAAAAAAACTCAGGCAGAGTTCAGATATAATTCAAAATCTAATAGTCAAAATCTCACTCTCTTTCCCTCCCTCTCCCTCTCTCTGTTGATTTTGAACTTACAAATCATAATTCCAGCATAAACCTATACAGAATAAAGCAATTGCAGAAAAAAGTACCTAGAAGATCGAGACACAGAACTGATACGAATGGAGATCAGTGGAATTTAGAACAACATTCCAGAACCCAACATTACCAGACCCCCAAACAGAGCCAAAACCCGAGAAAGATTGCTGATTAATCAAACATCCAGAGCCTTCTTCACATAAACATCTAGTTACACAAATGTAGAACATGTATATATATATATACCCTCTAGTCGTCGCCCAAAAGATGTGATAATAATAAAATAAGAGACGAAACGGCTTCGAAGGACTGTAATAAACTTTCAAAAGCAGACTTTGTGTGTTCGTTATGCAGTAGAAACTACAACGGTAACAAAGCTTTCGCCTTCACAAAAAGTTGAAAAAGACCCAGTCCCACAAATTCAAAAATATTATCATTTTAATAATAATACTATGCGCTCTCTCTCTCTCTCTCTCTCAAATCTCTAACAAGCAGAGACTGAGATTGAGTCTAACGTTACAAACCTCAAACAACACCCAAAACTTTCTGAGACCTTTCAATGCCGCCGGCTCTCTCTATCACACTCTAACAAAGCACGGATTCCTACCAACACACAAACGCATATACAAACACACATATACATTTGAGTACAGACAGAGAGAGAGAGTGAACCGATCTGATTGTCATTGTATGGACCGGAAGCTATATAGACACAGTCAGAGATTTGTTCACTACAAAAATGAAGGAAGGAACGTTTGCTTTGCGAGCATTTGGAACGTTTTGTCGATCATTAGCGGAGCTGCTGAGATTTTTCGGACAACACTGTGAAAACGAACGTTGTACGGCACTCCTAGAAGAGGTTGCGAGAGACTAGACAAAGACAAGCATTTTGTTTCACGTGCTGTCGCTGATTTCTTCTCTTCACTTTGTGCGGAAGAATCTCCTGCCAGAGAGAGAGAGGGGATGGGGCTTCGAAAGGGCATTTCGGGAATTTACTACTGCCCTAACAATTTCTTCAATTAATACATCTCCCACTTTTGAAGGAGATTTATTTTTGGGATATTTACTAACAAATTCTTTTTTTTTCCCTGGGCTAATCTCAACATGCATCCAGAAAAATCACGCACATTTTAATCTGTACTTTTAAAGTTTAAAATTATTAATTTATACCTTGAAATATATAAATTCGTATCAATATACCCCTGAGGTTAACTCCATCTATTTTTCCGTTAAAAAAGTTTGGACTAATTATAAATTATACCCTTCAAAATTTAAATATTTCATATTTATAATACAAATCTATTCATTTATACTTGTTAAATAGTTTTTATGTCTACAATTAGACACAATTCTTTTTTTTGTTAAATCAAATTAAAGTTAAATACAGATAACACAATTATAGATAGAAAATTATTATTTAACGAGTATTATAAACAAAAAATAAGTATTTTTAATTTTTAAAAAATATTATATAAATTATTGTAAATGTAAAATATATGACACAATGCAATTAACTTGACACAAAAATATTTTTTTATCGACTCAAACATGCCACAAATATGTTATGACACGATACAATTGTTAGTTATTTAATGAACATTAATTGATGAAATTATTTTTGAATCATAAATGTGAAATATTTAAACTTTGAAGGATACAATTTATAATTAATCTAAAANAAAAAATTTTAATTTGTACCCTCAAAGATAGAAATTTGTATCAATGTGCACTTAAAACTAAATTGATAAATTATCCTAGATCTCCTCATGCTTATTACTTAATCATTTGAACCATTTCACATTTAGAATATTACTCTTACATCTCATGACGTTTGTGTTCGTATAACACGTAATCTCTTTTTATTGATATCTGTTAATATAATCGCTAAAAAATATAATTTTATCCTAATAAAAATTATAATTTCATATTATCCTTTATTTTGGNCATTTGAACCATTTCACATTTAGAATATTACTCTTACATCTCATGACGTTTGTGTTCGTATAACACGTAATCTCTTTTTATTGATATCTGTTAATGTAATCGTTAAAAAATATAATTTTATTCTAATAAAAATTATAATTTTATATTATCCTTTATTTTGGGAGTCCGATATACTCTAAAGTTCAAAATCAAACTTATCATTTGAATGTCCAATAGAATGTAGATATTTATATAATATTTTTATATCCAATGCTATATATCATTCAATGTGCAACTTTTTATTCTATTAGACATTCAAATGGTAAACTTGATTTTGAACTTTATAATATATTAGACCCATAAAATAAAGAGTAATATGAAATTATAATTTTTATTATGATAAAATCATATTTTTTAACAGTTATATTAACAAATATTAACGAAAAGGGGTTACGTGTTATATGTGCACAAACGTCATAAGATGTAAGAGTAATATTTTAGGAGTTGGAATGTAAATAACTAATGGATATACTAACCAACATTAACTGCAAGAGGTCTATGTNTATATGTGCACAAACGTCATAAGATGTAAGAGTAATATTTTAGGAGTTGGAATGTAATTAACTAATGGATATACTAACCAACATTAACTGCAAGAGGTCTATGANATAGCATTTATATGCAATGCTATTATAATTTAGTCAAAATTAATTTGAAGGAGACAGTGGCAGAGCCGTACTGGACTAGGCGCCCCCTAATTTTTTTAAAAAATTATTACCTATGAGTATTTTAAATAAATTTTAATATATTTTTAGGGTGCCCAACCTAAGAATTTTCTATGTATATTTTAAATTTTTGGACAGTCCTCGTGCATTTTACTTTACGGATACATCTAAATAGATTTTTGATATGTCATACTCAATTTTTTTTTTTTAAATTATTAAAATGTGTTGCATGATTGAATTATATATAGTATTAATAACGAAATTATCATGTAACGCTTGGGAAACCACCATCTCATCTTATAATAGGAATCCGGACAATGGATTATTTTATTTATTTATTTATTATTAATTTAAATTTTTTAATTTTAAAATTGAAATACATTGTGATATNCCACCATCTCGTCTTATAATAGGAATCCAGACAATGGATTATTTTATTTATTTATTTATTATTAATTTAAATTTTTTAATTTTACTATCTTTAATACATTGTGATATAATTTAGAATCCTTATTTGATAATCTAATATATTATAGTAATGGTATTAAGTGTCTCAACATTGAATACAATCTAGTATTTTGGTAAACCGACGACAATGATGCGCTAGCTAGGTCTCTAATTACATGTTGTTAAAATTTTGGTTGCCACTAATCCAAGTTTTTGACTCTACCCTTGCTTAAAACGAGAATTAATACCCAACACGACTAAAATCCAACACGAGACCATTGATCTCCCCAAGATCCAACCAACTTTGAATTTTGGCACCTAGCTATAAGCGTACAATTTGAGCCGGTTGGTTAATTCAAACCTAACTCAAAAAGATAGAACTTAGAGTTAAAGCTTTTAAAATTTGTATTGGGGCTTTGAATTAAAAAATATCAAATCGAATTGAATTAAAGTCATACTCAAATTAAGACATCAATTTCTTGGGTTCAATTTGAATCCAATCCGAGTTATTAAAATCAGACTTAATCCAAATTTATTTATAGTTTGAGTGTTTAACCTAAACTTAAAATAAATATATGTATAATATATATTTATATATTCATAAAATTTAAGTGTATTTTAATTTTTTATTAAATTTAAATTGATCAAATTATTGTGTCATACTTGAAATTGAACCTAAATTACGAGTACGAACCAACTTGAATTAAGCCCGTAATTAAGTTGGACAATACTTGAATTGAAAGTCGGGTTCGATTTGTAGCAGGATTGAAAATTTTTCTGACTTAAATTGGGTATGAGTTGATCATCTTCACCGGCCTAACCTGCCCGAGATGCAGCTCTAGCTAGCTCACCCGCGGGTAATTTTCTCACTTCCGTCCACCAAACGATCCAAAACACCCACCCAAACGCACATCTCCCTCCTGATTCTTTTCTCTGCTTACAACTAAATTGCATTTCCATTTCCTCTCTCTCTCTCTCTCTCTCTCTCTCACACACACACAATCTCCCTCCAGACTCCTCTCTGCTTGCAAGTAAATTCCCTCTCCCTCACACACACATGGGGACTTCGATTCTGCTCTCAAGCCCCTTGACTTCCTTCACTCACTTCCCCAAACCCAGACCTGCCCTCTCCAATCCCACCTCAATCCTCACTTACACAAAACCCATAAAAACCTTCAACTCCATATTTCTTCACAACCCTCAATTCTCTTCCAAACCCTTGAAGGCTTGCCAGAAAATTTTCGTCGTGGGAGAATCCGATGGAAGCGTCAGCAGCACAGAGGTCATCGTCGGCGAGGATTCAGCGGAATTTGAATTCTCCAAGCAAAAGATTTCATCGTGGTTGTATTTCAGTGGCATTTTGGCAGTCGTACTGTTTGTTCTTGACGTAGCTTGGATTGATAATTCTACTGGTTTTGGAAAAGTCTTTATCGAAGCTGTTTCGAGCATATCAGATAGCCATGAGGTGATTTAAAATTTATCTATAATAATTATGGTTTTCGTCTAGGATTAGGGGGTGAGATTTTTTCTACAGGCCATTAGGTGATCATTTAGTAAAATAAGTAGAAATTTTTTAAGCTATTGCAGTGCAGTTCTTCTTGTACTTTTAGAAACCTTTCTATCCATTTCGGAAACAGAATGAAAAAATAAAACTGTTTGTCAGTTTTGACATTACCTGTGATTATATTATGGCTGATTGAAATTATATCTGGTGGAAGCTGTGCAACTTTCTGTGGTATGATTGAAATTTCCATAGCAGTTGGGAAACACAAATTACTCTCGGAAACACATTTTTGGGAAAGAATTTAATCATTCAGAAATTGATTAAATCAGAACATGGCGTCTCTTTTGAGGTTACGGATGGATGTATCTTTGTTTACCTTAGGCAACTGTTTTTTTAGTGATTTGGGAAGGGGGTATCAAGTTAGTAGAAGAGTTGATTCTCCAAAAAGGAGGAAGATTCTTTTTTTCGTTTCGTTAATCAGCGCATGGTCAGTTGCAATTGTTGTCACACGGTCATCATATGTGTTATAGAAGTGAAATGATATATCCTTTTGGTGCTACTTTGATGTTCCTTAATAGTTGCCTTGGAAATGTTCCCACATTCCACTCGCATTCTGTTACTCTTCCTGATCGTACTTCAAGTATTGTAACATTTCACACCTGCAATTGATGCATATGAAACAACACTTAGAGGTTGTTGTATGTGCCCTTCATCTTTTCGTTCTGGTCACTGAGGATTCTGTGGGCTAGTTTCTTCTTTGTGTTGATAGGCTGCTTATTACCTAAACCATTTTTTATGCAGGTTGTTATGTTGATCCTTACTCTTATTTTTGCGCTAGCCCACAGTGGATTGGCCAGTCTTAGAGACCCTGGTGAGAAACTCATTGGAGAGCGTGCTTTTCGTGTCTTGTTTGCGGGCGTATCTCTTCCATTGGCTGTTAGTACTGTTGTAAGATTCCAACCCATATGAAGGACCAAGTCAATTATTTAGTCCTGCTTGTTGATGGCCTTTGATCAATGGTTGTTCGTCAAGTTAATTGATGTTTCAAAGGGTTGTGATGCAGGTGTATTTCATTAACCACAGATATGATGGTGTTCAGTTATGGCAGTTACAGAGTGTTCCTGGTCTACATCAATTTGTTTGGCTCTCTTCTTTTATTTCCTTTTTTTTCCTCTACCCCTCAACCTTTAATTTGTTAGAGGTAGCAGCAGTTGACAAGCCTAAAATGCATCTTTGGGAAACTGGGATAATGAGAATTACCAGGCACCCACAGGTATATAATTTATTATCTTAATACTTATTTACAGTTGCTGTTAATCCTACAATCCTAGCATTTCGAGGAAACTTCCTTCGGTTGAACCTATGAAGTCGCATATGATACGATGTTTAAGGATTTAAACTAGCCTAATCTGGCGAACACGAGTTAGGGGAAATGGATAAACCTACCACCCATTCCTTTTTTTTCTTTAATGCCAATTTTGTGTTCACATCTCCTTTGGCCGACAAAGGCAGGAACACAAATGATATAAAAAGTGGATGTCCACTAATACTATTTCAATGAATATATTTATGAACTGTTTGAATTCTCTTTGTAATTGAATCCGTCAATCTAAAAATTTATATGGATAATTAGGTTAAAAATAAAGCATTTCAAATTGTTTTGGTGTCACTTGAAGGTAAAATTTGAGCAGCCACTGCTGAAGTTGGCTCCACCCAATTCGTTTCATGATACTCTTAGATCACCAACTTATGACCATTTACATTGTTGTTCATTTGATTTTTCATTATCATAATCAACATTATTCAGCACTATCTTGTCGGATAAAATTTACATGATTTTGTAAATCCAGCAATATTATTGATCATTGTACATGCTTTGAGAAAATAGACTCATGTCAAGCGCTAATTGAGAATACATATCACTACCATTTCACTTATTTTCGACGAATGATGTGCATGCACTGCTTTGATCTCACAATAGTTTATCAATCTGTTTGTTTGCTCTGCTAATCATGTTTTTGTTCGATACACAGATGGTTGGGCAGGTGATTTGGTGCCTGGTTCACACGATGTGGATTGGGAACTCAGTGGCAGCTGCAGCCTCGGTTGGCCTAATCGGGCATCATCTATTTGGCGTCTGGAATGGAGACAGGAGGTTGGCCATACGATATGGCGAGGCTTTCGAGGTAATGAAGAACCGAACAAGTGTCATCCCATTTGCAGCCATCCTAGATGGCCGTCAGAAGTTGCCCAAATATTACTGGAAGGAATTCGTTCGATTACCATACTTAACAATCACTGCATTAACTTTAGGTGCATACTTTGCACACCCACTTATGCAGGCTGGCAGTTTTGGGCTTCATTGGTAGGTTAACTCCGACTTTGTAGCAAACCAGAGAAAACGCTAATACAAAGTTGTATAATACTGCATGTATGTAGTGAAGCAGTGTGTTCACAGTTTCTCTTTTTATGGATTCGGAAGAAAAAAATTCGACAATTGTCAAGATAGCCAAGTAAGAAGATGAAGAATTTGTCTCTCTTTCTGTATTTATGTCTTCTTATGCCTAGAAGCTGAGGATTGGCAATGGGCCGGGATAGCCCATTTCGAAAAACTATGGGCCATGTTCTAGTTGTTGAGCCAGCCTTGATGGGCCTGTAGAGGATTGACCATCGGGTTTTCCTGATGGGTCTCAGTCAGTGGACCAGTTAATGAAACCAAGCCAGTTTGACATATAAATTACTCATTCAATTAAGGGGAAAAAAATTATTGCTCCAAAAAAAAAAAAAGGGGAAAATTACACTTGAATCCCTTGAAATTTGTCAATTAATCATTTAGATCTCCTGATATTTTAAAGGGCTAATTGCAAGTTGTACCTCGAAAGATAGTTCGAATCTCAATTTAGATTTTCAAAGATAAAAAATTTTAATTTGTACCCTCAAAGATAGAAATTTGTATCAATGTGCACTTAAAACTAAATTGATAAATTATCCTAGATCTCCTCATGCTTATTACTTAATCATTTGAACCATTTCACATTTAGAATATTACTCTTACATCTCATGACGTTTGTGTTCGTATAACACGTAATCTCTTTTTATTGATATCTGTTAATGTAATCGTTAAAAAATATAATTTTATTCTAATAAAAATTATAATTTTATATTATCCTTTATTTTGGGAGTCCGATATACTCTAAAGTTCAAAACCAAACTTATCATTTGAATGTCCAATAGAATGTAGATATTTATATAATATTTTTATATCCAATGCAATATATCATTCAATGTGCAACTTTTTATTCTATTAGACATTCAAATGGTAAACTTGATTTTGAACTTTATAATATATTAGACCCATAAAATAAAGAGTAATATGAAATTATAATTTTTATTATGATAAAATCATATTTTTTAACAGTTATATTAACAAATATTAACGAAAAGGGGTTACGTGTTATATGTGCACAAACGTCATAAGATGTAAGAGTAATATTTTAGGAGTTGGAATGTAATTAACTAATGGATATACTAACCAACATTAACTGCAAGAGGTCTATGAGTTATGCATGTATAAATCTTGAAGAGTCTTTGTAATGTTTTAAATATAAGGGTTCTAGGTGAATAAGTGACAAACTTTAGGAGTTTAAGTGTAATTTTTCCTTCATTTCTTCTCGTAAGTCTTTTCATTTGAAGCTGTAATAAATCAGAATCTAGGAAGGAATCCGACATATTTAGATCACCATATTTAGATGGTCGGTTAATTGGTAATGATGATAACATCATTCCCAACACTTATTTTCGAGAGTATGCTGTTGAGCATCTGTACCAAACATTCTACATTACTGCTGATTTGAAGGTGAAACCACTTGCTGTTGAATGTTGATCCCAAACAGGTTACACGACACAGATCAAATAGGTTGCACGAGTCGTGATCGTGTCGTGTATCCTTCAGTTGAGCCAGCTCCTCGTAGTTTAATGCAAACCCCAGAAATAGAATTTGTGATTTGAAGGTGACACCACTTCCTGTTGATGCCAATTAGGTAACACGGGTCGGGTCGTGTTGTCGTTTAACCTTCAGTTGAGCCAATGCAAACCCCAGAAGTAGAACCTTGTTTGTTCTTGATTAACACATACAATGCACAAGCATTTGTATGCAATCATATATTATAAAAGCAACACAAAATCTCAGTGCAGAAACACACACACAGGAGATATATTCTCCAAGAGCCAAGAGCTATCTATCTTCAACCCACACCATACTGATACAACCAAAATGCATTCTTCAGACTTCTCACATAACACACAATGGAATTCAAGCCAAAAAGCAATCCAAAGACAATGATACTAAGACACTTGCAAAACCCACAAATGATACCTGCTATTTAGGGGCACAAACAGCTGTAATCACAGCCCATGATTGATTTGTTAAAGCCAAAAGGAGCTTTCCTGGCAGTTAATGAGACAAAAAAAATGAAGCATAAGCTCTCTAATAAGCTCTGCATTCAATATGCAAGGTCAAAGTGAACACACTTGCAAGATAGATCAATAGGAAGGATCCTTTAAATGAATTCATTTTCAAAACAAAAGTCTAATAATATACCACTATCAAGGAAACATAAATTGTATACCCTTAAATTCTTAACTACTTCCTCCTTTTCGCACACTGCTCCACAGTTTACAGGGATGTTGACCAGTTCAGCAATCTATACAAACGCACAACATCTACTTTTCCTGCTTTTTGTCGAAATCGCTATGTATACCCACCCACCATAACC
This sequence comes from Ilex paraguariensis, assembly GCA_963454935.2. NCBI lineage: Eukaryota > Viridiplantae > Streptophyta > Magnoliopsida > Aquifoliales > Aquifoliaceae > Ilex > Ilex paraguariensis. The sequence goes on along the minus strand of CAUOFW020006168.1, from coordinate 4,109,023 downwards.
TATCACCAACATGAACATTTGGTGCACGGGCATGAACAATTTGTGCACGAACACGAACATTCAGGGGAACAGGAAGAACATTTTGTGGACCTGCATGAACTTTTCTTGCAACAGCATGAACATCTCAAGCAGCCAGGTCTTAAACATACCAGGCATTTGGGTTGGCATTCTGGGCATTTTGGCCGCCAGGAACATTTCAAGCAGCCAGATTTTGAGCATTCTAGGCATTTGGGTAGCCTGCATTTGATCTTCCAGCACCTATTGGTAGCACTTGTGCTATTCCCATATGACCTTTTTGGCATACGGAGACTCTGCCGGATATTTTTGAGGCGAACTGCAGTGGTCATGTTCTCCATTTCTTGGATAAACCTGCAAAGATGGCGGATGTAATCTGGGTAGAGCTCCAAGTTGCAGTGCCCACCTCCTTTAATCCACAAGGGCTCATAAGGTTCCCTAGCCATTTTCCATAGTCCATTACCATGTAACCAATTAACTACCTCATCCTCTGTACCCTGCAAAATGTTTACCAAAACCCACACGAAAGTTTAGTGCCTATGAAGTGAGGGTGTGACCTAAGGGCTCACTCAACCTCTTCCCCTTCAACCCCCCCCCCCCCNGCACATCTCCCTCCAGATTCTTTTCTCTGCTTACAACTAAATTGCATTTCCATTTCCTCTCTCTCTCTCTCTCTCTCTCTCTCACACACACACAATCTCCCTCCAGACTCCTCTCTGCTTGCAAGTAAATTCCCTCTCCCTCACACACACATGGGGACTTCGATTCTGCTCTCAAGCCCCTTGACTTCCTTCACTCACTTCCCCAAACCCAGACCTGCCCTCTCCAATCCCACCTCAATCCTCACTTACACAAAACCCATAAAAACCTTCAACTCCATATTTCTTCACAACCCTCAATTCTCTTCCAAACCCTTGAAGGCTTGCCAGAAAATTTTCGTCGTGGGAGAATCCGATGGAAGCGTCAGCAGCACAGAGGTCATCGTCGGCGAGGATTCAGCGGAATTTGAATTCTCCAAGCAAAAGATTTCATCGTGGTTGTATTTCAGTGGCATTTTGGCAGTCGTACTGTTTGTTCTTGACGTAGCTTGGATTGATAATTCTACTGGTTTTGGAAAAGTCTTTATCGAAGCTGTTTCGAGCATATCAGATAGCCATGAGGTGATTTAAAATTTATCTATAATAATTATGGTTTTCGTCTAGGATTAGGGGGTGAGATTTTTTCTACAGGCCATTAGGTGATCATTTAGTAAAATAAGTAGAAATTTTTTAAGCTATTGCAGTGCAGTTCTTCTTGTACTTTTAGAAACCTTTCTATCCATTTCGGAAACAGAATGAAAAAATAAAACTGTTTGTCAGTTTTGACATTACCTGTGATTATATTATGGCTGATTGAAATTATATCTGGTGGAAGCTGTGCAACTTTCTGTGGTATGATTGAAATTTCCATAGCAGTTGGGAAACACAAATTACGCTCGGAAACACATTTTTGGGAAAGAATTTAATCATTCAGAAATTGATTAAATCAGAACATGGCGTCTCTTTTGAGGTTACGGATGGATGTATCTTTGTTTACCTTAGGCAACTGTTTTTTTAGTGATTTGGGAAGGGGGTATCAAGTTAGTAGAAGAGTTGATTCTCCAAAAAGGAGGAAGATTCTATTTTTCGTTTCGTTAATCAGCGCATGGTCAGTTGCAATTGTTGTCACACGGTCATCATATGTGTTATAGAAGTGAAATGATATATCCTTTTGGTGCTACTTTGATGTTCCTTAATAGTTGCCTTGGAAATGTTCCCACATTCCACTCGCATTCTGTTACTCTTCCTGATCGTACTTCAAGTATTGTAACATTTCACACCTGCAATTGATGCATATGAAACAACACTTAGAGGTTGTTGTATGTGCCCTTCATCTTTTCGTTCTGGTCACTGAGGATTCTGTGGGCTAGTTTCTTCTTTGTGTTGATAGGCTGCTTATTACCTAAACCATTTTTTATGCAGGTTGTAATGTTGATCCTTACTCTTATTTTTGCGCTAGCCCACAGTGGATTGGCCAGTCTTAGAGACCCTGGTGAGAAACTCATTGGAGAGCGTGCTTTTCGTGTCTTGTTTGCGGGCGTATCTCTTCCATTGGCTGTTAGTACTGTTGTAAGATTCCAACCCATATGAAGGACCAAGTCAATTATTTAGTCCTGCTTGTTGACGGCCTTTGATCAATGGTTGTTCGTCAAGTTAATTGATGTTTCAAAGGGTTGTGATGCAGGTGTATTTCATTAACCACAGATATGATGGTGTTCAGTTATGGCAGTTACAGAGTGTTCCTGGTCTACATCAATTTGTTTGGCTCTCTTCTTTTATTTCCTTTTTTTTCCTCTACCCCTCAACCTTTAATTTGTTAGAGGTAGCAGCAGTTGACAAGCCTAAAATGCATCTTTGGGAAACTGGGATAATGAGAATTACCAGGCACCCACAGGTATATAATTTATTATCTTAATACTTATTTACAGTTGCTGTTAATCCTACAATCCTAGCATTTCGAGGAAACTTCCTTCGGTTGAACCTATGAAGTCGCATATGATACGATGTTTAAGGATTTAAACTAGCCTAATCTGGCAAACACGAGTTAGGGGAAATGGATAAACCTACCACCCATTCCTTTTTTTTCTTTAATGCCAATTTTGTGTTCACATCTCCTTTGGCCGACAAAGGCAGGAACACAAATGATATAAAAAGTGGATGTCCACTAATACTATTTCAATGAATATATTTATGAACTGTTTGAATTCTCTTTGTAATTGAATCCGTCAATCTAAAAATTTATATGGATAATTAGGTTAAAAATAAAGCATTTCAAATTGTTTTGGTGTCACTTGAAGGTAAAATTTGAGCAGCCACTGCTGAAGTTGGCTCCACCCAATTCGTTTCATGATACTCTTAGATCACCAACTTATGACCATTTACATTGTTGTTCATTTGATTTTTCATTATCATAATCAACATTATTCAGCACTATCTTGTCGGATAAAATTTACATGATTTTGTAAATCCAGCAATATTATTGATCATTGTACATGCTTTGAGAAAATAGACTCATGTCAAGCGCTAATTGAGAATACATATCACTACCATTTCACTTATTTTCGACGAATGATGTGCATGCACTGCTTTGATCTCACAATAGTTTATCAATCTGTTTGTTTGCTCTGCTAATCATGTTTTTGTTCGATACACAGATGGTTGGGCAGGTGATTTGGTGCCTGGTTCACACGATGTGGATTGGGAACTCAGTGGCAGCTGCAGCCTCGGTTGGCCTAATCGGGCATCATCTATTTGGCGTCTGGAATGGAGACAGGAGGTTGGCCATACGATATGGCGAGGCTTTCGAGGTAATGAAGAACCGAACAAGTGTCATCCCATTTGCAGCCATCCTAGATGGCCGTCAGAAGTTGCCCAAATATTACTGGAAGGAATTCGTTCGATTACCATACTTAACAATCACTGCATTAACTTTAGGTGCATACTTTGCACACCCACTTATGCAGGCTGGCAGTTTTGGGCTTCATTGGTAGGTTAACTCCGACTTTGTAGCAAACCAGAGAAAACGCTAATACAAAGTTGTATAATACTGCATGTATGTAGTGAAGCAGTGTGTTCACAGTTTCCTTTTTATGGATTCGGAAGAAAAAAATTCGACAATTGTCAAGATAGCCAAGTAAGAAGATGAAGAATTTGTCTCTCTTTCTGTATTTATGTCTTCTTATGCCTAGAAGCTGGGGATTGGCAATGGGCCGGGATAGCCCATTTTGAAAAACTATGGGCCATGTTCTAGTTGTTGGNGAAGATGAAGAATTTGTCTCTCTTTCTGTATTTATGTCTTCTTATGCCTAGAAGCTGAGGATTGGCAATGGGCCGGGATAGCCCATTTCGAAAAACTATGGGCCATGTTCTAGTTGTTGAGCCAGCCTTGATGGGCCTGTAGAGGATTGACCATCGGGTTTTCCTGATGGGTCTCAGTCAGTGGACCAGTTAATGAAACCAAGCCAGTTTGACATATAAATTACTCATTCAATTAAGGGGAAAAAAATTATTGCTCCAAAAAAAAAAAAAGGGGAAAATTACACTTGAATCCCTTGAAATTTGTCAATTAATCATTTAGATCTCCTGATATTTTAAAGGGCTAATTGCAAGTTGTACCTNCAAGCCAGTTTGACATATAAATTACTCATTCAATTAAGGGGAAAAAAATTATTGCTCAAAAAAAAAAAAAAGGGAAAATTACACTTGAATCCCTTGAAATTTGTCAATTAATTATTTAGATCTCCTGATATTTTAAAGGGTTAATTGCAAGTTGTATCCCGAAAGATAGTTCGAATCTCAATTTAGATTTTCAAAGATAAAAAATTTTAATTTGTACCCTCAAAGATAGAAATTTGTATCAATGTGCACCTAAAGTTAAATTGATAAATTATCCTAGATCTCCTCATGCTTATTATTTAATCATTTGAACCATTTCACATTTAGAATATTACTCTTACATCTCATGACGTTTGTGTTCGTATAACACGTAATCTCTTTTTATTGATATCTGTTAATGTAATCGTTAAAAAATATAATTTTATTCTAATAAAAATTATAATTTTATATTATCCTTTATTTTGGGAGTCCGATATACTCTAAAGTTCAAAACCAAACTTATCATTTGAATGTCCAATAGAATGTAGATATTTATATAATATTTTTATATCCAATGCTATATATCATTCAATGTGCAACTTTTTATTCTATTAGACATTCAAATGGTAAACTTGATTTTGAACTTTATAATATATTAGACCCATAAAATAAAGAGTAATATGAAATTATAATTTTTTATTATGATAAAATCATATTTTTTAACAGTTATATTAACAAATATTAACGAAAAGGGGTTACGTGTTATATGTGCACAAACGTCATAAGATGTAAGAGTAATATTTTAGGAGTTGGAATGTAATTAACTAATGGATATACTAACCAACATTAACTGCAAGAGGTCTATGTGTTATGCATGTATAAATCTTGAAGAGTCTTTGTAATGTTTTAAATATAAGGGTTCTAGGTGAATAAGTGACAAACTTTAGGAGTCTAAGTGTAATTTTTCCTTCATTTCTTCTCGTAAGTCTTTTCCTTTGAAGCTGTAATAAATCAGAATCTAGGAAGGAATCCGACATATTTAGATCACCATATTTAGATGGTCGGTTAATTGGTAATGATGATAACATCATTCCCAACACTTATTTTCGAGAGTATGCTGTTGAGCATCTGTACCAAACATTCTACATTACTGCTGATTTGAAGGTGAAACCACTTGCTGTTGAATGTTGATCCCAAACAGGTTACACGACACAGATCAAATAGGTTGCACGAGTCGTGATCGTGTCGTGTATCCTTCAGTTGAGCCAGCTCCTCGTAGTTTAATGCAAACCCCAGAAATAGAATTTGTGATTTGAAGGTGACACCACTTCCTGTTGATGCCAATTAGGTAACACGGGTCGGGTCGTGTTGTCGTTTAACCTTCAGTTGAGCCAATGCAAACCCCAGAAGTAGAACCTTGTTTGTTCTTGATTAACACATACAATGCACAAGCATTTGTATGCAATCATATATTATAAAAGCAACACAAAATCTCAGTGCAGAAACACACACACAGGAGATATATTCTCCAAGAGCCAAGAGCTATCTATCTTCAACCCACACCATACTGATACAACCAAAATGCATTCTTCAGACTTCTCACATAACACACAATGGAATTCAAGCCAAAAAGCAATCCAAAGACAATGATACTAAGACACTTGCAAAACCCACAAATGATACCTGCTATTTAGGGGCACAAACAGCTGTAATCACAGCCCATGATTGATTTGTTAAAGCCAAAAGGAGCTTTCCTGGCAGTTAATGAGACAAAAAAAATGAAGCATAAGCTCTCTAATAAGCTCTGCATTCAATATGCAAGGTCAAAGTGAACACACTTGCAAGATAGATCAATAGGAAGGATCCTTTAAATGAATTCATTTTCAAAACAAAAGTCTAATAATATACCACTATCAAGGAAACATAAATTGTATACCCTTAAATTCTTAACTACTTCCTCCTTTTCGCACACTGCTCCACAGTTTACAGGGATGTTGACCAGTTCAGCAATCTATACAAACGCACAACATCTACTTTTCCTGCTTTTTGTCGAAATCGCTATGTATACCCACCCACCATAACCTATCACCAACATGAACATTTGGTGCACGGGCATGAACAATTTGTGCACGAACACGAACATTCAGGGGAACAGGAAGAACATTTTGTGGACCTGCATGAACTTTTCTTGCAACAGCATGAACATCTCAAGCAGCCAGGTCTTAAACATACCAGGCATTTGGGTTGGCATTCTGGGCATTTTGGCCGCCAGGAACATTTCAAGCAGCCAGATTTTGAGCATTCTAGGCATTTGGGTAGCCTGCATTTGATCTTCCAGCACCTATTGGTAGCACTTGTGCTATTCCCATATGACCTTTTTGGCATACGGAGACTCTGCCGGATATTTTTGAGGCGAACTGCAGTGGTCATGTTCTCCATTTCTTGGATAAACCTGCAAAGATGGCGGATGTAATCTGGGTAGAGCTCCAAGTTGCAGTGCCCACCTCCTTTAATCCACAAGGGCTCATAAGGTTCCCTAGCCATTTTCCATAGTCCATTACCATGTAACCAATTAACTACCTCATCCTCTGTACCCTGCAAAATGTTTACCAAAACCCACACGAAAGTTTAGTGCCTATGAAGTGAGGGTGTGACCTA
>CAUOFW020006168.1:4064184-4096124 GCA_963454935.2 Ilex paraguariensis | reverse complement strand
GGGGGGGGGGGGAGGGGGGATAGAAACATCTGAACTCTTTTAGCACACCATCCATTGGACTTCCATTCCAATAAAGCCATTTGACAGGATTCTTTAAACAGAAAGTTGAAAACCTCAGGTTTTCACAAAACCAGCGACTGACCTTATAAATATCCAAACACAGTGTGAACTTCACATGGCAAAGCACACGAAGACCAGAAAGAATAGCACTATGTAGAACCACGCCTCTCAGCCTTGGCAACTGAGCTGCCAAGTGCAGTGTTGGTCCACTTCCGACTGACTGTCCATACAGAATCAAGTCTTCCTGGCTAACTCCGTATTCAGTCTGAAGACACTCATATACTGCCTCTATGTCTGCATAGGTATCGTATTCACTTGGCTGAATCACAAAAAAAAAAAGAAACACGGATAGCATTACTTCATTGATTAAGAAAAAAAACTAAGAACTTTCTGAATTAATGAAACACAAGGAGTAAAGAATTCCAAAATGGTAAGCCGGTTTGAGTATTCACGAGGACAAAAGGTCTAAAACTTTCCAGTCAGCAGTAAAAACTTTGCAAAAAGAAGAAAAAACAACTTGATTGGATGATACACCAAAGTCATCCACTTAGAGGTTGTTTTTCCTAGACTGTTACTAATTGATTCTAGCCCGATCATTGCGACAAAAGTTATCCAAATCAAAGCATTCAAAACCCACCTCTAATTTGTTTAAGTTCATGGTCCATGAATGGATGATAACTCCATCATTTGCCAAAAAAAGACAATTTTTACATTGATTTCTAAACAAATATAGAATGATACCATAAGCCCTTTTCCCTCCATAAATAAGTTCACTGGTTTCCTGAGCCCTTGCCCTTCCATTCTTCGCCACCAATTCATACAAATTTCCTGAATTTACCTGAAGTAATACTAATGTCTTGTGTATTCTGTCACTACCACGGGGTCACCATCATCATACGACAACCAAATCATTCGTGGTCATGTTTGTCATTAAGACCCAACTCAGTTGCCTACTTCCTAAAAGCAAAAAGTTTCAATATGGGGTGGCTATATTAAACAGCACATTTCTCTCCCTTAATGCACAACACATAAAGCAGCCTAGGGCTGCAGACCATGGTATTAAGAAGTAGGAACAAAACTTGGTATTCAAAACAGAAACACAAAGATACAATGTCGCACAGTTAATCTAAAGGGACTGAAAATGGCAATCTACCTTGCCAGTAGAGGCTCCATAACCGGAATAATCGTATCTGCAAATAAAAGGTGAGGTGAAAAGGATCAAAAAGATACTCATTTACTTAGATGATAGTGCAGAAAAAGACAATTTAAAAAGTGGGTAATTGCATTGCAATGAACCTAAAGAAAGTGTCAGACCCAAAAGTAAAACCTAAACTCAGAATAGTTCATCATTATATCACCAATAAAATTGATGAACTTCATCAGTTAGCACAGAAAATTGATTGACGAACTTCCAGAATTTATGAAGAGCCACAGATTCATTGAAAGATGCGGAAGAAGTTGGATAAAGCGAATTTGCAGAACCAAGTACAGTGCAATGACAATACAAATCAATTATACAGGACTACAATAATGTGAGGGTAAAAGATAAATATTACAGTCCACCAGTACAACTCTGAAGAAGGGAATTGAACAATGTGGCACCAGTAAAAAACACAGTAGTAAAAATCTCTATTTTTTCCTTTTATTTTCTGGTTGTCTGTCACCAGTAAAATTATTCACTTTTTACAAAGGCAACGAAAAATGAAAAACATGAAAAAAGGTGTAAAAGAACTGGTAACAACGAGAGAACTGTACCAACACTACTTTATAAATTCTTTAATATTAAAAAAGGAAAGCCCATTAGCCACCGGACAGAATTCTCCTAGATTCATCAGGCAGAAACATGAAATTAGGCCATAATTATATTATTTTACAGATCTAAGCCTACCAAACCCAAAAACAGAAAAAATTTGGATAAAAAACAATCTTAAAACTTAAACATCATGAATCTGACAAAAATCCATTAGATCCACTCTACACACCTAGAGAGAGAGATAAACACCGAAACCAGCTAAACTTTTACAGGAAAGGAGGAAAAAAGTGACCTTTACCAACCCATTGAGAGAGAGAGAAAGAGAGAGTTAGAGAGAGAGACCCGTATCTAACAAACCATAGTATCTATGAGCTTCACCATATTCAAATCAAAACTTTCACTAATCCAAACAAAATCTTCAAACCCACGAGACTAAAAGGAAAAATAGAAAAACAACGGATAAATAAATCTAAATAAAGCTACACACAAACACCAAAATCCAAGTGAAGACATGCGAGAACAGACCCCATGAGATTGACTCTGAGATTGGCTTTGAGCTGAACAAAGAGGTCATAGAGCTGTCCCAGATCAGCCGCATTTCCATGAGAGTAGAGAACTGTGAGCCTCGCATAATGGTTCTTCAAATAGAAAGCAACGATTTTGTTGCCTCTCTTTGTATCTAGCAACAACACATCCAAAGAACTATCATCCAAAGATATCGGCATCGACGACGTCGTCGAGACCGCCGCGAGCCTCCCGTCCTCGCGCTTCTTCACCTGATAAGTCGCCGGCGACGGTGGAAAGAAGGCAAACTTCGCCGCCAGTTGAGAGATGAGACAACCCATTTTGCACCACCCCAAGAACAAGGTCTCCGGAGACCCAACTCATGAATGCATGTGTGTGTTGTTTTGGAGATAGAGAGAGAGTGAGAGAGACAGAGAGAGAGAGAGAGGTTGATTGGGCTTCTGGGTTTGTTTGGAAGTGGGGAATGAGCTGATTTCTGAAAGGTTTTCGAGCCTATGATGAAGAGACTAGAGAGGGGGAGAGAGAGAAAGAGAGTTGCAGAGAGGTGGTTAAGAGTTGGAGTTTTCTAGGGTTTTGTACTCTGAATGTTTGGCTAAATCTGTGTAAGATGAGATCATGTCTGCGAGAAGGTGTTAAGGCGTTGTGGGTGCTGTGGAGTGCATTGTGAAGGGTGGCAGGAGAGAGAGGGGGGGGAGAGAGAGAGAGAGAGAGGTACACTGTGCCTTAACTTCAAGAACTGAGATTCATAACTTCATATTATGTGTCAGTTTTGACAGTGTGGGGGCCAAATATGTCACTCTCTCAAGCCAAGTTCAACTACATAAAAGACATACACAGCCACTCGACGGACATTTATGCCAAATCACTTTGTGTGTACAAAGATACTCAGCCTGCTAGTGTTGATTTTTTTTTTTTTTCNCAGAGAGGTGGTTAAGAGTTGGAGTTTTCTAGGGTTTTGTACTCTGAATGTTTGGCTAAATCTGTGTAAGATGAGATCATGTCTGCGAGAAGGTGTTAAGGCGTTGTGGGTGCTGTGGAGTGCATTGTGAAGGGTGGCAGGAGAGAGAGGGGGGGAGAGAGAGAGAGAGAGGTACACTGTGCCTTAACTTCAAGAACTGAGATTCATAACTTCATATTATGTGTCAGTTTTGACAGTGTGGGGGCCAAATATGTCACTCTCTCAAGCCAAGTTCAACTACATAAAAGACATACACAGCCACTCGACGGACATTTATGCCAAATCACTTTGTGTGTACAAAGATACTCAGCCTGCTAGTGTTGATTTTTTTTTTTTTTCCAACTGTCGGGCTGTTTGAATCATCCTTATGAGTATTTTAATTAATTTTTTTTATTTAGTTAAAATTCACATCAAAATTAAAATATTCAAAAAAAATAAAATTTTCAAAGTTTGACTCCAAAAAATTGTCAACATATAAACGTTTGGATTATAATTCATCTATATTATTACTTGAGCTACTCCCTAAATTTATGGACGTTGATGTTTGGCCTTCCAAAATGACTTTTCCGGTAATAAAAAATGAATCCNTAAAATATTCAAAAAAAATAAAATTTTCAAAGTTTGACTCCAAAAAATTGTCAACATATAAACGTTTGGATTATAATTCATCTATATTATTACTTGAGCTACTCCCTAAATTTATTGACGTTGATGTTTGGCCTTCCAAAATGACTTTTTCGGTAATAAAAAATGAATCTNATTATAATTCATCTATATTATTACTTGAGCTACTCCCTAAATTTATGGACGTTGATGTTTGGCCTTCCAAAATGACTTTTCCGGTAATAAAAAATGAATCCTACCCAAAAAAAATTAACCGACGCAGCTAAAAAAATTAAAATTTTATATATGCAGGTAAATGGTTATCAAATCGTTAAAGTTTTTAATAGATGTATATAATTTCACGAATACTTTTGGTTTTAACACTTTTTTTTTATCATGTTTTAACACCTGAATTGAATGAAAATCAACCTTTGAAATAATTTTAAGAGTTTAAAAATTAAATTGAGATAATTCAAAATTACAAAACATAGACACATCACATAAGTATATTTAGCCAAAAGTTATAAAATTCATTACCTACACTTTGCATATATGCATATGTAATGTATGTGGCAAAAGGAATTCAATACAGAAACAACTTATGATTGTTGGGTACATGGTTAGAATAAGACAAGCCCATTGATAAGAGCACCACAGAGCACATGTACACCTTGTATGGCAATGGTTTTGAAAATTAAAAGTGAGGCACCATTTCTAGAACAACATCCAATTACACACACCTCACTTGAGCAAAGTTCAAAAAAACTTTTGCATCTACTTATTTGTTTCTCTAGAATTCCCTTTTCCCTTTTCTTTATTCTTCTTTTTTTTTCCTTTCCCTTTTCAATTAAGGAATGTTTATGATACTACATAATGATTCTAAATTCCTAATTAGCTTATCCTCTCAAGACAACCAAAACTCTCTCAAAAAATTTCTTAGAGATACTTCAAAGACTTCTTTGTTGGCGGGTGTGTGCATGTGGAGAGAGAGAGAGAGAGAGAGAGAATATTAATCATTTTCTCACCACATTTACTTTGAAATGCATCTAGTTTGGAGAGAGAGAATATTAGTCATTTTATCACCATATTTAGTTTGAAATGCATCTAGTTTGGATTTTATATCATATATAGTAGGTGTAACCACATCATCACACATATGTTGCTTACTCAAAAGATCAAACAAATTAGTTAGATTGAATACAAATGTTAACACATTTTATCTTGGATTCTCCGACTTCAAGATATTAACTTGTGAAAAATTTCATTTTATATACGTTAGCAGAATTAATCATCGACATCCTTCTTATTGACATACGAGCCTTTATCATCTCTAATCATTACATAAATGTTACATTTTTGAGTTAAAAAAAATGTACCCTATATCTTTTAAAATGGTCGTTAGTTCACAAAATTTCTATTTTTGCAAGGTTTGAAAATGACCAAATCTACGTAACATTAACTTTAAATATAGAGAGATTGTCTCACTAATTTTAACTCAACACATAATGTCACAAAGCGTGTGTTTTTGCATAATTATTAATTACGCTTACAGTGAATAACGACAAATTGATAAAATGTCACTCCTAGATGGTGTTTTTTCGAAGCAATTTATTTTTTTAGTTATAGGATGTTTAAATTTGTTCTGATTATTTTGTCAAACTCTGATATTAATTATCGTAGTTCAAACTAATTTAAAAATATATATTTTCCGAAGAATAAAGATGATTGATCGTTAAGAAATACGGGAAGTATCAACCGTAAGATCACTTGTAAGAGGGTAGGGTTGAGTGGTCTTCTAATTGTCCAAAACCAGTGAGTCTTACCAAATCCCCGAAGTGGGCCACTGGGCTTCCGTTCCAAACAGAACTCCTCCTCGCTACGTCCAATCTTATCTTATCTGGAACACAGCCAATTGACCTTACGGACAGACCTGAATCTGTTTCCAAACGCTCCAAAAATGGGGTCCCACAACTTCCCAACCTGACTCCAACAAGTGGGTTTCTGTCTGCTGCATCTGCATCTCCTACCTCAACGCTGCACTCTCACTTCAGTTCACCCCGTGAGAGGCACGTGGGCCCACCGGTCCAATGTCAGGTCTTAGCTTTGATGTGTTGGATCATAATGATTTGGGCTTTGACTTTGAGAAAATCTTTAGTGATATTGGGTCCAGTAGATCACTACGAAAAAGGGGCCCATTTTGTATTGATCAACTTACCAACTATATTCCCGTCTTAGATATTATGCATCTCATGACCATTACGACTTGATGTGTCTCTCTTCCTTCTATTGCCACGTGTAAACATGGGGCTGGTCCTATGCTCAAAATGCCAGTTTGGAGATAATCTTGCGTNCATGTGGAGAGAGAGAGAGAGAGAGAGAGAGAGAGAATATTAATCATTTTCTCACCACATTTACTTTGAAATGCATCTAGTTTGGAGAGAGAGAATATTAGTCATTTTCTCACCATATTTAGTTTGAAATGCATCTAGTTTGGATTTTATATCATATATAGTAGGTGTAACCACATCATCACACATANGTTTATGGCCACTGGTGTGTTGTCACATGCACCGATGCAAATTTATTTTTGTACCCCCAAGAATAAGAGATTGAAAAAGCAAGACAGTAATACTATTTGAATTTAAAAATTTGTTAACAAAATAATGTAATTTTATAGGAACTATTGAATCAACATCAAATTTCAATGCATAATCGTGCNGTTTATGGCCACTGGTGTGTTGTCACATGCACCGATGCAAATTTATTTTTGTACCCCAAGAATAAAAGATTGAAAAAGCAATAGAGTAATACTATTTGAATTTAAAAATTTGTTGACAAAATAATGTAATTTTATGGGAACTATTGAATCAACATCAAATTTTAATACATAATTGTGAGTGGATTGGCTTAAACCAATGAATAATTGTGAGCCCCGAGGGTATATCTTAATGACCACGAGGGCTAGAGCTCGGAGCTCTTAATATCAAATCTATTTTGAATAATTTATCTACACATAAATTTAGATTATCTCGAGAGATTAATTAGATCCTTTAATAGATTTAAATATTATTGATATCTCAATTTTATGAANAACTCAACACATAATGTCACAAAGCGTGTGTTTTTGCATAATTATTAATTACGCTTACAGTGAATAACGACAAATTGATAAAATGTCACTCCTAGATGGTGTTTTTTCGAAGCAATTTATTTTTTTAGTTATAGGATGTTTAAATTTGTTCTGATTATTTTGTCAAACTCTGATATTAATTATCGTANAATAATTAAGATTAGTGGGAAATTGGGTGGGAGAAGTTATATAATTTTTTTTATTATTTTTGTTATGTTTTTATAATGATAAGCGACTGAGATTCTCTATAATNAATAATTAAGATTAGTGGGAAATTGGGTGGGAGAAGTTATATAATTTTTTTTATTATGTTTTTATAATGATAAGCAACTGAGATTCTCTATAATATATATATATTTTTAAATTTTCTTCTTGACACATTATTCATTATACATTCAAGTGAATCTCATTATATACAAGTGGATCCCTCACTCATAAATGGTAGATTACGTGTTAAGGAATGAATTGAAGAGAAAATGTACTGAAGAAGATTTGGATTCTATAATTAAATTCAATAATATGAGTAATTTCTCAAATGCTTATATCAGATTACCAAAATAAATAAATGGTTTATATGTCATTGTCTTCACTACTCTCTTATAGGTGAAATTCATAAATAATTTGGCTTTATGTTTGATAAAAAGGATAAAAAAAATAGGGAGGATAGAAAATAAGATAGATAAACTTTTCATCTATAGAGGAAGGAAACAATATTTTTTTTTCATTGTGTTTGGTATGATTGATGTTAAGTTAGAGGGATAGATTTTTTTATTGTTTGATATAAGAAGAAGAAAAATAAAGGAAAACAAAAAATATATAAAGATAATTTACTATTATGCCCTCATATATAAATTTAATTTACCATTATTTTTTAGTAAAGCTAAGAAGAATTGAAAAGGAAAAAAAAGTAGCATGTGTAATTTTGTCTTATCCACAAAAAAATTCAATGTTGAGATGATTGCATGGGTTACCAAAGTTTAGTTGAAAGAACATTATAAAATTGTGCCTTTATGTTCATGGTAATTGAACAATGGTCATAAAGATTAGGGGTGTAATTTAGATAGGTTAATCTAAGCTCAATCCAAAAAAATAGAACTTGGATTAAAGTTTTTAAAACATGGAAAGAAAAACCATTGAATTCGAACCATATTCGAGTTGAGGTTTTGAGTTCACGGGTTCAACCCAAACCCAGACAGAAATATATATATATATAATGTAAAGTGTTTTTCTTGAATTTTTTTTCACACCCAAAATTTATTCCAAAATTGAACATGAATTCTGAGTCCGAATTAATTAACCCATACCAATCTAAAATTAACTTGGAGAATACTCGATTATAGTATTTCGATTGAAAGTCTAGATTTAACAATTTTACAACTTGGATTGAGTTTGANTTTTTAGTAAAGCTAAGAAGAATTGAAAAGGAAAAAAAAGTAGCATGTGTAATTTTGTCTTATCCACAAAAAAATTCAATGTTGAGATGATTGCATGGGTTACCAAAGTTTAGTTGAAAGAACATTATAAAATTGTGCCTTTATGTTCATGGTAATTGAACAATGGTCATAAAGATTAGGGGTGTAATTTAGATAGGTTAATCTAAGCTCAATCCAAAAAAATAGAACTTGGATTAAAGTTTTTAAAACATGGAAAGAAAAACCATTGAATTCGAACCATATTCGAGTTGAGGTTTTGAGTTCACGGGTTCAACCCAAACCCAGACCGAAATATATATATATATATATATAATGTAAAGTGTTTTTCTTGAATTTTTTTTCACACCCAAAATTTATTCCAAAATTGAACATGAATTATGAGTCCGAATTAATTAACCCATACCAATCTAAAATTAACTTGGAGATTACTCGATTATAGTATTTCGATTGAAAGTCTAGATTTAACAATTTTACAACTTGGATTGAGTTTGAATTATCCTCTAATAAAAATATTCAAGTAAATGTATAAAAATGAATAACTAAACAAGAATCTAGCTGGCAACCCACTTTTGGGCGGATTCAAAATGGTGGGCCCAATGAAAAAAAAAAATTCATTCAAATTTTCTTTTCATCCAATTTTCCTTTCAAATCAAGGATGAAAAATTATTTTTTCCTCTCACTTTTCCATCCACCCAATTTTCAATCCTATCAAATAGCCTATTAATTTTTAGATAATAGATAATCAACAATATAAGGGTAGATAACCCACATGTACTAGTCAGTCATTCTTAAACTCATAGTGCCATTGAAAATAATTAAAGAAAAGTATATTGAAAATGATTGATATTCTCATGAGTATTGTACTATTTATGTTTTCGTAAACACCTCGCATCATGACTTACAACCTATTTAACTAGTTAAAGATTTTTCTATTGATTTTAAATTCCTCAAGAACTTTAATATATTACCGAGGGNACTAGTTAAAGATTTTTCTATTGATTTTAAATTCCTCAAGAACTTTAATATATTACCAAGGGGGGGAGGGGGTATTGAAGCTATAATCCAAATTGGGAATCTAAAGATTTCTTAGTTGTAATAGTGCAACGACACCAGTGGCAAACCCGATAATTTTACATATTATAATATTGATACTTATACGATCTCAAAAACTATACTAAGTGCACTGTTCTGTTCATTAGAATGTGAGATGATTCTATAACCTCGTGCACACAACATTAATCTACTAATTCAAGTACACAAAACAATGGCATGCCTTGACAAGGTGCCCTATCAGCCATTCATGGGGACAAGAGAGAGATGTACAGTCTATGTTTTAGAGTGAAGAGTCTCTTTGTTATTGGCCTCCTCTTCTTGTTATTATCAATCAAAACAGACAGAAGAACATAAAGGAAAGTGTGTTTTCTTTCTTTTTGGTGGCGTAAACAAATTGAAAAGACAAATTGGCGCAAATAAATTATAAATCTCTTGGAGTCAGGTCATCATCACCGAGCACATTGATTGATGCACATTTACTAAAGTGACTTTTGAACGAGACCTACCGACTTAGGAACAGTTACTACTCAAATGAGTGTACCTGAAACGAAGTTCTAATCTGTAAATAGATCTATTATAACTATTCGATTTCAATCAAATAGTTTTGGATCTGTCTCTACATCTGAAGTATTCGTAGCCGAATATGGAACTCAATATCAATATGAAACTTGAAGGGGTGCTTCATAGCTTTCATTGACACTGCTAGTCTTGTCGTAAATGACATGTTTTTGATCAGATCGAAGAGAAAATTAGTCAAGGTGTGCATAAACTTATTCAGACAATTCTAATCATTGAACAAAAAAAAATATAAAATTGAAAAGATGCTGTGGGTAAAGGGCTTGTGATCTTCCCAGGGCATAAGAAACAAATATCAAAAAAGAGGGGGAACATAGGCAAAGTTGTAAGTTATTTATGGCACAAGACATTTTTGTCTGGGTAAAAGTTTTGAGCCAGATTCGAAGGACAGTTCATTGATTTTTCTTCTTACCACGTGAGCCTCACCCCTTTGCAGATTTTTTTTTTTTTTTTTCAATTTTGTCCATAGATGGTCGGATAGCCGGTTTAAAAGTCAAGCTACATTCGGGCTAAAGTCTGGAATTTTCAGAAACCAATTTGAACCCGATTCCAATTCATTAAATCGCATTCTTCCTGCATTAAACTCTAATTTTAACCCTAATCGTAGAACCCTGGAGACGAAACCAAGAACTGAGCCAAATTTCGTTTTCTGAGTTGTAACCTTAAATTTTTTACTCTTGTATTTTTATCACAAAATTACAAAATAGAAAAATTGTTAGAATTATTTTTGTAATTAATTGATTCTATAAAATTTTATATAATCTCAACCTAATTCTATGGTCATCAAATATTAAAGATCAAAATTTATAAGCGACAAGAAAAGGAGGAGGTCAAACTATAAAATCATATCATGAGTTCTTTAATGCAACTTTAAGCTTAGGATAAAATGTAATAACCCTAATCCTTAGTTTAATTCATTAGACTTATGATCTGTTTGGTACGATAGAAAAATGGAAAGATGAAAAGTTGAAATGATAAAAAATTAGAAGGATAAATAAAACATCATCTTTGGTAAAGAAGGATAGAAAAATAAATGGATTAACTTTCCTTCTAACTTACCAAAATCAATCCCTTTAAAATCGAAAGAAAAGTGGATGAAAAATTTATTATTTATGTTGAGATATATCTTATATGTCTATATATCTTTTTATATATACATATATTATGTATACATTAATTTCATATAAAAATGAAATGATAAAATATGTATATATATATATATATATATATAATTTTAAAAATAAATTTAAAAATTTTAAATTTTAAATTAAAAAAATATTTTCNTATATATATATATATATATATATATATATATATATATATAATTTTAAAAATAAATTTAAAAATTAAAAATTAAAAATTTTAAATTAAAAAAATATTTTCCTTTCTTAATTAGGGGTGAAATTTTTTGACTAACAAGATGACAAAACTTGAACTCGACACGAATTTTATGATATGAACTTGATTAACTTGAGCACAACATGATATGAAAATAAACAGATCAACTCGTTACTTGACACGACATAATTAGTTAAATGAGTTGAATTAGATGTGACTAATGTTCGACATAAACCAATAATGACTCGATACTAATCTGACTCGATTGTCACCCCTGATCTTAACCAACACAAAAAAAAAAAAAAAAAATTAATCATTTTTATTTTTCATCCATCCAACCAAACACAAGGAAAAAAAAGTGTATCACTCCTACTTTTCTTTCTTTAATGATAGAAAATATATTCTATCCTTTCTACATTTCATCCATCCTACCAAACAGAGCAATCGGATAATTGATATCGTGGAACAACACAAAAATCCATTCCGTAGATGCAAGCATTTTTCTAAGAGATAAGACCGTTTAGTATCCAAAAAAATTTGAACTAGTAAAAAAATGCATCTTCNAGATGCAAGCATTTTTCTAAGAGATAAGACCGTTTAGTATCCAAAAAAATTTGAACTTGTAAAAAAATGCATCTTCAAGATGTCCATTCTAGAGAAATTCTTGGGGCAGGCTTCTTAAAAAAAAAAAAAAAATGCGCCTGGGTTGTTCTGCTACCTCCTACTAACACCCATCATATAACACTCAACCCAGTACCACTAGCGCGGGATGAACTCTTATCCATTGGACTGTCACCTAGTCAGTATTATGGATTCTTCAATTATTTTCTTCCAGACATCATAGTGAGCTAGTCTTGGGCCTCATGAATTGTTCGACAACAGCTCGAGTGCTGTACATTGGACAGGCAAGCCCGAACCATATCCCAACAAAGTTCTTAGGGCCAAACCGAACTTTTATGGTTTTCAGAATTATTATACATAAAATAATCTAGTAAGCTTTTCACAAAAGAGAAAATAAAATAAAATAAAACAAGTTAGAGAATATTCATATTCAAAAAAGAAAAGAAAAGAAAATCTTGAAAACAAAAATTGATACAATTTACATGTAGATTGCTTATTTATGACTAGATTGACTATTCATAGAAACTAAGAAAAAAACTGTACAGAGCTTACCTCAGATAAATCTTTGGAAAAACCCCGACTTCTGGTGGATTCATCTTTGTCAAAAAGTGAGTACGGTAAAACCTTAATGAAAGAGGCACACCTCACTGTTAAGTAGCAATATGAGCAGAAAGCATCAAGCCTTTCTATACATTCTTTAGATTGAATGGTAAAACGGACTTCAAGTCGAGGAGCTATACAGTCGTGTCAAAAGATTTGTCTGCAATATATATCATGCCAAATTCCAGCTCTTTAGCTCTTCCATTGATCCAAGTGTGTGACTTCTATGCTTCCAGGTTTTGAAAACGAGAGCGGGAAGCAGGTCAACTGGATCTATTTTCACATATTGGCCAAAATTCCATGCAAAAAAAAGGTAATTAAAGCATGCCAATTTCACTCCACAAGAAGGCAAATATATGCACGGTTGTCTTCTTAAACCTAACTTTCAAGTAAAGTCACGAGGGATAAAAAAAATACCTGATTACAAAGTAGCAGGGTATGGAAAAGGTACAATTAGTTCACTAGAGCCATGATTGTGACAAGGAGACAGTTGGAGTAGATGCCTTTAGACCTTTTCTGCCATGTATGGCGGAGTTTAGCACGGTGTATTGCTGGTTGACAGAATCAAACAGAGCCTGTGTATATGCTACCTTAGCCTACAACAGGAAAACCATCTATTAGAAATAAAAATGGTTTAGATCCCCATTCCTGTCCCCTCCCACTCCTCCTTTCCTCTCCCTTCTCTCCAACCCCATCACAGAGAAGTTAGTTAGAGAAATATATCAAGATTCTAAGAATTGACAAAAGGGAGAGAGAAGGCCTCCTTCTCTCCAAAAAACTAATTGTTATATTTAATAGTATAAACATGCGTAATTCAGCAAACTCATTGAAATGAAGAGCATTTGTCCATATTCCAGAGTAATAGTAGGAAATGCCCCGGAACTAAATGCTTGGCAAGCAAAGCAAAAATTAGTGATCGAGGTTAACATGGGCAGTACTGCAGCTAGGACAACTAATAACCAAAAAAGTTATGTCAGAACGACGACACAAAGAAACAACTCTCTTAAGCCAAAGTTGAGTACTTTCAGTGCATCCAACTCAAAACCAATTGACAATGAGTGGAGAGACGCCGCAAGCATATCGACCAACCTTGGGTGATCCTAATCATTTGAGTGGATAGACGCCTACGGAGCACATGCAGTCTGACCAAATGCCAATGGCTCCATGTCTGAAATGTATTCCTAGCTCTTGGACACCAACCAATGCAACTTAGATGTTTTCGATTTTGTCATATGGAAGAAAAGGGTGACGAAAAGTGATGAGATAAACTCCTTGTGCTCAACCCAAGATCTCATAAATAATACGCCAAGAGAGCAAGCAGACACATCTTTCAGGACAACCCATTTAAATTTGAAGCCGTGCAAAAATATTAAAAACTAAGAAACAAAATTGACCTTAGACAACCAAGTTGAACTCCACAATTTGTTTGATGTGGCTTGAGACCTAGTGATGGAAACTACAAAATCGAATAAAAGTACATGAATTTTCAAGTGGGACATTTTAGGTGGCACCTATATTTAGGGTCTTGTAATGGAAGAATCAGTTTTGGGATTATTGAACAGTTTTTGCAATTCATGATCTGGCATTGTTCACCAGCGAAACACAGAACATAAAAAGATTCTAAATTACATCCCGATGTTCTTTCTGACTAGTAATTACAAAAAAAAAAACTAATAAAACACTGAAAATTGCATGTTAAAACTGTATCTTTACCTTTTTCATTATCACTTTTCAAATTCCTAGGGCCTTATTTATTTAGTTTACTTCACTTTGATGGGAGATGACCTTCTCCCAATTCAAAGAAGGAAAAGTGGCACAAATCTCAAAAATGATAAATGTAAGTTCAAGAAAGAGTATATTGGACCCATGAGGATGGGTGAGCAGCATATTATATATAACTAACCTCTTCAGTGTTGCCACAAGCAGCAGCGATTTCATCGAAACTGATTTTGGGTGCCACTGATATTCCAGTCCCGTGAAAGGACATCACTCGTTTCTCTCCTATTTCTTTTTCTACCTGTGAAGATCGATTTTGTTGTGAGAAAAGAAATAAATGAAGTCAATCAGTAGAAAGAACATACCTGGGGTGGAGGGGGCATAATGTCATAGCACAATATTGCGAAGGGATATATATGACCAGGAACACCAGCATGCTCTGTAAGCCTTCTCATATTGTCCACCGAAGAAGAATCAAAAGGTGCCTGAACTTGCATCACAGCACAATAGAATAAAGACGGGATTGGCTAATCAAACCACAAGAACAAGAGTCACACCCTATGATGTTGTAAAACAATCGCTGAAAGTCATAAATAGAGAAAAAAAAGAAGTAACAAATACAATCGCTACCACCAATGTTTACAATAGCAAACCTCATGCAGCCACAGGAATCAGAGGCCATTATTTAATAGTTCCCAAAAAATAATCCTAATGGTATAAAAGGAAAACATAATGCAGCAAGTGATACAATCCATTCGTCTAATCATATACAATTAACTTTGATAATATATCAGGGTTAAGTAGCTGGAACAGAATGGAAATAATCATCATCTTCCCAGTCAGGGACACAAGGAAAGGGACATGTTTCCACACTCAAATCTGGCTAAAATACGAATGCCATCATGAAAACGAAATTCATTATCTTTCTGCCTGGTTGGAGACACCTGTTTGTCAAAGTAGATTGACATGATGTGGGAGAGGAATAGCCCTAAGTTTGATACCTATTAAGGAGCTCATTTCCTGGATGGAAGAACACAGTAATCGGGCAAGACATAGAAGTCTATTGAAATCACTTAAGAAAGACTCTCTTTTTTGCCTGCTTTTGAGCCCACTGGAAGTCACTTCTTTCTTTCTCACCCCTTTTCAGTCCTTGAAGCTCTTTTATCCGTGCTTTGCAATCTTTCACACAATTATATTTTACTTCTATAATAAAAACGCCTGTTTTGACAGCATCCAAGAGCATGTGACTTGACTATAGCATATCCCACTCATATTTTATCATGTTCAACATATATCATATCTTCTGCAGTATCAATATAACATGGCATGGAATTATTGTTAGAACAACTTATACCCATTGACAAGGATATGATATAACACCACAGAATTGCAGTTTTCAAAGGAAGTGTTTCTTTTTTCTTTTTTTTTTTTCCAAAAGGTAAACAAGGAAGAAACCATACCGGATACCATTCTTTTGTGACAGGGTCTGGGCGATCCCTTCCACCACTTGGTGCAATCCATATTATATTTGATCCCTCCCTAGGCATCGAGTACAAATATATTCATAAAACATCTTTATGCAGATTAAGCATTTTTGAAGCACCAACAAACTAATTGATTACCATAGAGATGCATGGAGTACAAGTAATCAATTAACAGAAAAGAGCAGAAAGAGGTGGAAGTAAACATTTAAGCACAAAACAAACCATTAATCGAACAGAATAGTTTCCTTGAAGAATGCTTCAAATTCACATTTTAACACAATGCAGCTTCATTTCTTTGTCTAGTCACAAAAGGAGGAATTAGTAAATGAGGTCCTTTGTCTAAAAGGACAAGAGATATCCCAGTTAACCAATTGGTGATTTTGCAAATCATCCATACCCAACTGCACGGTATCCTCATAAAATATATCCAGAATCTCTGTATATTTTCAGCAATCCTCACAAGGACATAAGGATATAGTGGATAGGAACATTGGCCAAGGACGAAAAGGTTAGGAGAGAATACTGCTCTGTGCTACAGAATATACCCCATTCCTGTCTCATGTGGCTGGTTTTCTCCATGGTGTCAGCACAGGATACAACTTTTTTCCCCTACTATCTACCCGTAAAAGAAAATTAATGTATTTCATATGCCAATCGACACTCTTAACACTCAAGGAAATTTGTTAGTGTTACCAAATTCAATTTGNTCTACCCGTAAAAGAAAATTAATGTATTTCATATGCCAATCGACACTCTTAACACTCAAGGAAATTTGTTAGTGTTACCAAATTCAATTTGACTTTATGGGTGCACAAGAGGTATCACTTCAGTTTTCTACTACATAGGTGGCTAAACAACGCCCCAGTCTTGATCTCTGGCGTCCCAGACCCCTTATTAGCAGCTGAAATATAGGCCTGCGTGAGATTAAAGTCGTTTGCCATCTGTTTGACAGATTCATTTATACACTTCAAACCTTCAAAGTGATTGCTTAAGTTGCTTTTTTAAGTATCCAATTAAATAAACTCAAAAGAAGGNTGACTTTATGGGTGCACAAGAGGTATCACTTCAGTTTTCTACTACATAGGTGGCTAACTCAAAAGAAGAAAGCCAGCACAATAATATATTATGACCCTAAAACTCTAAGAAAAACATGAGCAAAAGAACGCATAGTGTAGATGTACCTCAGGAGCAATGCCATTTCCTTTAAACTTCTTGTATTTGCTTTTCTCTTCATCTCAGCAAGTTCTGGAACGTCATTCATATGCTTTTTGGAATACACACATAAGAGATTCCTAAGATGATACGAAATAGGAAAAATATATTAACAAGAAATAGGAAAAATACATCATATAAGCACTTTTACTGCAGATCAAGAAGCTTTATGAGCACCTTCCCATGCTGAAAGGCTTGCAAAGAGGATCTGTTATAACTCTATCTCCAGCCACATAGGTCTGCTTGATAGTATTTAGATATTGGTGAGGCAGTCAATTTCAAATGGACAGCACAATCATAAGAATAGGCTCGATGAAAAGAAATATCATTGTCACCAAATTCTCAGCAATGTTTGGATTTGTTGTTTCAAGCAGCAAAGGAATAACAGCTGGATCTGCTTCACTTTGATGGTTTGACATCAGAACAATGTTGTCTCCCTGAATTCATATAGTACTATGAAGGTCAAGAGCAAACAAGAAATCCATATGGTAGAGCAGCTAATTTTGTGTGAAAAAGAAGTAGACGAAGGTGATAAGAGATTTAATCTATAATTTTTCTTGACAAGTAATCTGGAATTAAGCTAAACAAGATTTTGTAAACATGCAAGGTTATCAAAGTCGTTTTGAAAACTTTCTCCAGGGGACTGAACTCGTTCTATGTGTGATAAGAAACAATAATTTACTAGACAAAGGACGGGATATCCTTCCTCAAAGCAGACAGATGAAAGAGAGGACAGAAGCAAAGAAATTGAATTAAATGTTTCCATTTCAAACTTTCAAATAGATAAACAAAAAAATTGATGGGGCATGGCAGCAGGGAATAAATATTTTTCACGGCCATAGTTGAACTAAGATCTTGTATATATCAACATCATTGGAAAATAAACCAGTGTAAGAATCTTTCAAATTTGTTTGGGACATACATCCACTTCAAGATACTGGCAATGTTGTTGCTCTGAAATAGAAAGGAGGAAGAAACATCTTCAAACCCATAAGAGAGAGAGAGAGAGAGAGAGAGAGAGAGAGAGAGGTGTTATGGACCACCATAAATCAATGCTTGCACTTGAAATTGCGACGTAAAGTATTGTACAAAGAACTAGTAGAGTAACACAACTAAATGAAAATAACATAAAATCAAAAATATTAGACACCTGCTCAAGCTTCTCTTCCATTTCATAGAAAAGGGAGATGTTGCCAACATATGAATCCCTGAAGTTCAGAGATGATCAAGGTTATGGACAGCAATTGATATCTTAATTTGCAATGTGGTATGAGAGTAATAATCTATCATCCTACCCAACCATATAATTATAAGACTTGAGGGATCAAACTCAACGGGTACACACATATTGTTTCCATTTTTAATATTTCCGACAGAGAAATAATTTTTACAGACAAGATAGTTTTGCATTGTCAGCCTTTAACTTCACACCCCTATAATATCAAATCCAAGCAAACCTGTTTTGATCCACACCAAAACTGGCATCCATCAAGCCAGTCTTTTCCGCAATCATTTTCCAGTGCTCCTTTCCCATCAACAAAACCAAACATGCATCTCTAGTATGAGAGCCCACCAACCCACAGCTGACCAAGTAATATGTAAACTCCGGCCCCCTCCTATCCCCCCCCCCCCCCCAAAAAAAAAAAAGAGGTCTTTTTCACTTCAGTTAGACGATTCAGTAGTCACCACTAATGACTGGGATGGGATCGGAAAAATGAGCGGCCAACAAATAGTGCTTCTAGGAAGAGTTTATTATACCTTCCTTTGGGGAAAAAAACTATATTGCCCACTAATCCTTCCCCAACTACTCAAGGATTCAGTTCTTACCCCTGGCTTCAAAAGATTTGAGAATGAAATTCAAACAAGAGTTAATAGAAAGCATAGGAAAGTGGTGCATCGCTTCTCCTTCCTCCTTCATAATGTTCCCTAATATTTGCATATGTGGTCTTGGGTCCACCTCAGCATATATCTGCTTTCCGTATGATTATATCCAGCTATATTTAGGGGAAAAGGGAAAAGTGTGTCAAAACATTTATGTTGCATTTATATGACGGTTCTCACTAACACTAGATGAGTTATATCCTTCATATTGACCTCATCAAGGGAAGAATTTGTGACAGATTGGATCTTAATGTTCTCCCTTTACCCCACATAGAGTAGCTTCTGAGTAAGTTTTTGTGAGTTTGGAGTAAAATAGGCCAGTCCAGTGGAATGAATAATTTGTTGTTAGCCTCTGTGGGGGATTATTATTGTTTTGTTATTATAGGCTGGATATACAACCCTATAACTGTCACACTTGCTAACTCAAGAACACTAAGGAAGAAAACCTTCAATTTATCTATAGTTTATGATGAAAAGTGACTCCTTTAGCAATTTTGATTTTGAGGTCACTGAAATTAGAGATGAGATACGGAGAGAGAGAGAGATGAAGAGCGGGCGGAGTAAAACACAATACACTGGTGATACCACGTCATAAGTGGCACATGAGATTACTGTGCAAAATAAACCACCATTCATGCCAANTATCTGTATACTCTTTGCAACAGATCGAATCTGGAAAATCTCACACAACCCATTTCCTCTCTCTTTCTCTCTTTGCAACAGATCTGTATAGATCTGTGTATATATGTGTGTGTGTGTTCTCTCTCTCGTGGGTGTTTGTGTATGTTTGTGTTGTGTGAGAAGACAACGGAGAGAAATGCTATGAGAAGATAATGNAAGGGCGGGGCCAGGTTTTTCAATTAGGTGGCCAAAATACTACTAAAAGAATTTATTAATTGGTACAATGAAATTTTAGGTTCAATAAAATATATCAAGATTTAAGACTAAATTGTTATATAAACTTGTAAAACCAGTTTCTTGTTTTGTAAACAAAATAGATATAAAAAAAATTCAAAAGGCATTTCAACCCAATCATTTATGAAAGTGGAACATAATATTCTTTCAAATCTCACTCACAAGTCCATGACAAAATTATCTCTCATTTTTTGGTGACACTTAGTTGAAATCATCATCCGTCTTATTAAGAAATTGAATATTTGAAATAGTAAAAAAATACTTTTGGATTAGAGTACGAGTGATTATCTTACAGCAAAATAATTGAGAGCACTTGTACAATTGTATATAAAAAAAAATTGAGGATAATTTATCAAATAGGGAAGATATAATGTCGTTGGTCACTATGATATTTTGCATGCGTCTNCATATCTCTCTCTCCCCCCCCCCCCCCCAAATCAATGAAAAAAACTAGTCTACTTAAATAGATGGTTGAGTGCAAATTATTTCTCAT
This sequence comes from Ilex paraguariensis, assembly GCA_963454935.2. Classification (NCBI taxonomy): domain Eukaryota; kingdom Viridiplantae; phylum Streptophyta; class Magnoliopsida; order Aquifoliales; family Aquifoliaceae; genus Ilex; species Ilex paraguariensis. Next base: position 4,075,773 of record CAUOFW020006168.1, on the reverse strand, counting down.
TAATTGCACAAAGGTAGGATATAATCTTTTATCCTGTGAGATGTATTCTCTCATTCCTCTACTTCCCTCATGTTGATTTCAAAGATAAGAGAACAAGAAATAGTGTCTCGACAGTTTGGAATGATGATTGCAAAATTTATCTTCTCGGGCACAAACTTGCACTCCTAAGGGAGACAAGGGCTGCCATAGCATGATGTATTCTCACAGGAGTACATAAAGTGACTTAAAGTCTGCAGAGCATCTTAGGACCTGGTTTGGCATCTAAGCCAACCCCAATCAGCCATAAAAGTCTACTCAATCAAGGTTAATACCACTCAAAAAAACTTCTCAAAGATGACAAACATACAGGGACTCACCTGAAATCAATCAAAGGACGGATATAGCTCTGAACAAACATGTAGTAATCGAAAGGTTCTCGAATGGCCTTGTGATATGGCAAGAAAACAAATGGGTCCTGAAAAATATGGATACGTTGAGAACAAAGGCATGTGCTGATAACTAGTAACTTATGCATGCAGAAGATGGTAACAAATCAACACAACAGCTCTTAGACATAAACCGAGTATATGTAGTCTAGTGATACCTTAACGTCCATGAAAATACGATCCAATAAAACAGCCATGTTAGACAAAACAAGCTCTTCCGCCTTGGGATTTCCGCTCTGAAAAACCTGAAAGGTGAAAATATACTAAAGAATTACAGAATGTACAGAAAATCCAGTAAAATATAAAGCCTCTGTTAAAATATAAGATGGAGGATGGGAACCTAGACAGTATAAAATTTTCTCTAAAGGATGCTTATGAATAGATGTGCAATACAATCATAGTTGCTTTAAATTTTTGGGATCTCCAGCAATAAATACTGTACAAAAACGATATTATTACATCAAGAATCCATAAAATTATGGAACTCATAAAGACTGTCAGATTTATCCCAGACCCAGCAGAAATGGAGTGGAATATTAAGGAGGCCATACAATCAAAGCACATGCATCAGAAATAGAAAAAGCTTTTGTTTGATTTTACCCTTTATTTTGTTATACTATTAATAGAAAGCAAACAAGAGGAGTTATCAATTCAAAAACAAATGGGGAGCTGACTCTTAAAACATCACAACTTTCTCTCAAAGGCGAACTAGTTGGGTGAAACAAAAAGAGTTATCAGGGCAGTCCACACCTTCTGTCAAAAATTTTCAGAAGATAATTCACGGGAGCATATTTCACCATAATTACGGAAGAATGGGGCAGATGCTAGTAACATAAATAATTGCAATCGCATATTCTGTGTGAAAATAATGACTGAAGAAGCATTGAGAATAATTCTTTTCTTGGGTCCTTTAGGTCACTAGCCCAAAATTCCATTGTATGGATCCATACTGCACTCACAAAAAAGGCTACAGGAAAATGCATGCATGCCGGGAATATGCTTATGCAACGAGAGATCAAATCTGTACAATTGAAGCATCCCAACACTACATATCCAAGTGTAGCTACCCATCAACTGGCTCCAAGCGCAAAACATTATAAAATCCGATATAAAGGCATTTAAAAAAGCAACAAAATCCAGTATGCAATGTCCAGAAAATGGGAATGGGAAGCAAAAATAAGGCAAGTAGAAAAAATAATTTAAGGTAGAATCAGCTGATTACTAAGCCAACTGCCACCTTTCCTTTTAAATGTACTCACCTATTGGCATTTGGGATCTCAAATTATATTAGAGATAAAAATGCAGAAGACTGATTGAAAGAACATTCATAACCATCTAGTTAGATGCCCAATCATCCAGGGAATATTGGCAAGGACTACACTGAGCAGCACACAACTTTGAAATGAAGTCCCCATTAAACAGATAGAAAGGATAGCCAAGAATGGGATACATGACACGTCTAGCACCAGTAATTCTAAAATATACAATTTGCACAAGTAATCGCTCAAATTAAACTTTTCCAGTCTTATGTCTACATCAGTGTCTTCACAATTAATAAGGGGAAAGTTACGAGGCATTCCAATTACAAGGAAATGGATAAGAAACATATTGTGTTCAACCCAAGATAACAAGAGATGAGAAAGAGCACATTTCACTTGCCAGTTTCAGTTCTCGGACAACATAGAAGAAATATAGCTATACTTAATATCACAAGAGTAGTAGATCAAAACAGAATTACAGAAACTTGGCCTTCTCCAACAATGATTCTTTAAACTAATATAGATTTTTCATTTCTGGATATTAGTCTACTTCCATTTTTTAATTTACCTCAATGGGACAAGATATTAGCTCAAAGGCATTATGCTCCCATAAAAATGTTTCTTAAGAATGAAACACTAGCCTCGTGCCCAAAATACTACACCTAAGAAAGTACTTACAGGTTGAGTCCAATGTAATTAATTAACTGCATTTTAAAAATTATAGAACCCAATGTTTCAACGCTACCCCTAAGAAAGTACATTACAGGATGAGTCCAAGGTAATTAATTTAGTGTATTACGATAACTATAAGATCCAATGCCTTCACAACAAGTAAGGAAGTACATAACATCATGAGTACAAGGTAATTAATTTACGGCATTTCGATAATTCTGGTACAACTCCTCCATTCCCTGAGCAACATTTAAAGGCAACCTTCCAGCTTCCATTTCTTTTCTGATTCCCAAAAGCAGATCTGCAAACATAGATCTCAGATAAGACAGTACAGTAAATCATGCAGGTTAAATGTCCATGTAAATAAAATAACTTCCGACTTGAAACTAATAATGACACCAGTCAACAATGACATTTAAAGGTATACGCAAGGGTAAGCCATAGTCAAAGAATGAAACAATTATTTGTTGAGCTAGTTCATGATTCAACCATCTTTAAAAACACAACCAGGCAAGAGAAAGCAAATAGTAATGAAATGGTAATGCTGGGTGAACATTAATTAGACTGTGATAATGATTCTACTCAGTCTAGACAACTTGTGAAATGGCGTGCAGGCTGAGGATGTGCACACTAAATGCCTACTCCAAAATTAAGCATCAGATACAGATTCAACTAGATTACAATACAATACAATATACCACAGGCTACAAACTTTCAAAGGCAGCAAATAAAACAAAAATAAAGGGCAAATTATAGTTGACAAAAATACCCAATAACTCAATTTTTCACATAACTCTACTTCTTTGAATTCAATTCAAAAAAGTGAAGTGCGTCTTATGTCACTATAAACAACAAAGTGAACTCATAAAAGCAGCAAATATACCATTCCCCCAATCCTCATTCTCCAAAAGCCACACAGCATTCGCAGGACAATAATTCAAGATTGCCTTCCACTCCTCCAACAGATAGTTGCAAAGTGGACTTAAGAAAGCATCAAATCTAGCATCCCCCTTACTCTCCAAAATCCCCAGGATACTGAGGAACAATACTTCAAAATTGGCTCTAATTACCCCCAACACATAAATACAAACAACTGATTAGCCGAGATTCTGCCACAATGTCAAATCCACACAATCGCTCGGCCTTGGATCGTATAACAAGCGTCAACATGTAACTTACCAACTCACTTAGCAAAATAACTCAATGCCATCAATAATACAGGGTTAAAAAAAAGAGATAGTCAAGAACATTATGTAAGAATAAAGGTAGAAACCAATTAAACAAATTCCATGCTTCGGGACACCAGTGCTGCGGTAATTTAAGAACTAAACATTCAAAACTAGTCAAACTACCAACTATTTGCAGAGATCAGGATTCACAATCAAAATCGTCAAGCTCCCAATCATTCGCAGAGTTCAGGACTGAATCGCTCTTCCAACGACCAACATCCAACAGTGCACGCACACTTTTACACAGATACATACATAAATACACAAGCATGTATACTAAATGAAGCAGTACATTAATTAAAAACGAAATTCAGCAATCAATGCTTGCATGTGTTAAAAACAAAAACAAATAACAAAAAATGCATGAAGAGAGCGAGACCTTGATCAGTGCGGGCATCGAGGAATGTACGAGAGTGACCAAGCTCGCTCGTCTCAGAAGCCGAGCTCGAAGCAACCGCCGCCTCCACCGTAGTTTCCTTTTTCTCCTCCACCATTTCCGCCATTCCTCTCTCCTTCGAAGCACAGTACACTACACACCGAAACCTCCGAGCACTCGCTTTAATAGCCAAGGAAAACGAAGTCAAAGCAACTCTTGGAGATGGAGATGAAACCCTAGCTGTGTTGGTGGTTTTGAAAAGTCTGCAAGAAGAGGCAGCGAGGATCATCATAATCTGTAGAAACTAGAGAGAGAACAGAGAGGGGCTCTTATCTACGGAGAGAGAGAGTTGGTTGACGGAAGCGCACGTGCTTTTCATCGCCAAACATCGGAGGAAAAAAAAAAGGGTGAGCGGGTGTATTGAAATTCGGGCCACAGACACTTATCGGGACACGTGTCCAAGAGTTCGGCTGAGATTCTCCCGTATTGGCTTTTTGGGGTTTTTTTTTTCCTTTGAGAATTTATGTTTCATACTTTTAGGACATGTTTGCTTCGAGCATAAAATTTAAGTGTTATAAAATTTTATATTCATTTCACTTAAATTTAATAATATATCATATTCGGTATTAAACTATAATCTCATATTTCTCTTTATTTATTTATCACAAATATTATCTGTGTAATACCTACTTAAAAAAGTTAACAATTGCGACTAACTAATATAAAATATGATTTTAACCTTTAAAAAGTCAAAAATTGTAACTAGACTTTTATATAAGAATTGTACCGGAGGTATTTCGGTTTTTTTAATTTATAATACTTATACCAAGAATATAATACCACCCCCTATGTGGTATTTATTAAAACCTTCTACAAAGCATTGTGACTACTGTTCATAGCGGGTCGATATTACAATCCATAAAATAGTACTGACTATAAAATATCAAACAAATAACGTATAAGATGGGTCTCACGTACTATTTTCTTAATACCACCTTCTTATACCACTCTAATACTCAAAATAAACGCCCCTTAATGTTAGGTAATGGTATCTTAATAACATTAGTCTTTCATAAAACTTTTAAGGAATTTGAAAGTCAAACTCATTTAAAAGTTAAAACACATTTCAAAACATGTGTACTTAAAATTTTTACTTGACGATTGAAGGAATAAAAAGATATTATGTGCAAATTTAATAAGATAGAGTGCGATGATACCCAAAAAAAAAAAAAAATTTGGATAGATCAGATCAAGTTAGTAGATATCAGGTAAGTCAAGCCAATCTTGATCAACGATTATCTAGGTTAAAAACGGGATTTCAAAAGACTATAAATAATATAGAAACTATAAAAAAGATAGAAAATGATTTTCGCCATCAAATCCTACTTTAAGCTAGAAGTCATCGTTTCTAGAAAGTCATATCACACTAAATATTCTCCAAAATATTTTTCAATATTTTCAGACTAATCTATTATAAAAAGAAAAACAATGATTATTGTATAAAAAAAAGACGAAAGAGGTTGCCTTAAACATGGGAAAACCCTGATGCACTCTTCTTTTTTTTTAAGTAATACACCATTAAGGAATAAGAGTTTTCACTACAGTGGATTAATATAACTCTCCAACTAAATATACCAATTATTATTTTTTTTGGTATATTTTCACTCATGGCTTCTCCATTCTTCGGCTCCCATCAGAACGTATTGGATTTTTTTTCTTCTTATCTGTAGTACTCGTGGCACACACGCTTCCAACTCCCCACCACCCACNATTCCTTACCTTGTGAATGTTTTACCTTCTTGAGGTCAAGGGTTCAAGTCCCCCTTCCTCCCCCTCCCACTCCCACTCCCAAAAAAAAAAATTAATCTCATTATACGCACATAATTCAAAATAATTTGGCAGATTAATACGTACAATGAAACCACATCATATATCAGTCAAATGGATTTTCATTACAAACTCTAAAACAAAACAAACTAAGTCAAGCCCCGACTCAACTAAATACAACTGGGGGATTTGACCTAACTAGACATTAAAAAGATAATCAAAATGGTAAACACATAGAACATAGATCATCTAAGTGGAAGAACCAGCTCCATCTCGTGGTCCAAGCTGCAGGCGGCGCAAGATCTCGCCATGCTCTGCTAGAGTACCCCTCATCTGTCTTTGTTCCTCCAGAATATAGAGGAGCATAGATCTCTATCAAATCATCCATCTACAGGGTCTTTCATCAGTGGATCTACTTTCTCCGCAACAACCTCTCCAACATCAGTAGGCTCATCCGCCTCCACCTCTTTAATAGGCTCATCAGCATCAGGAATTGGAGCTACGCCTTTGCCCATAGCTCCACGGCTCTTAACCAAAGCCATATTATCTAACACTCTAGGGTGTTTCTCCTTCAACATGTCCTCAATCACTCCAATGCCACTATCCATGGAAATAGAAGTCACCAAATACCCAAAGGGAAAGGATGCATTCCTGGTATTGTTTTGCAAAGCTCACTGCATCTTTGATATAATAATAGAAGACAAACAGATAGTACGTCCATATCTGATGGCATACAGTAGCTTAGCCCTATCTAGATAGATTTGATTCTTTTGGGCTAAAGGAAGCATGCTAGTCACCGAGATCCAATTTAGGATCTTGTACTTGTTTGTCAACTGCCACTAGTTCAACTTCCTATCTCTCTAAAGCCAAAAAAATGGGGATCCCATGTGAGCTCCTTAGCCATTTTTTGTATATTGTACACTATAGCAAAATATGTGATGTGTTTTTGGTAAAACATTCACCTTGGCCACCCTAAACATTACCATAGAGTTCACTACAAAACTCACTCCTCTGACTATATTCCTAAATCTTTTAGGATCTATCCATTTCGCATTCATGTAGAACTCGCGAATGAAAGGAGTAGCTCCCTCACCCAATCTCTTCAAAAAGTCACTCCAACCTCTAGACACCATTATTTCCTCAATACCATAACCCAAGAAATCCGCCCAAACTATACACCGCTCCATCACAATAGGGTGAGCAAAGAAAAAATGAATAAATTGTAGCTTGGTCATGATACTATCAAGTTGAAAATTCAAAAAGTGTCATTAAAGGGAAGAGATCAAACATTAAAGTAACATCATTCAACCTTCGTATACATTTTCATGCTTAAGACAAAGATAGAGACCTAGACACATAAAATGGACCCTTAGTTACATTTAACTTAGGATGATTAGGATAAAAAAAAATTGGAAGCAATTCATGTATGGATCTTAGGTGATTTCAAAATAAAAGATTTTTTAAACAATTGTGTTTTTGAAAACATATATTGACCTATTGTTGGACCCTTTTTTAGCAACACCTTTTAGTTCTCAAGATGACTATTTTTTGTTTGATTTTGTGCTTCAAAAATCAGTAGGAATCGAGTTATGCTCACCATCCTTGGTTAGAGCAGTCTCACAATAACTTAGAAAATTAGACAGGAAAATGCCATGGAGGAACAGAGCAAAGCTTGCTTGAGATGTCCTTCATGGTCGCTCGAGCAGTGCTGCTGCTGGACAAGATGAAAATGTGATTTTCATTACAATGCCAACCGTCCTATGACCACCCTCCCATCGATCGAGCAGTCATTCGCGAATAAGAGTTTTCTTTTTTATTAAGACTACCCTTATTCTGGACCTATAAACAGGGAGTGTCATTTCCACAATCAAGTTAAGTCTCTTGTGAGACTTCTAAGAGAGAAAATACTTCTTCTACCTTGAGAGCTTTCATCACTAACCTAGATACCTAAATTCAAAGGCAACCATTAGAGATTCTACCCAACCTAAAAACTTGGCATTCAATATCTTGATGGTGTAAACCAAACCCATTTGTATGTTCATATCGGGTTCTAGACAAACCATGTGGTGGGGATGTCTAAGTGAAGCTAAACTAGATGTTGAAGGACGGCCTTTAATGAAGAGGCAACAAGGAAAATAGCATCTAACCATGATATTGGTTGAGGTATAAGACTCGAATACTTGTATGTTGACTTAGCGTGTAGTAGATCAGACTTTGGTGAACTGAGAATCTTCCCCACAGTTTTTTTCGAAGAGGATTTTCTGCGTTGACAAATCATTTATGTTAACACACACTATGTATTTATTGACTTGATTGATTGACTTTCTATTCAACCATAGTTGTGCAATTTGAGTTTGGATTTTTGGGATCACCGTGAAATTGATTGTTAGTGAATTAATTGAAGATTAATTAAAATCAATTGTCATGGTTAACTTGGGTTGTGGTGATTAAAACGATTCTCACTATTCATTGACAAATTTTTGTGAGAAGAGATAATTGAAGTCAATTAGGTTTTTATTAGTAATCAATTGAGCGTTAAATTAAAAAACATATTTACCTCCCTCTAGGTAAAATGTCTATAGCTCCACATGTATAATTGTGGGAGAAGATCCACATCAAGTTTCCCCTCCCAAAACAACATATTTGATTGTTTGAACATTCATATCATACACAATGATTTGGTCGATTGCTTGTTGCATTGAGTTGGATCATCGTGAAAGATTGAGTGTTAATTATAAAATAAACAAGTTTAGGGTTGTTCTTTAGTAAAAAGGGTTTTCAATTTTAATTGATTAATTGATTTTTGAGAAGAGGTAATTGTGGTACAATTAGGTTAAAAAAATTTATTTGTTTGAGCAAATTAAAATAACAAATTTACCCCCCCCCCCCCCCCCCCCCCCCAAAAAAAAAAAAAAAAAAAAATTACAATAAACATTCTGCTTACCAGCAAGGACTGCTGTTCCTATACAAGAAAGTACTCCCGAAAGGAAAGAGTTGAATGGAAATGATCCAACAATGGCCATGTAAACTACCTGTTCATCGGCAACAGAAATGAGGAATATGTCAAAGACAGAGAAAAAACAATAGCCAAGTATACCCCCAACACCTTCACCATAAAACTTGCCAGAGACCAAGCCCTGCGAGCATTCTAGAAGGGACTAGGCTTAGAGATATAGGAAACATAAAAGACCATTCAATTAAGACTGAAACATTATACCCGAATTCACCCAGCTCAAACTTATCAAGATTAATTTTGGGTGAAATTTGGCTAGATTTTTAATTTCTAATAGCCCCGTATTTAATACTCCACTAATCCGAGTTTCTGCTTCTGATGTAAGGTGGATTCCATGCTGCCAAAGCAGCCTAATTTAAGTATGATCAAATTCCAAGCTAACAAAATCATGATCCCAACTTATGAAGCACGGGTACTTTGTGAGAGTCAACGTACATGTATCGGATATCGTATCGAATATGATCTTCGTTGGATACTCGAGGAAACGTATTAGGTACGCATCACATGTGTCTAATAATTAATAAAATATGTGGACAATTCACGGATACTTCTACACATGAAAAAAGATGTACAATTTTTAATTTTAATCTATACCCTCTCATTTCGAGTTCACATACAATATAAAATAAAATTTCATTTGATTTTGAAGAACACGAGTGTTTTCTAAGTATATCTACTATTACATGTATAAGTAGTATAAAAAAAATGAGTTTGTTAAACTATAATCTTACAAACAAATATTTGAAAACAAACCAACCAGTTAAATGTTAGTTCTAATTCATTTAATTGGTCACATTCACTTTATGAATTTATTGAGACAATATTACATCTTTTCAAGGTGAAATTTGATAATTTTGCTTACTATTGTAACGTAGTAGTAAAATTTATAATTTTTAAATTGTTAAATAATAGTAAAATATAAAATATATTTTATTATAAACTTATCCTAGACTTGCCACCATATATTTGTATCTGTATCCGTATCGTATTGTATCCATATCCATACTTCTCATATCACAACTAAATATTCAGCCCCAAAAAAGTTAATCTTCGCTCAAAACACGTCTCACAAGTTCAGCTCTATTCTACTTTTCAATAAATCATTGTAATGATCCCAATAAAAGATTACGAAAAATTAGAAAAATCAAGACAAAAATTCAATCTAGTCAAAATTCCAAAAGGTAATAATAAGGAACTGAAACTGCCAAATGGATCAACTTCCAAAATCATAATTCCCAGTCATAGTCAACAATAAGTAAGCTACAGATTAACAAGGATCGCAGATCTACGAATTGATAAAATCGTAGTACCTGAATCACAGCGGTGAAGACCGCGAACATTACATACAAGTCGATGATCTGAAACATACGAACTCCAAATTCAGGTTGTCAATAGAAAACTGCATCTATAGCCATACATCTATAACATAGACACACATAAATATATATATATACATTCATATATATATATATATATATATATAGAGAGAGAGAGAGAGAGAGAGAGAGACCTTGAGGTTAGTTGGAGTGGCAGCATAAGCAGAACGGAGAGAGTGAATAAGAGCTTGAGCGTCCTTCGAAGCCGACGATCTCGCCATTCTCTTTCACCAGTTCTTCCTCTTTCGTTTACTCTGTTGTCAAAGACTCGATCGAAAATTCCAAACCGATGAACAAAACCTACTTCAACTGGTACGATCGTAATTTTGATATAAATTTATGGACAAAATTGTTGAACCATATGAATTTCAATAATTTTTAATAAATAATATAAGTTTCAGCAGATAGAGCAGTTGGCCTATTAGCTCAGCTGGTTAGAGCGTCGTGCTAATAACGCGAAGGTCGCAGGTTCGAGACCTGCATGGGCCAAGTTTTTTGCCCTTTTTCAAAAGATGTAATTCAATTTGGACACAGACCCGACCCATGTGAACTTATTAGGCTAGAATTAGGAAAGTTTGCCTTTGTCTGGGTCTAGCCCTAAACCAATACAAGATGTAGTGGGCTTGGTTTGGATCGATTCTGGCTTCACCAAACCCGCCCCATATAGCCTGAAAAATTCAATCAGTTCAAAAAGCGAGCCACTTATCCCCTTGACTTTTTTTTTTTGTGCAAAACTGAGGTTTAAAAAATTAAATGAAAAAATTAAAATTAAAAAAATTATTTGAATTGTTTGAAGTGTTTTTTGAAAAAATTGGATAATCCCTATTTTTAATTTTTCCTTGGTGCTGACAAAAACTGATGAAAAAGTTGTCTAGTCAACTCGAATTTAAACGGACCAATCTTCTTTTCTTTTGAAAAATAATATTTAAACTTAATTTACTCATCTAATTTGAATTTATAATTCTAATCCCTCCCACTTCACTAGTTGTTATTTTTCTTTAAAAGAAAAAATTAATTATAAAATATTCCCTTAAACTATAGATTTAGTTTCAGTTAACTCTTTCAGGTTTTAATTTCAATAGAAACATTGTTTCAATTAACTTGTACTGTTAATTTCAACTCTTAAAAGGTAACAAAAATTAATCACATGACTTACACGGGAAGTAATTTTTTTTTTCAAAGACAAAATTACCCTCATCTTTCATTTTTTGAGTCAAATAAAGTAAAAATTATTGAGAGAATTCCCAACCATCCACCCTAGACTAGAGCTCACCCACACCCCTCTGGTGCCAAATATATTCCCCCCTTCTTGAATATATATTCGACAAGGATTTATTTGATTGAAATGGGACCCATAGTTCAGGGGTATTTTGTAATTAACCTAAAAAAAAAAAAAAAAAAAAAAAAAAAAA